>CM059189.1:101882970-101960470 GCA_030323885.1 Branchipolynoe longqiensis | reverse complement strand
CTTTTAACCCTAAAGGGATACACCGGTTGGTTGGTTGTTGGAGTTTTACGTCCTGGCAACATCTAAGGCCATATCAGGACGGGAGATGCGATGTATCCTGCAACATCACAATCATGACACCCAACACATTATCCCGAAACCGGACGCGGTGGTCGAATCGATAGAGCGCAGGCAGGCCTGCCATGCGGAAGGTCGGTGGTTCAATTCCCGGTCGAATCAAACCAATGACTTACAAAATTGTTACTTGTCGCAAGGTACCCTAGAGCTCGGCATTAATAGGATAGGATAAGCACTGGTTGGCTCGGTGTTAGGATAATGTGACTGACTGTGATATAAACCTGAAGCTGAGAGACATTAAGACCGACTCATGGACATCACTCTCACAGCAGAGAGCTAAATGGAGAGCAGCAGTCAAGTAATGAAAACAGTCTTTGTCGCATCGCGACCGACAGGATCATGAATATGATGATGATGGGATATAAGGTCATGGTACCGGCGGCTTGGTATCCCAGTGGAGCAGCACTATAAAGTCACTGTGAGTGCACACTGTCACAAGTCGGTGTCCATTCTGATATGACTTTAGATTGATTGGTTGGCTGTTGGAATCTTACGAGCATGACGGATCGTATACAGTACAACGAGCGGTATGCCAGATACGTCACTGCCAGGCTGTCAAAAAGCATCATGGAGAACTGGGAAGAGCACCAGGGCTCCAAACCATAAGTATCACAAACTTTGATAAATTTCACTAACCAAATCCTAAATCATAAGTAAAATCAGGAACAACTAATACACACTGTAATGCTAATCCTTCCTCCATGCACGCAGGTAAAAGCTATGGTGGTCTACATGAGTATCTATCAAAAGGGGCCATATGTGCCGTATGCACCAGCACATATGCCCCAAATCCATCAATCACTAAACTAAAATAAATTCGAAACAAAATCAAACCTGACGAAATCAAGCAACCACTATCCTAAAAATATTATAAAGAATTATGTAAAATAAATATCGTAGAAGAAATTGAATGCAAGCTGGGAAAGGGCACACACTTCACCCACCTAAACTGCCAGAGCGCATCCAAAAAAAATAGACATAATAAAAATGCATCTAAAAAAAGACAATCTAGATGTATTACTCGGTACTCCAAAGTGTCCGCATCACGAAATCTGACATAATTTAACCATTCTAAAACCACTCCAATATCCGCTAATTCTTCTTTGTTTGAAAAAAAACATTATATCAGGTGAATGCCAGTTCTTTTGTCTTTTAGGGTGTTCAATGTTTTAATTAACATGATGAAATAAAATAGAGTCAATGGACACTTGTTTGGGTGTACCATCAGCAGCTCTGTGCATGTTTGCCATTCTGTTTGCATCCAGTCTTAGCCACTCTCTTCGATAGAATTGCTACCTTGGTGAGTATAGTCACCTGAGCTAAAAATAACCACCAATGAAAGATGGAGAAGAAACTGGGCTTCATTAGCATATCAAGCATGGCTGTCCTTGAGTGGGAAATTTGATTGAACAGAAGGAGAGAAAACATTCACATGCTCATTCTCCTTGAAAATTAATCAGGATCGTCCTGAAAATTATATCATCAGAAAGCTCAAGTTTTCCTATACCTAATCAAAACAATATTTGGTTGTGATTTATATCACTAACCCTGATGATATTCAGTAGATATTAAGGAATTTATCAAGTTTAGCATGAAATATCTGACAGAATAACAAAGCTTATGGTCTTGAAAAAAATGGAGCCTGTTATTTGTGCTATAGAGCGTGAGATTCTTTAATATTGGACAAATTATACGCAACATAGCTTCTGTGTTGGGGCCTTAAAAACCTAAATTTCCCTAATTTGGAAATGTGCACAAAAAAGTGCAAAAGAATGAATCTTTAAAACCTCATAATTTCGGGACTTTTCATAAGAGCTATATACATTTTATATCACTGGAATCGGATTTAAAAGATCTATAGACCTATCTAATTTTAAACACTGAAACATTAAAATAAAAAAATCACTTTGGAGTACCTAGTACTAACGTTATCAGAGACATGGTTCAGTGACAAACACCAAAGCAACACCCTCAATATAGACGGATATAGGCTTGTACATAATGGCATACAACATATTAATGCAATAAACCAAACAACAAAGGGTGGAGGTGTTGCCATGTAATGCAAAGCCACCAAAAACCTAGATGCTGAAATGCTAAAACAAACAAATCTCTCAAATGAGCAGATAGAACTACTATGGTGCCTAATAAAAAACGAAAAACAAGTAAATGTAGCTCCATCGAACCAATGATAGTTGAGAAAATATTCCACAGACATATAAATGAGCGCCTGGAGAAACATAATATACTAAATAAAAGACAAAGAGGCTTCAGAAATTTGCACTCCACGTCAAAAACTATAGCAAACCTAATGAGTGACATACTGGCGTCGATGAACAAAAAAAGATTAGTTGGGGAAGCCTTCTTTGACTTCAGCAAAGGTTTTGACACTGTAGACCATGATATAGTACTGAAAAGATTTAAAAAACATGGGCATAAATCTAACCCCATGAGCTGGATAAAATGCTACCTAACAAACAGAAAACAAACAAAACATTAAACAATACCCTATCGGACCAACAGCCCGTCACGTGTGGTGTACCGCAAGGGTCAGTCCTATGACCACTACTCTTTATAATCTACATAAACGACCTAGAAAGATGGCTGGAAACAAAATGCCTCCAACTATATGCAGATGACACAGTCATTTATACAAAAGGCACCTCAGAAGAAGAGGTAATATCCAACCTAAACAAACTCCTACTAAAGCTAAGATTCCTTACACGCGGTATGCAGCATGCGGTATGCGAATGCGAATGCGGCAAAAAATCGAAACGCCTTGAACTCAATGGGCTACAACCCTTACACGCGGTATGCGAATGCGAATGCGAATGCGAATGCGAATGCGACAACTCGATCGGTCCCTGTAGCGATCGGTGCGGCATGCGGTATGCGGCACCCAGGGTGTGAATAGAAACCTGAGTCTGATGTGTCCATTAGTTTAACACTAGGAGAGGCGACTGAGCATTACGGAACGGTCACGCACAAGGCTTCTGAGTGGAAACATATGTTAGTGGTGGTGGTGGGGGTTCTGGTTGGTAAAAATTCTACCAGAGCCACAAAAATATGAATACTTATCTATAATTTGGTAATTATAAAGGTAAGAACCTCCATGTGACATACCAAGAGTTACATAGATATAGATACCTTATTAGGCCATATACAGTGCAGTATGGAGTATACTTGTTTATTTTTATTTTTTAAATATAGCCAGTCGTGTGCCACATGCCGCATGCCGCATACCGCATAGAAGGAATCTTCCCATTCGCATACCGCATGCCGCATTCCGCATGCCGCATTCCGCATACCGCGTGTAAGGAACCTTAGCTTAAAGCTGGACGACTGGTGTGAGCCCAATAAAATAACCATCAATGCAGGCAACTCAAAAACAGTACTCTTCTCGCATAAATTAATGCTGGAAAGAAACCTACACTGCAAGCTAGGAAATTAAATACAAGAAAATGTAGCCCACTAGAAATACCTGGGCCTACAGCTGGACAGCCGGCAAAACTACAACCTATGTATAACAAAAATCCTATAAAAAATAAACCCCAAACTATGGCTATTTGAAAAGCTAAGAGACTACATGACACAAGAAATGTCAATAAAAACCTTCAAGGACATGGTACTCCCCTACTTTGACTATGGGGATGTAATATACATGTGCGTAAAGAAAGAACTGCTAAAAAGGCTGCAAATATTTCAAAACAGAGCCCTAGAGCAAACAATGCACCACTGCTCAGGCAAACCAGACACCAAATCGAAGCTCATGAAAGAAGCACACTGGAAATGTCTGCCAAGGTATGAAACTCCCAAACGGTGAAGGAACGACAAATTCCTGACCTAAAAACCTAGGAAAGCCCCACTTAAGCTACACGCAAAGGGGCATGTGATATGTCATGGCCCACCTGTAGGACAGCCTATGGGAGGGAACCTAGCCCACACTAGCCAGATAACTGCACTTCCCAATTACGTACAGGCCTATGACATGTAAACAGAATAGGCTAGTCTAGAATTAAGGGTAGAACAAAAAATATTATCAAGAAAACCCCAAAAAACTAACATAGATTACTAACCACAAAATATAACAATAAGAATCACAAAAGAAAAACTGACCAGCATTGAAAACTTACATCACACAAAAACCCCCACAAAAAAACGTCCTGAAAACATATAAGGTCATATCAGGACGGTATGACCTTAGATGTTATTAGGACATAAAACAACAACAAACAAAACAAACAAATGAAAGTCTTTGATTTGATTCGGCTGCCAGGGATCGAACCCACGACATTTCCACACAATGATAGGAGAAACACGCAACACGCAACACGTGGGTGTTGCGTGTTGTTGCTCTCTGGATCTCCAACAACGACATACTTATTATTAATTCCTTCGATAACAAATTGGAAGACAGGACAGAGGTAATGGATCGAGCCTAAGACTCTGGCTGTCCCTAAAAACCTACCGCTACATTTTATTGAGCAAAATCTCATGCGGAATGGGAAGAGGGTTAGGGGGGTGAGGCACCACGTGAAGGGCTGTAGGGAAAGAACTGGTATTCCTGACACACTCACAGTTCTATTTACAAGCAGAAGACTGCACACACTAATTTGACATAACTGGTATTCCTGACACACTCACAGTTCTATTTACGCGCAGAAAACTGCACACACTAATTTGACATAACTGGTATTTCTGACACACTCACAGTTCTATTTACGTGCAGAAAACTGCACACACTCGTAAAATTAAAACTCTGTGTGTTTGGGAAAGATTAAATGTGACAGACGCGTTGTGTACTGACAGTCACAGGCGGTGTCACACTGTGCGCCATAGGCTCTAATTACTGTCAACTGTTTCCAACACCGGATGTAGGTTACCCAATAGAGTTTGTTTGTTTGTTGTTATTTTATGTCGTAGCAACATCGAAGGAAATATCAGGATGGGTACCGACTTGTGACAGTGCACACTCATGGTGACTTTATAGTGCTGCCCCACTGGGAGACCAGGCCACCAGCACCATGACCCAATATCCCACTCAGTCACATTACCTTGACACTGAGCCAAACCAGTCCTTGCCCTATCCTAATATTGCCGAGCGCCAGGCTAGGCAGTGACAAGTATCAATGTTTCAGTCATTGGTTTGACTCGACCAGGGTTCAAACTCACAAACCCATGAGTTTGGATCCCCCGATCTCCCAAAACAGGAAACGGACGCTCAACTCATTCGACCACCAAGTCTGGTTACCAATAAAGTAATGGACTGCAATTATTTTCATTAAAATTAGGGGTGATCTGTCTGAATTATTGACATTGAAAAGAAGTGTGGATGACGGGTGGAGGTGGAGGTGGTGGAGGTGGAGGTGGTGGTGGTGGGTGGTGGGGGGTAGATGTATATTCTCAAACTAATGTGAGTGCGCCGTTTCGAATGTCGCCTGCTATGATATAAAGGAATAAGAGTTAAAGGGACTGGAACAGAAAGGAAAGTCGCCTGCTATAAAGGAAACAATATTCATAGGAACCACGAAGATAAAAAGTCGTCTGCTGTGAGTTCATTTTAACCAAAACATGCCGGGTGTATCAAAATTAAAGGATTTGCGTGCGAATATCCTCAGCTGTATTTAACACAGTAGAGGCAGCAGGCGACATTGAATAATGACATTACGCGACATTTAGTAATGACAACATACGACATTTAGTAGTGAGAGCATACGACATTTAGCCGTGACGGCATACGACATTTAGTAGTGACAACGGACGACATTTAGTAGTGACAGCAGGTTACATTACGTAGTGACGCCAGACAATATTTAGTAGTGACAGCAGATGACATTTAGGAGTGACAGCAGGCGACATAGAATAATGAGAGCAGACGACATTTAGTAGTGACAGCCTACGAAATTTAGTAGTGACAGCGGACGACATTTAGTAGTGACAGCAGGTGACAAGTGACGCCAGACAATATTTAGTAGTGATAGCAGATGACATTTAGTAGTGATATCAACTTGAAGTTGAAACGACATATCATGCATAATTATTCTGTTGTTAACCTGCAGCAGAATAACGATTATTTTGCTAAGAAACAGACCCACAAGGGACCCGGGTCTTCAATCACAGAGGCCGTAATCGATTAACACGACCCAGGCGACTCAGGTCACCCAAGTCGTCAGAATTTCAAATCGAGCACCGCATGTGGAGTCGAGAAATACACATGCCATGTGCAAAATGATCCGACCCCAGTAACCCGCCTCTTGGGTGGGGTTTCCTAGGAGCGATGACGTCACATCTGTGCTGGTACCTGTGGTATAACAGCTACCGGTACAACTCTTACGTGTTGTTTTAATATTTTTTTTAATAACCCAGATTTTCAGCTTCTACAATCATAAAATACTTTAAATCCTATTTTGCTGTATTTCTATCGGTTTTGAAAAAAAAAATTTAATTTCAAATTAAGCCACCATTTTGTCCACCCCGAGTATTCGTTTATTCAACCCGAGACTGTAGGATGTGCGAATGCGCCAACAAGTAGCTCGGGTGACCCGAGTTGATTAATCGATTACGCCCAGAGAGAGAGACCGATCGGCAGGTCTTAACTAAATAACCTTTATTATGCTGCATGTCAACAGCAGAGAGCGAGAGAGAGAGAGAGCGAGAGAGCTGTCGGCAGGTCTTAACTAAATAACCTTTATTCTGCTGCATGTCAATAGCAGAATTACCTAAAGTTCCCCAACGGAGCCCAATTTGGGTATGGATTGGGAACCTTTTTGTGACGTGGCATTGCTGCTAACTGGTGTTTGGTGTCTAAAGGCCCGGTCGAATACACGTTAGTGAACATAGTTGAACGAAGTGGAGGCTAACCTAGTTGAACATAGTTGAACCTGGTTGAACATAGTTGAACGCACCAGCATCCATACTTCTCCGTGATGAGAATGTGATAAGAACGTGTGTGGGCCGTGAGTTCCAATTTAAGCTTTGGACATGTTCAAAAGAGAGGTACATTTGAGACAGACATAGCCTCTGTGATGATAACATACTCTAGCGTACTCTAGAGTACTTCTTACTGTACCCTAGCATACTCTAGCGTACCCTAGCATACTGTGATCTGCACAAAACCTTGGTCGTTCTGCCGTGGTCACATAGCCGTTGGTGGACGAAGTTGAACGTAGTTGAACATAGTAGAGGGTAACGTAGTTCAACATAGTTGGACATACCGGGATCCATACCGTAATCTACCGGGATCCATACTGTAATGTATTTATCCGTACTATTAGGTGGGTGATCAACCAAAACCTGCCATACCTTAACATAGTTTAACGTAGTGATAGCACGTTTCACCCACGTTAATCTATCCTATGTTCAACTATGTTCACTAACGTTTATGTGACCAGGGCTGAAGAGTCGAGAGGAGGTGCAACCAATGGTAGATGGGTGGATGGGTGTGTGGGTGTAAGAAAGAAAGAAGGAGAGGGGGAGAGGGGGAGGGGGAGAGAGGGAGAGAGAGAGAGAGAACACGCCCATGGACAACATTCCACCAGTTGAAGAGGCAGTCTACTTATTACGCCATCATTGCCGGAGCGGCACAGGGAACGTGAGGGCAGGGGTTGGGGAAGAACACGTGACTGATATAGTGTCTCGGCCAGAAGCTCGGCACGCAGACCAGAATCGTAACCAGAAAGTTTATTTTATTTAACGACGCCTCTAGAACACATTGATTGTTATCATTGCCTATTGTATTGGATGTCAAACATGGTCATTCTGACATATTTCTTTGGAGTAAACCCGCTGCCACCACATAGGCTACTCTTTCCGATAAGCAGCAAGGTTTTTTTTATATGCACTTTACCACAGACAGGACAGCACATACCACAGTCTTTGATGAACCAGTTGTGGACCACTGCTTGGAACGAAAAATAGCCCAAACTGCAAATGTGTCCACTGAGAAGGATCGATCGGATGACCACACCTTCACAGGTGAACACTCTACTGCCTGAGCTACATCGCTTTCCTTAATGGTAACCAGGTGTGTAGCGAGGGCCTCGCGTGCGGAAGGTCGGGAGTTCGGTTCCCGGTCGAGTTAAACCAATGACTACAAAATTGATACTTGGCGCTTCCTAATCCTAGCCTGGCGCTCGGCATTAATAGGATAGGGCAAGGACTGGTTAGCTCAGTATCAGGATAATGTGACTGAGTGGGATATTGTGGCATGGTGCGGGTGGCCTGATTTCCGAGTGGGGAAGCACTATAAAGTCACCATGAGTGCGCACTGTCACAAGTCGGTACCCATCCTGATATCACCTTTGATGTTGCCAGGACGTAGAACTCCAACAACCAACCATAATGGTGATGGACAGACAGAGAGCCACAATCAGAGGAAGTCATGTGATCTATCTGTAGTCAAGTTAAAAAAACTAAAGAAGCAATACAGACAGTGGAGGATAATAATCATAATGTTATTAATATTACTAATAATCATAATAGTACTAATATTAATAATCCTAATAAGTGGAGTGGGGTAGGTCGGGCGTGGGTGTTGCGTGTTGTTGCTCTCTGGATCTCCAACAACGACATACTTATTATTAATTCCTTCGATAACAAATTGGAAGACAGGACAGAGGTAATGGATCGAGCCTAAGACTCTGGCTGTCCCTAAAAACCTACCGCTACATTTTATTGAGCAAAATCTCATGCGGAATGGGAAGAGGGTTAGGGGGGTGAGGCACCACGTGAAGGGCTGTAGGGAAATTAGGGGAGCTACTTGATAGCAGACCTCCCGGTCTCCAGGCTGCACCCCATCCTCCAGTCAAAGGAGTTTGCAGTGAATAGAAAAACATAATAACAAACCAGGAGAATTACATACATGAATAATATGTGCATAAGTACTTTATACCTCACATAAGGACTTATGGTAGAGAGTAGTCCCAGGTGTGGTGGTGGTGGGGGGGGGGGGGGGTAGGGCGCGCTAGGAGCGACTCCTAAATGACCGCGGTCTACTGAGTCAGCGACAGTTAAGGCATGTTTTAGGTTCCTAATGTCTGATCCTGACTTCAGTCGCTGGTTGTTGGAATTCTGCTGATACCGTTTTAAGCCTGGTACACACTCCTGTATACGATTCACGCGCTAAAATTGACTGCCTGATGTGACCCGGCACAACCCGTCCCGTCCCGTTATGCCCAATCACACCTCCCGTATAAAACCTAAAACTGCCCTAATTCATTTTTCGAATCTTATACTTAAGCCCGAAAACTGAGTGTTAAGTCGTGAATCGGAAGGCTTATGTGTGTTAGGGGGTCACACACCTAAAGACTGAAACCGACTAAAACTAAAACTTAGTCGCGAAACGGGCAGCTTTAGGTTTTATACGGGAGGTGTGTACTGGGCATTAGGGCGGGGGCGGGGGGGGGGGAGGGGGGAGCGGTCCACCTGGCCAATGTAATACTTGTTTACCGAACATGTTTTGGTAGGGCGAGGGGAGTGGGTGGGTGTGTGTGTGGGGGGGGGGGGTAAGAGGGGAAAATACCAAAGAGAAAGATACTAAATTAAAAACACACATCAAGACTTGCTGAAGTGTGGATTCTAAATCCGCTCTAGGTGCAATGTTTTCTTTTCTTTTCCCCACCCGCCCACACACATGATATATGTGTATGTATTGCAATACCTCAGGGAGTTTGACGCCCCTGCCCTGCAGAGTTGTAAACCACTGCCTTGTGGTACAGGTTCTTGACAGAACCGAAGGCTAAGGGAGCAAACCCTAAACAGAAAACCATGTCACTGTGGCAGCATTAAGGGTGGTTGATGTATGGAACATCTCCCGACCAGCCACTGCAGGAAAATAGTCTTGACATGTTCTTGGCGGTGTGAAACCTCTATTTGCTCCCCGAGAGAGTGCTGCTGGTAACTTGCAAAAACCAGCAGCACTTCAACACCTTTGCAGGCAGCTTTCAAGTGATGTTCTGGTTACAGAAAGAGAGGGCACCCTCGTCTCCGGTTCAAGGATACCATCAAGAGAAACCTGAAGCTGAGAGACATTAAGACCGACTCATGGACATCACTCTCATAGCAGAGAGCTAAATGGAGAGCGGCAGTCAAGTAATGAAAGCAGTCTTTGTCGCATCGCGACCGACAGCATGATGATGATGATGATGATGTTTGTAGGTACTTGTCGCTTCCTAGCCAGATGCTCGGCATTATTAGGGCAAGGACTGGTTGGCTCAGTGTCAGGATAAAATGTCTGAGTGGGATAGCAGGTCATGGTGCTGGTGGCCTGGTCGGCCACTGGTCCCAGTGGGGCAGTACTATAAAGTTGCCATGAGTGTGCACCGTCACAAGTCGGTACCCGTCCTGATATGACCTTAGATTTTGCCAGGACGTAAAACTCCAACAACCAAATCCTATATTACATATAAATTTAAGTATGTGTGTGTATATGTGCGTATCTATGTATGCACATATGCATAATCTGAATGTATTTATATGTGTATTATATATATATGACGTTAGATGTTGCTAGGATGTAAAACAACAAATATGCATTATATATGCATGTATGTATAGAGTAAAACATCTCTATACCGACCCCTCAACAGATTGACCACTCCCCTATATCGATCGCTTTATTTTGGTCCCAGCAATACCATTGTAAAAAATGTAACTCTCTAAACCGACCACCTCCCTAAATGGACCACTTAAAGTCGGTCCCATTCTCGGGCGATTTAGAAAGGTTTTACTGTATATGTATACTTGTATGCATGTATATATCCATGCATGTATGCATCTATGTCTACATTATGTGTATATATACGTATACATGTATGTGTGCATGTATGTATATATGTATGCATGTGTGTATGTGTATATACTATATGTATGCATGTTTATATGCATACATGTATATGAGACTGTCTAAAAAGGTGCTAAGGAATATAGGATTAAAGTTTGTCCATTGTAACGATCAACATACTATCTGCTTATGCATTTGCTCAGGATAAACTGATTTGTTTTTTACATGGTGTTTCATAATCCCAATAGAAGTTTGAAGCAAATGTCCATGTGTTTTCAGTGTAACCGTTTCTGTGCTGTTTTGTGTCAATCATTACAATGGACACCAAAAGAGAAGAGTTATCACCTTTTGAGACAGGCTCATATATATATATATATATATATATATATATATATATATATATATATTATATACAGTAACACCTCTCTAAATCGACCGACCGAAGGACCAACCTTAAGTGGTCCATTTAGGGAGGTGGTCAGTTTAGAGCTTTAGAATATCCTTACAATGGTTTTGTTGGGACCCAAATAAAGCGATCGATATAGGGGAATGGTCGATCTGTAGAGGGGATAGGCATAGAGAGGTTTTACTGTATATGTATACATATATGTAGGTATGTACGCATAGATGGTGTGTACAGCTGCATGTCTTCAACACGTATGTGTGTAAATGTGAATGGCGATATTTATATGAGCTGACTTTTCTCCCATCATCGAATGGGTTTTGTCACGTGACGGTAGAGGGTGAGGAACGCGCCAAGGGCATGTGTTACTAGCGATTCGCTGATTTCACAATAACAATAACTAAGTGAGGTGGGTCTCCCCCCCCCCCCCCCCCCCCCCCCCTCCACTACATCCAACTGAGAGTTGCTGTTTGTTGTGGTTTTACCTCCTAGCAACATCACTGTCATTTCAGGACAGGTATCGACTTGTGATAGTGCACACTCATGTTGACCTTATAGTGATGCACCCGTCCTGATATGACCTTAGATGTTGCTAGGACGTAAAACAACAACAAACAATATAGTGATGCTTCACTCGGAAACCAGGCCTCCCAGCACCACGGCCCGATATCCACTAGTACATGGTCGAATGCAAGCTACTTGATCGGAGAGGAGAGACCCCCCCCCCCCGTGTGCGCAGCTTGCGCCTCACCCACCCCTGCTCACCCCCCCGCCCTCCCCCGGGCCGGCAGCTTTCACAATCACCTGCTGTCGCCTGCCCCCCCCCCCCCCCCCCCTCTTCCCTTATAAGGCCGCGAGCCGGCCTCCCTCAGGCACTCGCCCTCCTGCCGCCGTCCAGCTCTCTGCCCTCTTTTCCTGCTTGGGATTCTTCACCTCGGGCCGCTGCATCCCCTCGGACCGCTCCAGGATGCCCAGACACGGCAAAGGCACGGGCCGCCACAGCCCCCGGGCGACCGCCCTGGCCGCGCCGGGACCATCCTCGGGCGTGCCGGGAGGCGCGTCGGCCTCCTCGGCCCCGGCCTCTCCGTCGGCACCCTCGGGCACCGAGATAACTCAGGTTCTCAAGGCTCTCCTCGACCTTCGGGCCCTCCAGCGCGCCACCACCGCCGGCCTCCACGCATGCCTGGACGCCATCGAATCGAGGAGAGCCCGAGGGCAACCCTCTTGCACCACGCCTCCGCCCGCCCCGAGGCGGACGGCGTACGGCACAATCCTGATATGCTTGGAGCATTCGTTAGTAGTATACACTGATAGTGCTGCGGAGTCTGCACCACATATTAGTATACGCTGATGGTGTTGCAGGATTGAAAAATCCCAGAAATCCGCGGAATCGCGGTGATCTTTCATCCCTGATATATATATATATATATATATATATATTAAAAGGTAAAAAGAAGAAAAACTGTGTTTAAAACAAAGTTTCTGAACAGTAGTAGCAGGGAGCCTAGGTGGTGCAAAGAGGTGTGGGTTCGCGTAGCGCTCTAGGCGCAATATTTCCCATTTTCATCACCCCCATGACAATAGTGTTTACAGCCGGGCGGGGTGGGCTATTCGGTATAGCGCAGAGCTCGAATGCGTTAGGTCGATAGTTCGGTTCCCGATCGAGTCCAAGCAATGACTAATAAAATTTATACTTGTCGCTTCCTAGCCTTGCACTCGGCATTATTAGGATAGGGCAAGGACTGGTTGGCTCAGTGTCAGGATAATGTGACTGAATGGGATATTTGGTCATGGTGCGGCGGATTGATTTCCCAGTGGGGCAGCATTATAAAGTTGCCATGAGTGCGCACTGTAACAAGTCGGTACCCGTTCTGATATGACCTTAGCTGTTGCTAGGACTTAAAACAACAAACAAAAACAAACTAGCATTACTATGGTTACTGCGCACTCTTGTGTTTACTTTAGAATACCTGACTTGCCTGTCAGCTGACATTCTGTGACTCAGTCGCTCTTATTATATAATCACTCTGCTTTGATGAGCACTACTATTCGACACTTGTATATTTTTGTGTTTTGTTTAATAGCGTGTTTATTTGTAAATGGTATTTTTGTGTGTTTTATTTTAGTTGTCTTCATTTTACCTTTTTTTGAATTTTTTATTGGGACACACCAGATGTGGCCGAATCGATAAGAGCGCAGGCTTTCCATTGAGAAGGTTGGGAGTTCAAATCCCAGCCGAATCTAACCGATGACTTATCAAATTTATAGTTGTCGCCACATAGCCTGGCATGCGGTATTAATAGGATATGGCAATCACTGGTTAGCTCAGTGTCAGGATAATGTAACTGAGTATGGTATCAGGTTCTGGTACTGGCAAACTAGTCTCCCAGTGGAACTGCACTATAAAGTCACCATGAGCGCGCAGTGTCACAAGTCAGTATCCGTCGCGATATGACCTTAGATGTTGCTAGGACGTACAATTTGCTTTCCATTGGGACATCCACTGGTTTGTTCCTATGGTCGAGTAGTACTAAGATGTTCAGTTGTTCACATGTTCACTTATTTACTTGTTCGCTTGTTCACTTGTTTATTTGTACACTTGGTTACTCGTTCACTTGGTTATTTGTTCACTTTTTTATTTGTTCACTTGTCACAAGTCAGTAGCCGTCGCGATATGACCTTCGATGTTGCTAGGACGTAAAATTTGCTTTCCATTGGGACATCCACTGGTTGGTTCCTATGGTCAAGTAGTACTAAGATGTTCAGTTGTTCACATGTTCACTTATTTACTTGTTCGCTTGTTCACTTGTTTATTTGTTCCCTTGGTTACTCGTTCACTTGGTTACTTGTTCACTTTTTTATTTGTTCACTTGTTTATTTGTTCACTTGTTTATTTGTTCACTTGTTTATTTGTTCACTTGTTCATTTGTTTAATTGTTCACTTGGTTACTTGTTCACTTGGTTACTTATTCACCTGGTTACTTGTTCACTTGGTTAGATGTTCACTTGGTTACTTCTTCACTTGGTTATTTCTTCACTTGGTTACTTGTTCACTTGTTTATTAGTTCACCTGGTTACTTGTTCACTTGGTCACTTGTTCACTTTGTTACTTGTTCACTTGGTTGCTTGTTCACTTGTTTATTTGTTCACCTGGTTACTTGTTCACTTGTTTATTTGTTCACTTGGTTACTTGTTCACTTAGTTACTTGTTCACTTGGTTACTTGTTCACTTGGTTAAGTGTTCACTTGGTTACTTGTTCACTTGGTTACTTGTCCACTTGGCTACTTGTTCACTTGGTTACTTGTTCACTTGGTTACCTCTTCACTTGGTTACTTGTTCACTTGGTTACTTGTTCACTTGGTTACTTGTTCACTTGTTTATTTTTTCACCTGGTTACTTGTTCACTTGGTTACTTGTTTACTTGGTTACTTGTTCACTTGGTTACTTGTTCACTTGTATATTTGTTCACCTGCCTACTTGTTCACTTGGTTACTTGTTCACTTGGCTACTTGTTCACTTGGTGACTTGTTCACTTGTTTATTTGTTCACCTGGTTATTTGTTCACCTGGTTACTTGTTCACTTGGTTACTTGTTCACTTGTTTATTTGTTCACTTGGTTACTTGTTCACTTGTTTATTTGTTCACTTGGTTACTTGTTCACTTGGTTACTTGTTCACTTGGTTACTTGTTCACTTGTTTACTTGTTCACCTGGTTACTTGTTCACTTGTTTATTTGTTCACTTGGTTAATTGTTCACTTGGTTACTTGTTCAGTTGGTTAGTTGTTCACTCGGTTACTTGTCCACTTGGTTACTTGTTCACTTGGTTACTTGTTCACTTGTTTATTTGTTTAATTGTTCACTTGGTTACTTGTTCACTTGGTTCCTTGTTTACTTGTTTATTTGTTCACCTGGTTACTTGTTCACTTAGTTACTTATTCACCTGTTACTTGTTCACTTTATTACTTTTTCACTTGGTTACTTGTTCACCTGGTTACTTGTTCACTTGGTTACTTGTTCACTTGGTTACTTGTTCACTTGTTTATTTGTTCACTTCTTTACCTGCTCACTTGTTCACTTATTTACTTGTTTACTAGCGTTCAAAAAACACCTTTGGCTGCGTGTCTATCATACCGGAAGTGTCAGTGAGACCGGAAGTGAGAGTGAGAAGTGGAATTCTCGTCTGCAGCGAATCATGAGACGCAGTACATGAATGAAAACAGGCGCCAAATTATTACCATGGTGATGTTTACAACATCGCTACTGTGGGAACGCAGTAGCCTGGCAACAACAAAACTTACAACTTTGGCTTTTCTTAAGTTTACCATTATAATCTAACTTATATTTGTTTCAAGTAACATTTATTTCATTGGGTTTTATATATTTACATGTATTTATATGTATTTATATGTATTTATATATATTTATATACATTTATATATATTTATGTGCATATATATACATTGATATACATTGATATATATTGAAATACATTTATATATATATTTATATATATTGAGGTATGTATACATATATATATATATTTATATATATATATCTATATATATTTTAATATATGTATATATATTTATATACATATATATATATTAATATATACTAATGTATATATTAATATATATTTATATATATATACATATGTAGATATATTTTTATATATGTATGTATGCATATATGTATGGATGTGTATATATATACATATATATTTATATATGTATATATGTATATGCGTGTATATATGTATATATATATGTCTATACATACATATATACACACATATGATATATACACATATATATATATCGCTTTGCGCATGTCTAGAATGGTGTAAACAGAACTGTGTCTGTCAGTACTTGACACACAACCCGAATGAGTTAAGCAGATCTCGGTGGCGGCTTAGTCACACACAGAGCATCCATTTGAAAGTGAAGGGGACGCGGGCACCTGGCCTGCTGGGAGCCAACCTGTCAGTCTGTCACACCCACCGGGCATGGAACAGAACTACACTCTGGGCGGCTCCTCATTCCTTATGCGGGCATTTTTTGGGGGATACATTAGTTGATTAAGCGGGGGAAATTTCAATCGCGGACAATTGTTCTTCCTCATTCCATTGCTCCTTGCTGTATCCTATTAATGCCAAATAACAGTCTGGGTAGCGACAATCTTTCAAATCTTTGAAAATCCATTTGCCATTTATTTTGTTAGTCATTGAGTTGACCTTGTCAGTAATAGAACCTAACAAATCCCACACGGAATGTGAAGTATGTACTGCTAGGCAATCAAGTCTGGATTGGGTAGGAAGTTACAGTTTCATAGTCTGAGGTTTTTGAATTTCTGCCAGTTTTTCAAAGATAAATATATCAAGGTAATCACGTTAATCTACATTACCTTATTTTAAGTCACTTTTGTTATGAATGGCTACTTTTGCAGATACGTAAAGTGAAAGTATGCTAATTTTATTTTGGCATGCTCGCCAAAATTCGGACATAATAGGCTTAAAAGGTAACAGCTTCAACAAAATTGATTGAATATTTTCTTGTATGTATTAACAACTGTTTAATAAGTTAACTAGTATGTAGGTAATGCCTGGCACACACCTCCCATATAAAACCTAAAACTGCCCGTTTCGCGATTAAGTTTGAGTTTTAGTCGGTTCCAGTCTTTAGGTGTGTGACACCCTAATGCCTCCCACACACCTCCCGTATATGATTCACGCGCTAAGACTTGGGCGGCAAACGGACGGTGGGTATCACACATATACCGTATAAGATACGACTGACCGCTCACATATACCATTTCTTGAATGTCTTGCAATTCGAGTCTTAAGCCCTAAAACTGAGTTTTAAGTAGCGAATCGGAAGCATTAGCAGTCGGTATATCTGTGGTGTCCCTGTTTTCAGTTTTAGTCAGGAAATGGGACGGGTCGGGTTGTGATGGGTCACGTCGGGCAGTCAATTTTAGTGCATGAATCGTATACGGGAGGTGTGTGCCAGGCATTAGATATGCACAATCAAATCTAGGTCAGTGTTCGGTTTTTGAAAGTTTGGTGTTTTCATCAGACTATGCAGATTTAACAAAAACCTGAATTGAGAATATAACTCAGTTAAAGTTGCACTCTGATGATTTTGAATTTTTGTGATTTTCTGAGATAAGTATATTAGGTCGCTATAATCTACCTTACTTTAGCTTGAAGTAACTTTTATTTTAAATGGCTAACTTTTGAGATATTTGAAGTGTTAACAGACAAAAATAATGTTGGCGCATGCACCAAAACTCTGATAGAATAGGCTTCTGCAGTAACAGGTTCTATTAAATTGCCTCAGCGTTCCCCGCTATGTGGCAACAAGGGTTTACGAAATACATCAGTATCTAAGTTAGATATTTAGAATAAAATCTAGATACAGTAAAGACCAGATGGGATGGCCTAATGAGTTAGAGCGTCCGCCTCCCGTGTTGGTAGATCGTGGGTTCGAAACCTGGTCGAGTCAAACCAATTGTAAAATATTCCGACTTTTTAGGTCTGGTTCATAAATAAATAATAGTTTAAATAAATTCTAAAATATCTAATTCTCACGAAACTCATATGTGAAACATTAAAAAAACTGTTTTAGTCATATTTAAATCATCTAGTTATTTCAATAAAGTCATTATAATAATATTCCAATTATATAAGTAGCACTATAAAAAACACCTTTGGCTGCGTGTCTCTAATAATAGCTAATTCATCTTATCATGTTGGTCAATACATATGCATAATATTCAAGCCAAGTTGTGAAACCATGGTAGATTATGTATATTAAGTGAAGTGATAATTAATATCAGAGTGTTCTAATGTTCTCCATCAAATATAACAACTGGAGATAAGAACTCTGGAAAATTATTACTGCAGTGGTATATTTACATATATTACTGATTTGAAGTCTGTTGCTATTATATATTGTATAAAGGGAGGTCAATGCTGAAACTATGGACAGCATATACAGTTGCTGTAGATTGTGGTTACTTCACCCAGACAAATAGTCTGTGGAAAAATATGTATCTGACTTGAGGTGGGTGGGTTGGCGCCCCACCCCCTTACCCAGCTCGGGGGGAGGGGGCTGGTAGGAGTGGTGGTGGTCCACACACTCCCACCCTGCCTCCCCCACCACTCACTGGAGGAGTTCACCCAATGAAATGCCAGGTTACTGTCTCTGACTGAGGAGACTGCCAGCAACTGTGTACCTGTATTTTGAATGTGTTCCATCTGATTAAAAGAGCTGGGCAGGGGGTGTGGCAGGCAGATGACCAGGAGACAGCACAGCAGGAGGAGCCAGCCACCCCTCCCTACTAGACTTTACCACACTTAATTTATGTTGGGTTGCTATTTCTTGGAACTGATATAGTAAGCAGATATAGTAAGCAGATATAGTAAGCGGATCATCGCTTGAGTAATATCATACATTAGTGCTTTCCTGCCTCCGCACATGGAAGTTTGGGTTCTATTTCCTATAAAGATTCTAGCATGTAAAATACCGCTAGTTACCACAATGACTTACAAATTTATACTTGTCGCTTCCTAGCCAGGCACTCGGCATTATTAGGATAGGGCAAGAACTGGTCTGCTCAGTCAGGATAATGTGACTGAGTGGGATATCAGGTCATGGTGCTGGTGGCCTGGTCTCCCAGTGGAGCAGCACTATAAAGTCGTCATGAGTGCGCACTGTCACCAGTCGGTACCCGTCCTGCTATGACCTTAGATGTCACTAGGACGTAAAAACAACAACAAATAAACAAACAAAAAAAAGATACAGTAAAACCTCTCTAAATCGACCAACCTTGAGACCGACTTTAAATGGTCGATTTAAAGAAGTGGTCGGTTTAGGGAGTAAGAATATGGTTACAATGGTGTTGTTGGTGTTGGGACCCAAATAATACAGGGGAGTGTTTGATCTGTGGAGGTGGTCGGTTAAAGAGGTTTTACTGTATTTGTTTTGGGTTTGAAAACGTTATGATTTCATCTAACTATACGGCTTTAATGTTTTATCAGGCAGATTAAATGAGAAATAGTAGTTACATCCAGTAGTTTATTAAATGTGTTGGATCACATCCTCTTAAGATAATACATTTGGATAGATTTGCACTTTATTAAAGAGATTATCTGTCAAGTGTACACATGTCATCTGTCAAGTGTACACATGTCACAGTGATATCTGTTGGCTGATAAGTTTATATATATATACAGTATAACCCCGTTAAACCAAACTTGAAGGAACCCTAGAAATGTGTTTGGATTAACCGATCATCGGTCTAACCAAGCTTTCACTTTGACTTGGCTTTGGCAAAAACGGGGGTGCTTTATGAATGTACAATGTATGTGGACACTATGATTATTGTTTTTTTAATGTATATACAGTTTAACCCCATTAAACCAACCTCGGTTAAATCAAATGATCAGTTAATCCAAATTGTTGTCAGCAAGCTGACAAAATACTACCATTTATCATATAAAAAAGTCTCAGATGACCTTAAAACCACATGAAAGTTTGGTTTAACTGTACCAGAAGTGGCCTGGGGCCGACAATTTTCTTTGGATTAACCAATACTTTGGATTAACCGACTTTGGTTTAACCAACTTTTTTATATGATAAATGGTAGCATTTTGCCAGGCCGCCGAAAAAAGTTTGGATTAATTGATTGTTTGGTTTAACCGAGCTTGGTTTAACGGGGTTGTACTGTACCACTAGGTTTAATCCATGCTGTGCACAGGTTAAAACTAGGCTCCGCATGAATCACTGAACTAATATTGTGTTGAACTACCAGTATTATGTATCTGTATATTAGTCATGGTCTCTGACTGTATTTAGATACCCTCTTTATATCTAAGTTCTGTTATATACTGGACTCGTGCATGGTGCCGTTTCAATATAGTGCTGCCATTTGGTGGAATCTATATGTATCATTATGCAGTCAACCATGTGGTTGGCACTATCTAATGGCAGGGTTATGTGACTCGCGGTTATGTGACTCAAAATGGATGTCAAAGTGACCAAAGTTAGTTTTAAAAAAACACATGAGAATGATGCTGAAGAAATGTCAATTCAGAGTAATATAATAGTTACCAAAAAACGCAAAAACAAAAACAAACTGGTGGCAACAGCTAAGTCGGGCACGGCCTGCTTAGTTGAAGCCCAGCATTGTGCAAATACAAAATAACCTCTGGTGCGACAGATGTCTAAAATGGGGTCATGGTTAAAGTTGCATAGTCCAATGGTTTTGAATTTCTCTATTTTTTCCAAGATAAATATATTAGATCGATCACTACTATCTACTTTACATTAGTTCAAAGTTACTTTTATTTTAAATTGTAAACTTTTGAGATATTTCGAGTGCAAACATGGAAAATTCCCAATACTCTGACACCATAGACTTCTGCAGTAACAGGTTCTGTTAAATTGACTCAGTGTTACCTTCTGTGCAGACACGAATGCTTAATACGTGCATCAGTATCTAAGTTAGATATGTAAAATCAAATCCAGATAATTGGTTTGGTTTTGAAAATTTGATATTTCGTGGGACTATGCAGCTTTAAAGGATTTGTTGTAATCGCCATATGTGAATTTAATTTCTACCTGAAATGATTTTGTTTACTTTGGCAAATGTGTTAGTAACAATCGCACCCCAACAGCAGGACCCATATTGCTGGTGAATGACTAGCAACACTAAAACAACAAACTGTAACTAACAAACTCATTTAGGTAACCACAATGGGGTAACACTAGAATATTCCTGTCAAACTCAAACTGAACACACCCTACATTCAAAATTGTTACAACTTAACAATTGAATACAGAAGATAATGTCTGCTTACATTCTAAATACAGTACAACCCCATTAAACCAAGCTCGGTTAAACCAAACGATCGGTTAATCCAAACTTTATTCGATGGCCTGGCAAAATACTACCATTTATCATATAAAAAAGTTGGTTAAACCAAAGTCGGTTAATCCAAAGTGTCGGTTAATCCAAATAAAACTGTCGGGCCCCATGCCACTTTCGGTACGGTTAAACCAAACTTTCATGTGGTTATAAGGTCATCGGAGACTTTTTTATATGATAAATGGTAGTATTTTGGCAGGCCACCGAAAAAAGTTTGGATTAACCGATCGGTTGGTTTAACCGAGCTTGGTTTAATGGCGTTATACTGTATATACATTAAAAAAAACAATAATCAAAGTGTTCACATACATTGTATATTACATTCATAATGCACCCACGTTTTTGCCAAAGCCAAGTCATAGTTGAAGCCAAAGCTCGGTTAAACCAATGATCGGTTAATCCAAACAAATTGTTAGGTCCCTTCAAGTTTGGTTTAACGGGGTTATACTGTACAATGAAAGTACTCACATCGATGTAGTCATGTGACACTACTCTTTCTACCAGATGGGATGGCCGAATGAGTTAGAGCGTCCGTCTCCTTTGCTGGTAGATCGTGGGTTCGAACCCTGGTCGAGTCAAACCAATGACGTAAAAATTGATACTTGTCACTTCCTAGCCAGGCGTTCGGCATTATTAGGAGAGGCCAAGGACCGGTGTGCTCAGTGTCAGGATAATGTGACTGAGTGGGATACCAGGTTATGGTGCCGGCGGCCTGGTTTCACAGTGGGACAGCACTATGAAGTCACCATGAGTGTGCACTGTCACAAGTAGGTGTGCGTCCTGATATGACCTTAGATGATGCTAGGACGTAAAACAACAGCAAACAAACCAACAACAAACACTCCTGTTTCCATATTGCTGTGGAACTTGTAGGTTACTATCACAACATGCATTGAGCTATGTTCTCTAATTCAATGTATTCAATGGCTTTTGTTAGCTCGCTTTAAGACTTAGATATTCGATACACCATTTTTCTGTAAATAATCGTGAATTAAAAATGGCTTTGAGACCAGTGTTTCGATGCTGACCACAGAACTTATTCAGCAGAATAAACATAATATTTACCACACACAAAATGTGAACATATCCTATTTTTAGAGCCGGTGTTGCAGTTTCCATGGCACACCAGTTTCCGAGGGACACATCGCTTCTGCGCATACATCAAAGTTGAACAGCATCGTCACTAACCTTATCAATTTAATATAATGTTTTTGGTAAAGATGTTTTCTATATGTGTACCAAGCGATTTGTTTCTAGGTGGTGTGGTTTTAGGGATATTTCACTTTTTCTGTATTTTCTGTATCAAGATTGCTCACGACCATTGACAATGCCTTGAGTTTGACGGTACGTGCAGTGCAAAACATTAGTTTTATTCAAAATTAATAGAAGTGCAGAAGCCTAACCTCATAAATTTAATATAATCTATTCATTGAATATGTTTTCTATATGTGTTCCAAGTGGGTTGCTTCTAGGTGGTGTAATTTGAGAGATATTTGACTTTTTCTGTATGAAGATTTGCTCACAGCCATTGACAATGCATTTGAATGTATGTGTCCCTCGGAAACTGGTGTGCCGCGGAAACTGCAACATCGGTGTACTTCTCTTCCGGCCGCTGAACAATCCTGGTCGTTCTGATTTAGATTAGTTTTTAAAAGAGAGGTTTAAAAATAATTGTTGTATTAGGGCTACATGCTATATGAACTTCAGGAACGGTGACTCATCAGTTTCTCCTCAGCGGTTTATTAGTTGGTTGTTGGAGTTTTACGTCCTGGCAATATCTAAAGTCATATCAGGACGAGTACCGACTTGTGACAGTGCGCACTCGTGGTGACTTTATAGTGCTGCCCGACTGGAGAATCAGACTGCCGGCACCATGACCCGATGTCCCATTCAGTCACATTATCCTGACAGTCCTTGCCCTATACTAATAATGTCGAGCGCCAGGCCAGGAAGCGACAAGTATCAATTTGATAAGTCATTTCTTTGACTCAACTGGGAATCGAACTCCCCATCTGCCGCAAGCGAGGCCTATGCTCTGTCGATTCGGCCACCACGCCCGGTGATTAAATCGCACGAGTCCCGTTAATAGATAACGGTTGACCACCATGAATGACACAGTAAACGAAAATGTCCTCGTTTGGCGTCGGTGGTGTAATAAAGAGACAACATCACATGCCTGTAACACCTGGTATGTTAATGATATAAATGCGTTTCTCTGCAACAATACTTAGGCTAGATAATACCAAAAAAAACTTGTTTAGCATCCCCGCCCGACCTGTGAAATTTCCCCGACCTGCAATTATAAAAAAAATTCCCCTGAAAAAAACCCTTCGAATAAAATATTAAAACTCAAAACAACGCTTTCCCGCCTATTAGAATTATTACGCAATGACCGACAAACTTCATCCTGGCGGTTTTATAGTAATTTTAATGTGTTCTTGTTCAATTTCTAGATATAAAGCATCTATGGTCTTCTAAAATAAAGTAAAGCTTGTTTTGTTTAATGACGCCACTAGAGCACATTGATTTTTGTATCATCGGCTATTGGGCATCAAACATATGTTCATTCTGACATATATATCTTTGGAGGAAGCCTGCTGTCGCCACATAGGCTACTCTTTCCGATAAACAGCAAGGGGTGTTTTATATGCACTTTCCCCCAGACAGGACATCACATACCACAGCCTTTGATGAACCAGTCGTGGACCACTGGTTGGAACAGAAAATAGCCCAAACTGCAAATGGGTCCACTGAGCAGGATTGATCGGATGACCCACACCTTCACAGGTGGACACTCTACCGCCTGAGCTACGTCCCGCTCCCTTCAGAGTTGGCCCTGAAGTCTCGGCTACTGGATGAACCAGTTGTGGACCACTGGTTCTAATGGTCTTCTCTTCCTGCCTATCAGGCCTTCTGACCATGAATACCGTGGTCAGTTTTCCTCTTCCTGTACAACGCCATTCTAGAAGGCGAATCCTTAAATGGGATATGTTGGTGAGGCAACATATGTAATTCGCGACATTTGGACAAAGCGCATGAAGGTTGGATAAGGATTACCACGTGACCTGAAGCTTGCGCGTTCGTCACTTCTCCACCGGCTGCGGTTCGCGCAACACTGACTTCCCCACCCACCCATCCCTCTACTTAGATGGTAACCACGGAGGGGTTAAGTGCTGAGGGTGTGTATTGTTCATTTGTTATTGTTACCCTTGATTGATATATATATGTAGGTCGTTGCAGAATTTCATCTGTACGGTTACTCATGTCATGTACCCAGAGTGCAGTGTCACGGAAGCCAAGCTTCCAGTCGCCAGGTCCCAGTGCCTGCTGTTCATCACCTTGTGACAGTGTCAGAGCCCACCTCCTGTGCACCCCTGAGGCAGTGCAATTATTTAACTTGATGTCATAATCAATAAATTATGATTATAAACTTGGTTGTTTGTCCTTTGTACGAGTGTTGTGAATTGGTACTCGTGGTGTTCTCTCTGGTCGAGTGGTTAGAGTGTGACTTTTTTCTAGGTTGGACTCCTAATCTAAAGGTTGGTGGTTCGATTCCCCATGCTCCCACCTCTGCCAATTTGGATTTCCACCGCTTTGTATAACTTACCACGTCATCAAAGGCCAGTTGCTCTCATACCATGTCTATGTGGTCTGGGAGCTTCAAAATCCCTAGGCTCAGGCTTTCTATCAACAAACTGTCTAATGGTGAAAACAAGTCTATTCAGACTTATTTCTGATAGGCAGTATAAATCTTCACGAAATAAAAGAAGGAAAGAAAAGATGCTAAACAAGTATATTTTTTGTATGTGGCCTTAGCATGCGTACTGTGACTGACACGGCTTAGTTTACCATAGCGCCGTCAATTGGGCTGCTTAACAACCATGCCATGTCAACAATTCTGGTAGCTGAGACTACGTGAAAGCTAAAGCATTAGTTGTCTATCTTTATCAGAAGTACATCTCGAGATGCTTCAATGGACGCCATTGTGTGGTCTGGAAGAGGCGCTTAAAGCTGCATAGTGCGATAGTTTTGAATGTCTGCCATTTTTCTGAGATAAATATATTTAATTGGTTGTTATAACCTACCTTACTTTAGTTTGAAGTAACTTTCATTTTGAATGGCTAACTTTTGAGATATTTGAAGTGCAAACATCCTAAATTGATTTTGGCAAGCACGCCAAAACACTCTCACCATAGGCTTATGCAGTAACAGGTTCTGTTAAATTGACTCAGTATGCCCCTCTATGTGGCAACACATGTTTAATAAGTGCATCGATATCTAAGTTAGATATGTAGAATAAAATCTAGGTGAATGTTTTTGTTTTGAAAATTTGATGCTTCATCGGACTATGCAGCTTTAACAACCGAAAAATCTGGGGCATTACACGTGACCAGGGTGTGCGTGTGCGCGTGCGCGCGTGTATGTGTGTGCGCGCGTGTGTGCGTGTATGTGTGTATATATGTGAATGTGTGCATGTGTCCGTGCGTATGTGCGTATTTGCGTATGTGTGTATGTGTGTGTCCGTTTATGTGTGTATGTGTCCGTGTATGTGTGCATGTGTCCGTGTATGTGTATGTGTGAATGTGTGTATGTGGGTATATGTGTATGTATGTCTATGTGTGAATGTGTGTATGTGTTCAAGTGTGTATGTCACTATGTGTGAATGTGTGTATGTGGGTATATGTGTATGTGTGCATATATGTATGTGTGTATGTGGGTATGTCATTATGTGTCAATGTGTGTATGTGGGTATATGTTTGTATGGGTGTATGTGTGCATATGTGTATGTGTGTATGTGTGTATGTGTGCATGTCTGTATGTGTGTATATCACTATGTTTGTATGTCACTATGTGTATGCTCATCCTAGTAGTTATACGAGTGTATGTGTGCATGTGTACATGTGTGTATGTCACTGTGTGTGTATGTCACTATATGTATACTCATACTCATAGTTATACACATTCACATCCAGACTCGATGGCCGAATGAGTTGAGCGTCCGCCTCCCGTGCTGATAGGTTGTAGGATTCAAATCCCCGTGGGTTCGAACCCTGGCCGAGTCAAACCAATGACTTATCAAATGTATACTTGCCGCTACCTAGCCTGGCGCTCAGCATTAATAGGATAGGGCAAGGAGCAGTGGAATGAGGAAGACCAATTGTCTGTGATTGAAATTTGCTCTGCTTAATCAACTATGTACCATCCCCTCGACTGGACGGGGAAGCCGAATCGGTAGAGCACAGGCTTCCCTTGCGGAAGGTTGGGAGTTCGATTCCAGGCCGAGTGAAATCAATGACTTACACAATGAATAGTTGTCGCTTCCTAGCCTGTCACTCGGCATTATTTGGATAAGGAAAGGACTGTTTGGCTAAGTGTCAGGAAAAGGTGATTGAGTGGGATATCAGGTCATGGTGACAGTCGCCTGGTCTCCCATTGGGGAAGCACTATAAAGTCACCATGAGTGCGCACTGTCGCAACTCGGTGCCCATCCTGATATGACCTTAGGTGTTGCCAAGAGATGAAACTCAAACATCCATCCATCTTTCACACCCACTCAATTACACACACCCGTTCACACTCACTCATAGACATACATGCATATACACACGCAGACTCACTCACACTTAAACACACATAGCCAGGCACATTCACATACACACGAGGGAGCTGGACGTAGCCCAGGCGGTAGAGTGTCCACCTGTGAAGGTATCGTTCATCCTATCGATCCTGCTCAGTGGACCAATTGGCAGTTTGGGCTATTTTCCGTTCCAACCAGTGGTTCACAACTGGTTCATCAAAGGCTGTGGTATGTGATATCCTGTCTGTGGGAAAGTGCATATAAAAGACCCCTTGCTGCTTATCGGAAAGAGTAGCCTTTGTGGCGGATGTGGGTTTCCTCCAAAGAAATATGTCAGAATGACCATATGTTTGACGTCCAATAGCCGATGATAAAAAATCAACGCGCTGTAGAGGCGTCATTAAATTTTTGTTTTTAATTTTAAGTTCCCCCACATACACTGCTACCAGGGTTTTCATGCAACTAGTGCACGCTCCCTGTGTAATTATTAGGTGTTTTTTTTAGCCTTTTCTTATTTTCTGGCTGAGGTAGCAGGGCTCTAAATTGACCCAGCTGGATCCAGTCCTTGACCACCTTGTTAAGTGCAACATGTTCAAACAGAGAGCATCCTGGGAGTAACAAAAATACCACTTAACACAATTAGGTTCTCATAGTCATAGCGAGTACCAACAGGTCACTGGAACGCACTGCTGCCACTGAGTATGCTCATATATATATATATATATATATATATATATATATATATATATATATAAATTCCCGGTTTACAAAAGAACATAGGTGAGAGAGTAAGTTTGGATTGTCTTTAATAACTGGCTAAATTTTCCTCCAGAGTGTGACGCGAGGGGGCGCCCGCCCGGCAATACCCGACAGCTGGGAGGGGAGGCGCTCCACCAATGCGCACGAGGAAATATAGGATGTACATGTTACCCTTGCATTTATACTCACATAATGCATTATACATCACATATATATATGATATATCTAAATTATATATATATTATATAAATATTATATATATGAAGAGTTCAGGCGCAAAACCAACCACAATCCAAAAATTGAGTTTAAATAAAGGATTTTTATTAAAGCTCACTAATTCCACTTTTCATGTGGCATTCTCCGTGGTGGAGTGGTTAGAGTGTCTGACTTTTTTCTAGGTCAGACTCCTAATCTGAGTGTCGGCGGTTCGATTCCCCATGCCCCCAGCTCTGCCAATTTGGATTTCCACCGCTGTGTATAACTTACAGAGTCATCAAAGGCCGGTTGCTCTCATACCATGTCTATGCGGTGTGGGAGGTTAAAAATCCTGTGGGGCGGTAAAAGTGTAGGCTTGGGCTTTCTATTGACCAGCAGTGGAATGAGGAAGACCAGTCATCTATGACTGAAATTTCCCCTGCTTAAACAACTAATGGACCAAAAAAACAAAAAAACAAAAAAACAAAAAAATAAATATGATTACATGGTTATGGAGCAATAAACTAAACAGTAGGAATATCAAAATATAAACTTTTTGAGGGTTTGATTCAAATGTTTCGCTCCATTTTTGGATTGGCGGTTACATGGTTTTGCACCTGAACTAAAAAATGTTCAATTCTCCACCCGACAAGCCTGGTGTGATTTCCACTTGTCCGTCTGAATTTTCACTTTCCACAGTACTTACGTTATATATACACACACACATATAAACAGTACAACCTCTCTAACCGATCACCTCCACAGATCGACCACTCCCCTATATTGATCGCTTTATTTGGATCCCAACAATACCATTTTAACACTATTGTAACTCCCTAAACCGACCACATCCCTAAATGGACCACTTAAAGTCGGTCTCAAGGTCGGTCGATTTAGAGAGGTTTTACTATATATATATATATATATATATATATATATATACATACATATAGGTCCCACAATTTTCACATTGTCCAATCGACAAGCTCAAGCCATATTCTACTTGTCCGTGCCTATTCCCGTTTGTCCCGGACAAGCGGACATGCTCTTATTTCAAATACTATATACAGTAAAACCTCTCTAAATCCACCGACCTTGAGACCGACTTTGAGTGGTCCATTTCGGGAGGTAATCGGTTTAGGGAGTTAGAATATGGTTACAATGGTTACAATGGTATTGTTGGAACCCAAATAAAGCGATCGATATAGGGTAGTGGTCGATCTGTGGAGGTGGTCGGTTAGAGAGGTTTTGCTGTATATATATATATATATATATATATATATATACATATATATACACATATAAATTGATGAGATACAAAATAAAGGTGTATTCCATGATTAAGCTATGTCTTATGGCAGTATAACATGTATTGCTCAGATGTAACACATGTTTAGGACAACACAGTCTGCTTAATACAAATCTAAGCAGAAGTTAATAATTTCTTACTTCATCATCATCATGCTGTCAGTCGCGATGCGACAAAGACTGCTTTCATTACTTGACTGCCGCTCTCCATTTAGCTCTCTGCTGTGAGAGTTGCGTCCATGAGTCGGTCTTAATGTCTCTCAGCTTCAGGTTTCATTTCATGAAAGCTGCCTGCAAAAGTGTTGAAGTGCTGCTGGCTTTTGCAAGTTACCAGCTGCACTCTCTCGGGGAGCAAATAGAGGTTTCACACCAGCAAGAACATGTCAAGACAGGTGCAAAACTATTTGTCCCTGCAGTGGCTGGTCGGGAGATGTTGGGAGTTCCATACATCAACCGCCCTTAATGCTGCCACAGTGACATGGTTTTCTGTTTAGGGTTTGCTCCCTTAGCCTTCGGTTCTGTTAAGAACCTGTACCACAAGGCAGTGGTTTACAACTCTGCAGGGCAGGGGCGTCAAACTCCCTGAGGTATTGCTACACCTGCAATACCTGCATACCTCATTTCTTACTTAGAAGCATATTAATCATGGCATACAAATGGCAATATATACATATATATATATATAATAAATTGATACTTATCACTCCCTTGCCTGATGCTGGGCATCACTAATGGTGCTGTCACAGTACGACGCTTCTCGCCAACATGCGTCGACATATGTGATTTTTTGGCACTACCTCGGGATACGTCAGGAAGCGTTATGCGTGCGTTGGTATAGGTTGATCTATGGTTACATTCGGCGGCACGCGTCAGGGGATTGGCGAAGTTTTGTGCTTGCACAAAACTTTCGACGTGCGACAATGCGCGGGTGCTAAAATTATGGCGACGTTAGGGGCGCATCGAGATACGTTAAACTCACTGGAATAACATTATGCAAAAGCTAGGCACACGCCGCACGCACGTGAGGCTCGTTGTGCCAAACTGTTGGTTTGTTGGTTTGTTGTTGTTTTACGTCCTCAGAACATCTAGCAAGGAGCCGCATAGAACAGGTGGGCATGGGTTGTGGTGATATCAGGGAGCCTAGGTGGTGGTGTAATGGTTAGCACACTGGCCCGGAATGCAAAGAAATGTGGGTTCGAGTTCGGCTCTAGGCGCAATATTTCCCATTTTCATCACCCCCACGACAATACTTATGATAGTTTGAAGGAACTTTCATTTTAAATGGCTAACTTTGGAGATATTTGAAGTGAAAACATGCCGAATCAATGTTGGCATGCATGTCAAAACTCTGACACCATAGGCTTCAGTAGTAACCTGGTTTTATTACGCCGACTTAGTATCCCTTTTATTTACTGGTAGCTTATTAATGCTTATTAAAGTCCGATGGTTTTGAATTTCTAGAATTTTCTGAAATAAATTCATTAAATTGATAATTATTATCTACTTTACTTTTGGTTGAAATGACTTTTAGTTTAAATGGATAACTTTGGAGATATTTGAACTGCAAACATGATGAATTAATTTGAGGAAAGCACATCAACACTGTCAAATCTAGATATGTCAAATCAAATCTAGGTGAGTGTTTTGGTTTTGGAAATTTAATGCTTCATCGCACTATGCAGCTTTAAGTACACCATTATTTAAATTAGATACTTAGAATTGAATTGCTTTGGTTTCGAAATTGTGATGCTTTAATCGGATTCTGCAGCTTTAAAGAAGTGATGCTATTTTTAGAAAGATCATTCTGCGACCTGGTGTAAGAATATACGGTCTTTCGGTCATGATAGACTAGCTTGGAATCATGTTAATATCTTGGGTGATGGAGTTGGGGACCATTGTTATGTAATGGGTGCCCACTCGCTGTGTGACATATAAATAACTATGTGGAAATGTTATGGCGCGCAGTGACCGTGATTGCGATATGATGTCCAAATATGAAGATGCTGTTACTAATTATGGAAATGTTCCCTCCATGAACCAGGAAGAGTGCAAGTGGAGCGGGAACACGTATTAATGTTTATTTTAAATGTATGACGACTACTTGTTACTACGGATCGCTGGGTAAGCACACCCAGCCATTCTGCATACATTATGGACACCACCTGCACTGGGGTTGAGTGACAGGTGCCCCTCTTGGGCACCACCCCTCCAAGACTGCAGAGGGTGTCTGATTGGCTGGCTGTGTGAGCCCAGTCACCTTGTACTCTTTGCACTTGCTATGCAGACACACTCACTCTAGAGATACCAAAATAAGCAGTTCCCCTCTGAGCTGTGTGTAACAACCATGGAACTTAGGTCCAATAGGCTGTAGGCACTGATTTGACTGAAAAAGCAGGAACCATGTGGGTCTATGTAGCAGGTTGTAGGTGAGGCAGGGTGGCAGGTCACTAGTAGATGAACAAGAGTTGTAGCAATAAAGCTCAACCTTATCACTGTCAATCTTGCGATACTTGTCTTCCTTTCTTTCTTATGAGTTGTTTCTGGTATTGTGTAGGTGGAGACTGGCAGAGAGTTGCCAGGATCCGCCTCATAGTAGTGAGTAAGATGAGTAACTGAGACGGCCAGCAGATATTCTTCACTGGGAATAGTGTTTCCATTCACTATGCACAGTGGTACCATTTGGTAAATAAATGGCAAGTTACTCCTAAACAAATATTGCGTCTCGAGTCTTGGATCCAGGGCTCTTTCTCTTCCTCACTCCACGTGACTCGATGGCTGAATCAGTAAGAGCATTGGTTTTCCATGCAGAATGTCAAGGGTTCAAATCCGCGCAGAGTTAGACTAGTGACAAAGTTGATACTTGTTAGTTGGTTGTTGGAGTTTTACATCCTGGCAACATCTAAGGTCATATCAGGACGGGTACTGACTTGTGACAGTGCACATTCATGGTGACTTTCTAGTGCTGCCCCACTGGGAGACTATGCCACCCACACCATGACCTGATATCCCACTGAGTCACATTATCCTGACACTGTGCCAACCAGTCCTTGCCCTATCCTAATAATGCCGAGTGCCTGGCTATCAATATTTAAGTCATTGGTTTGAGTCAACCAGTGTTCTGGTACATTGTCACAGGTCGGTACCCGTCCTGAAATGACCTTAGATGGTGGCAGGACGTAGGACCCCAACAACCAATCAACCAACCCATACCTCCCTGCCCCTCCCCGTCACGCCTCCCACCGTCCCGCCCCTCACCCTGCCCCGTCTATACCGTTATTACCTGCGTTATGGTTTCAAGTGTGGAAACCTGTTTACATGACAGCCCCACCAGCTGCCGCGTTCACAGGTCACGTGACGGCGAGGTGTGTTCTAGGCAATGTAATATGTCATAATTAACCGAAAGGGAGAAGGGGATCCATTAGAAGCTAATACAGTAATAGCTGGACCAATGACTTACCAAGTCATCAGCTCAGTTTCCCGCCACTGGTAGAAGTAGGAAAAAAAGGAAAGGTTGTTTTATTTCAGGTGCCTCTAGAATGCATTGATTTTTATCATCGGCTATTGGACGTCTAACATATGGTCATTCTGACATATTTCTTTGAAGATAACCCGCTGCCGCCACATAGGCTACTCTTTCCGATAAGTAGCAAGGGGTCTTTTATATGCACTTTCCCACATACTGGCCAGTACATACAACAGCCTTTGATGAACCAGTTGTGGACCACTGGTTGGAACAGAAAATAACCGAAACTGCAAATGTGTCCACTGAACAGGTAGATCCAATAATAAGTTACGAAGTCATCAGCTCAGTTTCCCGCCACTGGTACATGTACAGGTAGATAGTTTGCTAGTTGGAGTTTTATGTCCTGGCAACATCTAAGGTCCTATCAGGATGGGTACCGACCTGTGACAGTGTACACTTATTGTGACTTTATAGTGCTGCCCCACTGGGAAATCATGCTGCGCGACAGTGTGCATTCATGGTGTCTTCATAGTGCTGTCTTTATAGTGCTGCCCCACTGGGAAATCAGACCACCAGCACCATGTCCCGATATACCCCACCCAGTCACATTATCATAACACTGAGCTAACCAGTCCTTGCCCTATCCTATTAATGCCAAGCACCAAGCTAGGAAACTATAAGTATCAATTTTGTAAGTCATGTGTTTGACTAGACTGGGAATTAAACTGCAGATCTCCCGCCAGCGGTCTACCGATTTGGCCATCGCGCCTGGTAATTGATAATGAGATAGGGATCTACTACAAGCTAATAGCAGGACCAATAAGTTATCAAGTCACCAGCTCAGTTTCCCGCCACTAGTACAAGTAGAGGTTGACACATACATATATGTACACTTACCAAACTTCCTAATTTAGGTAAAGTAACACAAGTATATATATTTCTTTAGGGTTATATTAGTTAATTATTGCTATCTTTGTCTCTTCTTTTTATTATTTCTTTAGGAATGTCTTCTATATCAACAGAATAAATCAAACCCATACCGTATATATATATGATGCATAATGTATTATACAAGTATAAATGCTAAGGGAACATAATAAGGGTTATACTTTGCTACTTCCTCCATTGGCGCATTGGTGGAGCGCCACACGCAGTGGATATATATATATATATACATATATATATACACATATATATGTACATGTATGCATATATGTACACATATATGTGTATATATATATATGTATATATGTACATATATATATATATGTGTATATATACACACACATATATATGTACATATATACACATATATATGTACATATATACATATATATGTACATATATACATATATATGTGTATATGTACATATATATGTGTGTATATGTACATATATATTATATATACATGAGTGAGTGATGAGGGAAAGGAGGAATATTCCGGGGTATTATATTCGAATAATTCTTTTACAGCATATAAAGTCCTGAGCGCGTGGATACAGAAGCGCACCTCCGGTTCGAATTACAGCCGGTGGCGGCGCCACCGGTTGTACGGATGGTGGAATCAGACACGGAGTTTCGGCTTCGTAAATGTAATGCTTTCACGGGACTATACAACTGTAATAAAAACAAATAAATACATGTTAATGCCTACAAAAAAATAGAAGATTTACATTTCTTGTAAATGCAACTATTTAGGGGTTTGCGGTATGTCTAATGAGTTCGGTGATCCCAAGCGGCAATAAATCTCTTTTTTCTTGCAATGCCTCAGTGACTCTCTAAAGGTGGCTGGCCGGGATGGTGGTTACTCGCGAACCAGTTTGTGTGTATCTATATGGTTTTAGGGGCGTTAGGGTTGGTGGTGGTGACAGGTAGTGGGATTGTGTGTTTGTGTGATGGTGAGAGGGAGGGAGGGAGGGAGGGCGAGGGGGAGTGGAAAAGAGAAGGAGAGAAAAAAGATGGAGGAGGAAGAGATGGAGGAGACGGCGGAGAAGGGGGAGAAGAAAGAAGAAAACTCGCTGGCTGTTGGAGTTTTACGTCGTGGTAACATATGAGGTCATATGAGGTCATATCAGGACGGGGGGGGGGGGAGGAAGAAGAAGATGAATAGGAGGAGGAGGAGAAGAAGAAGAAGAAGAGGGGGAGAGGAAGGAGAATGGGGGTGAGGAGAAGAAGAAGACTCGCTGGCTGTTGGAGGCTTACTTCCAGGCAACATCTCTGGTCATGTCAGGACAGAAGAAGAAGAAAAAAAGAAAGAAGAAGAAGAAGAAAGAAGAAAGAAAAAGGAAGAGGAGAGGGAGAATGAGAACGGGGAGAAGGAGAAGAAAAATATGAAGATTCGCTGGCTGTTTTACGTCCCGGCAACATCTAAGGTCACATCAGAACGAGTTCCGAATTATGACAGTGCGCACGCACTCATGGCGACTTTATAGTGCTGCCCCACTAGGAGACCAGGCCACTGGCACCATTACCTGATATCGCACAATTTACTCACATTATCCTGATATTGTGCTAACCAGTCCTTGTCCTAGTAGTGTCAAGTGGCAGGCTACGTAGTGAGTATCAATTTTGTAACTGTAAAGCTAAGATTCCTTCTACGCGGTATGCGGTATGTGGCATGCGGTATGCGGTATGCGAATGGGAGTATTCCTTCTACGCGGTATGTGGCATGTGGCATGCAGCACACGACTGGCTATATTTAAAAAATATAAATAAACAAGCATGCTCCATACTGCACGGTATATGACCTAATATGGCATTTATATCTATGTACCTCTTGGTACGTCACATGGGGGTTCCTACCTTTATAATTACCAAATTATAGATAAGTATTCATATTTCTGTGGCTATGGTAGCATTTTTACCAACCCGTAGCCCTACCACCACCACTACCATATGTTTCCCCTCCGCACCCCTGTGTGTGACCGTTCCGTAATGATCAGTCGCCTCTCCTCATCTAAAACTAATGGACAAGTGTGACTGAGGTTTCTATTCGCATACCGCGTGCCGCATACCGCACCGATCGCTACAGGGACCGATTGAGTTGCTGCATTCGCATTCGCATACCGCATGTAAGGGATGTAGCCAATTGACTTCAAGGCGTTTCGATTTTTTGCCGCATTCGCATTCGCATACCGCGTGTAAGGAATCTTAGCTTAAATCATTGTTTGACTCGGCTGGGATTCGAACATCCGCATGGAAAGCCTGCCTTCTAGTTATATCGATTCGGCCACCGCGCCCAGTCAAATGCGGCTCGGTGCAACTTGCATTGTTGTTCTGTTTACAACTTGCATTGTACAACATGCATTGTTGTTGTGTAACCAAACATGTGCCCGGACAGTGCGACGGTTGTGAATGACGTCATAGAGTCCTCACCCTTCTCATTGTGAACATGACGTGAAATCACCATCGCAAATTACAAACAAAACGGCAGCACAGGTTTGTGCGCCACACACTGCATGCCGGGAGGGGGGAATATTATACTGAGGAGGCAGCATTATACTGGTATAAAATACTCCCCAGCAGTTTTATACTAGTATAATATTGCCGAAGGCGGGAGGGGGTGAAATATTCCACGGGACAATATTATTATTTTACACCGGTACAAGGCAGGTGTTTTGTCACCCTCCCTCCCACCCACCCGCCTCCGTCCCACCCACCTTCTCACTCACCCACCTTCTCACCCACCCACCCCCACCTCACCCACACATCCTCCCACCTCCCTCCCACCCACCCTCCCACCTCACCCACGCACTCTCCCCACCCATCCTCTCAGCAACCCTACCCACCTACTCTCCTCACCCACCTTCGCACTCTCCCACACATCCTCCCACACACTCTCCCACCTCACCCACTCACCCACACACCCTCCTACCCACTCTCCCACCTCACCCACTCGCCCACTCTCCCACACATCCTTCCACCTACCCTCCCACCTCACCCACTCACCCACACACCCTCCCACCCACTCTCCCACCTCACCCACACTTTCTCCCATCCACCCCCCACCTTCTCACCCACCCTACACACCTACTCTCCCCACCCACCTAACCCACTCTCCCACACATCCTCCCACCTACTATCCCACACATCCTCCCACTCACCCGCCGAATGGGTAGAACGCAGGCCTCCCGTGCGGAAGGTCAGGAGTTCAATTCCCGGTCGATTCAAAACAATTACTTATAAAAATTGATACTTGTCGCTTCCTAGCCAGGCATTAAGCATTATTAGGATAGGGTAATGACTGGTTGGCTCAGTGTCTGGATAATGTGACTGAGTGGGATATTAGGTCATGATACTGGTGACCTGGTCTCCAACAACCAACCAACCCCACCACCCCTCCCACTCACTCTCCCCACCATCCCACACACACTCCCACACACCCATGCCTCCCACCCAGGTGTGGCCATGAACGCGCGCGTAAGCACACACACAGGATCGGACAGGGTGAGAGGGAGGGAGGGTGGAGAAAGTAAGGCCTGCGTCCCAAACCCGCGCAGCTGACCTGCTTCACAGTCTGCGCATGCGCATTACACACAGTCAATGGCTTTAATGACGTGACAATCCCAAACATGAAAAGCCAGGTTAGAACTGAACATGTTCATACCCACCATTTAGTCCACCCCGTCGACCATTGTAATCGCATTTTAATACTTCATGGCTTTGACCTTTTTCTTCTTTTTTTAAAAGTATTTATTCCAGTTGATAGATTTCTCTCACTCTCAGCTGCTGGTATTGGTAATGACAACCATGCACCGAGCACATGTAGCAGGTGTATGTATAACTAGTGCACCTGGCACTTTGAAAAGTGGTGCGCGAGTTTTTGAATCATTTTATTTTATTTTGTTTTTGTGTGGTAAATATGTTTATTCTGCTGAATAAGTCTTTTGTCAGTGCCGAAGCACTGCTCTTCCAGCCATTTTTCAATTCAGGGTTATTTACATAAAAGGTATATAGAATAAGGTATACAATAACACAATTTGCAGCATGTAATACAATGAAATTCTGTAACCCAAAAGTTCCATAGCAATATCGTAACAGTAGTGTCATATAACCAGATCAATATTAGTCAGATCAATGTGAGTATTTAAATAGTATTTAGAATGTAAGCAGAAGTTATCTTCTGTATTCAGTTGGTAAAGTTGAAGTAAGTTTTAATGTTCAGTTGCAGTTAGGCAAGCGGGATATAAATGTCAGTTTGTTAGAAATATTCTAGTGTAACTCTAGTGTAGTTAGTTATGCTAATACTTTTGTATTATGCGAATATTAATTTTAATGCAGTACACCTGATTAATTCTGGTTTTGTGTGATATATAACGTATTATGTGAGTATAAACGATATGGCAAGGACTGCTTAGCTCAGTAACAGGATAATGTGACTGCATCGGATATTGGGTTATGTTGCCAGTGGCATGGTCTCCCTGTGGAGCAACACTACAAAGTCGCCATGAGTACATAAGTCGCCATTAGTCACAAGTCGGCACCCATCCTGATATGACCATATATGTTGTTAGGATGTAAAACCCCAATAAACACACACACACACAAACACTTATGTTCTAACTGAGTGTTCCTACGTTGGGGGACGGGGCACCGATAGAGCAACCTGCGCACCTGGTCAGCATGCAGCTAGTCAGGTAAACGCAGCTCAGTGTGCATGTGTGCGTCTGCGCAACAACTCATACTTCCGCTGTTGCAAATAACATTTGACTTTTTTTGGGGGTACATTAGTTGATTAAGCGGGGGGAAATTTCAATCGCAGACGATTGGTCTTCCTCATTCCAATGTTCTTTGCCCTATCCTAATAATACTGAGCTGCTGGTTAGGAAGCGACAAGTATCAATATTTCAGTCATTGGTTTCACTCAACCAGGGTTTAAAGTGCCAGGTGCACTAGTTATACACCTGCTACATGTGCTCGGTGCATGGTTATCATAACCAGCAGCTGAGAGTGAGAGAAACCTATCAACTGGAATAAATACTAGAATATTTCTAACAAACTGACATTTATATACCGCTTGCCTAACTGCAACTGAACATTAAAACTTACTTCAACTTTATAAACTGAATACAGAAGATAACTTCTGCTTACAGTCTAAATACTATGTAAATACTCACATTGATCTGACTAATATTGATCTAGTTATATGACACTACTGTTACCATATTGCTATGGAACTTTTGGGTTACAGAAACACATTGTGTTACATGCTGCAAATTGTGTATTCAACAGTTATTGTATACCTTATTCTATATACCTTTTGTGTAAATAACCCTGAATTGAAAAATGCCTGGAAGACCAGTGCTTCGGCACTGACAAAAGACATATTCAGCAGAATAAACATATTAACCACCAACAAAAAATTCAACACCTAGCACACCACTTTTCAAAGTGCCCGGTGCATAGTTATACACCTGCTACATGTTTGTTTTTTTTGTTTGTTTTTTTTTTGTTTTTTTTTCTTGAAGATTTATACTGCCTATCATGGATAAGTCTGAATAGTCTTGTTTTCACCATTAGACAGTTTGTCGATAGAAAGCCCGAGCCTACACTTTTACCGACCCAAGGGATTTTTAACCTCCCACACCACATAGACATGGTATGAGAGTAACCGGCCTTTGATGTCGCTGTAAGTTATACACAGCGGTGGAAATCCAAATTGGCAGAGGTGGGGGCACAGGGAATCGAACCACTGACCTTCAGATTAGGAATCCGACCTAGAAAAAAGTCAGACACTCTAACCACTTCACCACCGAGAACACCTGCTCGGTGCATGGTTGTCATTACCAATACCAGCAGCTGAGAGTGAGAGAAATCTATCAACTGGAATAAATACTATTAAAAAAAGATGAAAAAGGTCAAAGCCATGAAGTATTAAAATGCGATTACAATGGTCGACGGGGTGGACTAAATGGTGGGTATGAACATGTTCAGTTCTAACCTGGCTTTTCATGTTTGGGATTGTCACGTCATTAAAGCCATTGACTGTGTGTAATGCGCATGCGCAGACTGTGAAGCAGGTCAGCTGCGCGGGTTCAGGATGCGGGCCTTACTTTCTCCACCATCCCTAGCTCCCTCTCAACCAGGGTTTGAGCCCATGGGTTCAAATCCCATGACCTACCAAAACGGGAGACGTGACGCTCACCTCATTCGGCCATCCCGTCTGGCCCTTTGCGTAAGTAAACGTTCGCTTCTTATTCTAAGAAGCCAGCCAGAGGTATTCTCGTTTAAACTATCTCCACTCATTTTACCTTGATGTCGGAAGAACTAAATATATCGGAGTGTTTTGTTTTGGGGGAGTTTTCAATGGCGTTGGCATGGTGAAGGTTGTAATTCTGCAGCACTGTACGGGCACGCCACAGGCGGTCCCATGTAGCCAGGAGTTGGCTCCCGGTGGGTAATGGTCGGAGACATCAGAGGAGGGGAGGGGACGGGAGGGGAGGGGAGGGGAGGGGACGGGCGAGGAGGGGGGAGGGGAGGGGAGGGGAGGGGAGGGGAGGGGAGGGGAGGGGAGGGCAGGGGGAGTAAGGGTGCGGGTGGGTGGATGGCGGTGCAGTGCGATGGGGCGGAGAGAGAAAGGTAATCTATGAGCCCAACCCCGGTCCTCTAAAGGCCCGGTCACATACATGTTAGTGGACGTAGTTGAACGTAGTGGAGGCTTACATAGTTGAACATACTACAACATACCAGCATCCGTACTTCTCCATGATGAGAACGTGATAAGAAACTGTGTGGGCCGTGAGTTCCGTTTTAAGCTTTGGACATGTTCAAAAGAGAGGTACGTTTGAGGAAGACATAGCCTCCATGATGATAACATACTCTAGCGTACTCTAGCATACTCTAGCATACTTCTTAATGTACTCTGCATACTCTAGCATACCCTAGCTTACTTTGACCCGCACAAAACCTTGGCAGTTCTGCCGTGGTCACATAGCCGTTAGTGGACGAAGTTGAACATAGTTGAACATAGTGGAGGGTAACATAGTTCAACATAGTTCAACGTAGTTGGACATACCAGGATCTGTACCATAACATCCCAGGATCCGTACCATAATGTATTTATCCATACTATTACGTGGGTGATCAACCAAAACTGCCATACCTTAACATAGGTTAACGTAGTGACAGCACGTTTCACCCCCGTTAATGTATCTTACGTTCAACTACGTTCACTAACATGTATGTGACCAGGAGTAAGAGGGCCGGGTGCGGTATGGTATTGGTAGTGGGTGGGGGTGGAGGGGGAATGAGTAGGTGGGGGTTGGGGTGGAGGGAGCGGGGGAAGCCCCATACGATGATGGTGGCCACTTAGGACTTTAGAATGGCTGCCTGTAGCGTTTACTCCATTTTAAATGTGCAAAGAAAACATTGACGCAGTCCACTTTACGGGCGCCATGGCTGCCCGGTGGTGCCCCCTGGTGGTGGGTGGGGGGGGGGACTGGGGGGTGGCCTTTGTGGGTCTCAAGGTGCTGTCACATTATGACGCATCGCGCCAATGTACGCCGACAGATGTGATTTTTGGCTGCTACGTCGGGATACATCCTTATGCATTATGCGCTCGTTTGTATACATCAATGGACGTCAACGTCCGTTGAGATATGGCATCGGCAAAGTTTTGTACATGCACAAAACTTTCAACGTACGACAACGTTTGTCAATGTGTGGATTGTACGTCGGCCATATGTTATGTATACGTTAGGCTACGTCGATGTACGTTAGAGAAATGTTGTTCACTACATTGCGCTAGGTTGACCTACATTAATGGCAGTGGGAATGTACAGGCTATGTACTGACAATGTAGGGATAACGTATGTCTAATGTACATTTAGCATTTCTCCGATGTTTCTTGACATATGTCTGCGAATGTACCATGAGCGTAATTCAATCGCTTTTCACCAGGAGGCACGTTGGCCATACATTGATCATACATTGGCCATACGCTATGTATACGGTATGTATATGTCCAACTTTGCCCCACGTCGGAAAGTTCAAAGCTTCTCCCCATAAAAATTTGATTTTCCGCATTGGCCGCGTGCTTACGAGATGCGTCATAATGTGACAGAGCCTTTTACTCTGCCCGTAAGTCCAAAGCAAAGTAAGCACACGCCATTTGTAACATTTGCACTCTACAATCGAAAAGGCTTCTTTTCTTCTTTGTACATACCGTCTGGGTATACGTAATAGTCCAAGTGGGTGGTGAGTCAGGCGAAGTGATCTTTTTTTCTCTTTTTATTTAATGTATCAAAGTTTCTGGCTTAGGCCCAATTTGAAATCACTCCATCTGCACAAGGACTATTATGACGCTGACAAGTAGTACAATCATGTCGATTTACTTTTTTGGGGATTCTTTTGTTTGTACTTGCACTTGTGCTGTGCTATTTTGCTATTCGCTACAGAACTATATTCTAGTGAATTCATATGGTATCAGTGTTAGCTAGCCTGGCGCTCGGCAATTACTAGGATAGGGCAAGGACTGGTTAGCTCGGTATCAGGATAAGTTGACTGAGTGGGATATCGGGGGAATGGTATCCTATTGGGGCAGCACTATAAAGTTGCCGTGAGTGCGCACCTTCACAATTCGCTACCTGTCCTGATATGACTTTAGATATTGCTAGAAAAAAAGCTTGTTTTATTTAAGGACGCCTCTAAAGCACATTGATTTTTATCATCTGCTATTGGACGTCAAACATATGGTCATTCTGACATATTTCTTTGGAGGAAACCCACTGCCGCCACAAAGGCTACTCTTTCCGATAGGTAGTACCTTTTATATACCATTTCCATGGGGTAAGCTCTAGCATATAATTGATCTAATCCAGATTTGAAAAGGGGGAACTCTGAATCGTACACCTTATGCAGGATATTACGCCTTATAGTATACAGGATATTAGGGAAGTCTAGCCTTGTTGAGCAGTACAGCTAATAACATGAGAGAACATAAAGAAAGTAACCATAACTAACGGGATCAGCCATCAATAGCATTCAAACGCCCACATGTATGACGTGCTGGGGCCGCAAGACGGGATTTCATAGGTGGTCATAATTAACAACGCAAAACAAGGGACTATGACATGGACTTTGATTTTCAGGTTAAGGTCACATAGCACAAGATTTAAGGTCAAGGTCAACCGGGTCATCAGTTAATTATTCAGGCTCTCAACCCTACTCGTGATAGTCTTTGTCGTTGATTGTAGGGCTGGGTGGGCGGCTGAGTAAAGCTGGTAGTTATTGTCTGTCCGGCGTCTGGTGGCGTAGTGGAGGAGGCAGGACTGGCAGGCAGTCGACAACCGGAAGTGACATCACAGGTCTCGCGCCGCGAGATTAGTTTGACGGCGGTCTGACAGGGGGTGTGTTGGGCAGCCAGGGATCGAACCCAGGTGGCGCCACTGCAGCAGTCCCCTGTTCGCGTGCAAATTACCCATGTTGACGAACTAACATGAACAATCTATTTTTCTTTAGTTTCAAGTACCTTTTATTTTAAAAGATTGGCTTTGGAAATATGCTAAGTGATTGCATAACATGGCAAATTAATGTTGGTGTCCACAATGAAATACTGAACATTGGCTTTGTTTACGCTTGTCTTTTTTTTGTTTAGTGTGGCAGCGTCACATGGGAGCATCAAACTGCAATAAATATTTAAACTTGCATAGTCCGAAGGTTTTGAGTTTCTCTCAGTTTTCTGAGATAAAAATATTAAATTGATTGTTATAATCCGCCTTACTGTCATCTGAAGTAACTAATTTTAAATTGCCAATTTCCGAGATATTTGAAATGCAAACATGCAAAATTAATTTTAGCAAGCACACCAAAGCCCTGGTCACAAACACATTAGTGAACGTAGTTGAACGTAGGATAGATTAAAGCTGCATAGTCCGATGAAATATCAAATTTTCAAAACCAAACCAATTATCTAGATTTGATTTTACATATCTAACTTAGATACTGTTGCACTTATTAAACATTCGTTTCTGTGTAGAAGGCAATACTGAGTCAATTTAACGGAACCTGTTACTGCAGAAGTCTATGGTGTCAGAGTTTTGACAAGCTTGCCAAAACTAATTTTCCATGTTTGCACTCCAATTATCTCAAAAGTTTACCATTTAAAATAAAAGTAACTTTGAACTAATGTAAAGTAGACACTAGTGATCGATCAAATATATTTATTTCAGATAAAATACAGAAATTCAAAACCATCGGACTATGCAACTTTAAGGTGGGTGAAACATGCTATCACTACGCTAAACTTTTTTAAGGTACGGCAGGTTTTTGTTGATCACCCACCTAATAGTATAGATAAATATGTTACGGTACAGATCCTGGTATGTTACGGTATGGATCCCGGTACGTCCAACTACATTCAATTACGGTCAACTACTTTACCCTCCACTACTTTCAACTATGTTCAACTTTGTCCACTAATGGCTAAGTTACCACGGCAGAACGGCCAAGGTTTTGGGCGGATCAAAGTATGCTAGAGTATGCTAGAGTACAGTAAGAAGTATGCTAGAGTACATTAGAAGTATGTTATCATCACTGAGGCTATGTCTGCCTCAAAGATACCTCTCTTTTTAACATGTCCAAAGCTTAAATCGGAACTTACGGCCCACACATGTTCTTATCCCATTCTCATCATGGAGAAGAATGAATGCCGGTACGTTCAACTACGTTCAACTATGTTCAACTAGATTAGCCTCCACTACATTCAACTACTTTCACTAATGTGTATGTGACCGGGCCTCAAGACTCTGCCACCACAGGCTTCTTCTTTTTTTGTCTTTCCTTTTTTTGGTGATCGTGTATTTATGCTGCCCATAACAGGTTAAGTCTCCTTTCTCTGTTTGTAAGAATTCTTCCACATCTCCCCCCCCCCCCACCCTCTGTGGTTCTGTTAGTTCTGCAGGAATAGGTTCGATTAAATTGACTCAGTATTCCCATGTATGTGGCAATCAATGCTTTAAAAGTGCATTAGTATCTAAGTTAGATATGTCGAATCAAATTAGTTGTTTAAGCAGGGGAAATTTCAGTCATAGACGACTGGTCTTCCTCATTACACTGCTGGTCGATAGAAATCCCGAGCCTACACTTTTACTGACCCAAGGGATTTTTAACCTCCCACACCACATAGACATGGTATGAGAGCAACCGGCCTTTGATGACGCTGTAAGTTATACACAGCGGTGGAAATCCAAATTGGCAGAGCTGGGGGGCACGGGGAATCGAACCGCCGACCCTCAGATTAGGAATCTTACCTAGAAAAAAGTCAGACACTCTAACCACTCCGCCACAGTTTTGAAAACGTGATGCTTCATTGGACTATGCAGCTTTAATGAGTGTACCAGTATCTAAGTTAGATATGTAGGCTCAAATCTAAGTAAGTGTATTGGCTTTGAAAATTTGGGGTTTTCATCGGATTGTGCGGCTTTAAAGCCCCCCTAATCCTCCGAGTCGTGGATCCGGTGCTGGAGAGAGGGCGCATCAGACGCATTAGCTGAATCGGTAGAGCGCAGGCTTCCCCTGCGGGAAGATCAGGAGTGCTAATCCCAGCCGAGTCAAGCCAATGACCTATAAAAATTGATACTTGCCGCTCCTAGCCTGGCGCTCGACATTAATAGGATACGATAAGGACTGGTTAGTGCAGTGTCAGGATAATATGACTGTGTGGGATATCAGGTCCTGGTGCTGGCGGCCTGGTCTCCCAATGAGGTAGCACTAGATCTATATAGTTGCCATGAGTGCGCACTGTTACAAGTCGGTACCCGTCCTTATATGACCCCAGATGTTGCTAGGACGTGAAACAACAAACAAACAAGGAGAGTGGGCGACCCCACACATGAATGGCGGGTACTTCTTACGCTACTTCCGGCGTCCCACAAACGCTCTCGAGTGGAAGTTCAAATTGGTTTGGATTTATGTGCTCATCTACGTCACAACTTCGCGCCATAGCGTCACGCACACGTCATGACGTGATTTATGGCTGTCTCCACATTGGTTTGGAAGCGTTGGCTTTACATCATGAACCACCATCACCTTACGTGACCTCTCTCGACATCTTACATGACCTCTCTCAACACCTCTCGCCTCACCATATTTATGTGACCTCGCACGTCACCTTGTGCCTTATGTGACCTCTCAGGACACCGTACACGACCTCTCTCGACACCATAAGTGACCTCTCACGTCACCTTCTGCCTTGTGTGACCTCTCATGACACCCTGCATGACCTCTCACAACATCTTATGTGACCTTTCGCGTCACCTTACGTGACCTCTCACGACACGTTACATGACCTCTCCTCTCATCTCATTTATGTGACTTCCCATGAGACCTTACATGACCTCTCACGTCACGACCTCACCTCTCATGTCACTTATTACGTGTAGTATAAATAATATATTTATGCGAATATTATTAGGATATGTTACGGCTAGTCTGTTGGACCACTGGGTCTTATGGTGGGTTCTATTGTTCTGTGTTGTTGGAGCAGCCTGGTGAGCCGGCTGGTTTTGTGAAGTAGGGGTAGTGGGCCTGGGTTGCAAGCAGCCGGTCAGTTGGTCAGCAGATTTTAACTTTTTGTTAATAAAGAATGGCGGGTGTATAGATTGCCAGCTAGAGTTATGAGCTAATTATCATTGTGCGTTGCCTTTCATTGATTATATATATTATATATATTATATATATTATATATATTATATATATTATATATTATATATATTACATATATTATATATTATATATATATTACATATATTAGATATATTATATATATTATATATATTATATATATTACATATTTTATATATATTATATATATTACATATATTATATATTTTATATATATTATATATATATTACATATATTACATATATTATATATATTATATATATATTATATATTATATACATTATATATATTATATATATTATACATATTATATATTATATATATATATATATATATATATATTATATATATTATATATATTATATATGCTATGTTATATATGTTATATATATTACATATATTATATATATAATATATATATTATATATATTATATACACTATATATTATATATATTATATATTATATATGTTATATATATTATATATTATATATATATTATGTTATATATGTTATATATATTATATATATATATTAAATATATGATATATATTATATATATTATATATATATATTATATAAGTCATATATATATCATTGATTCCCATATTATATATATAACACAGTGATTCCCATTATACATAAAAACATATATGACAACAATTTAAGATTTTGACCAACACAATCCTGACAGCATGGTGTGAGAATACCAGCAAGTTCACCATCCACAAACCGCACAGGACAACGCCGAGCCATAAAACAGGGCAGCTCGCGGAATTACTGGGGGTCAGAGGTCAGGCAGACAATGGCCCGCCTTAGGATCCATCTTCTACAGTTCCCAGCACACAGCGGTGATCTCACCTCTCGCCAATCCAGCCAATATGGGCAACACTTCTACAGTAGTGCCTTCCCACAGTCACACTCTGCTCTGGACACTTTACTGGTCTCTTAGCGCGCTTTAGAGGAGCAATCATAACACATGGCGCGGGGGGGGGGGGTTAGTGTGGGGGGGTAGGACTATGAGGGAAGTTTAAGCTGCATAGTCTGATGAAATATCAAATTTTCAAAACCAAACCAATTATCTAGATTTGATCTTACATATCTAACTTAGATACTGATGCACTTATTAAGCATTTGTTTCTGAGTAGAAGGCAATATTGAGTCAATTTAACCGAACCTGTTACTGCAGAAGTCTATGGGTGTCAGAGTTTTGGCAAGCTTGCCAAAACTAATTTTCCATATTTGCACTCAAAATATCTCAAAAGTTTACCATTTAAAATGAAAGTAACTTTGAACTGATGTAAAGTAGATACTATTAATCGATCTAATATATTTATCTCAGAAAAAATACAGAAATTCAAAACCATCGGACTATGCAACTTTAATCGTGTGACCGCCCACTGGAATGGGATGGCTTAATCAGGTAGAGCGCTGGCTGGCTTCCCATGTGGGTTTGAAACCCTGGTTGAGTCAAACTGATGACTTACCAAATTTATACTTGTCGCTACCTGGGGTTTTTTGGTTGTTTTTTTTTAGGCTGTATTTTTTCTGTCCATAGCATATAAGCCCAAGTACTCAGGTTTGTTTTCAATGCTGGCCAGCTGTAGTGTTGGTGTTATCTTGTTATTGGCTGCATTACAGTAACAGGTAAGTTTGTTTGTTTGTTGTTGTTTTATGTCCTAGCAACATCTAAGGTCATATCAGGACAGGTACCGACTTGTGACAGTGTGCACTCATGGTGACTTTCTAGTGCTGTCCCACTGGGAAACCAGGCCGTCGGCACCATGACCTGGTATCCCACTCAGTCACATTATCCTGACACTGAGCACACCAGTCCTTGGCCTGTCCTAATCATGCCGAGCGCATATCAATTTTTAAGTAATTGGTTTGACTCGACCGGGGTTCGAACCCACGAGCCCACGATCGACCAGCACGGGAGCAGGTAAGTAGTTGGTTGATATGGTTAGTAGTCTATGTTAGTGTAGTGCTCAGCTTTAATAGGATAGGGCAAGGACTGGTTGGCTCAGTATTAGGATAATGTGACTGAGTGGGATATCTGATTTCCAAGTGGATCAGAACTATAATGTTGCCATCAGTGTGCATTGTCACGAAACGGTACCCGTCCTGATATGAGCTTAGATGTTGCTAGACCGTAAAACCCCAATACACAACAAACCGTTACTCTCATCTCTAGCCATCTTACTGACCTCTTAGCATGCTTTAGCAGAGCAATCACATGGTGCGTGGGGGGGTGTAGCGGACTGGATGGCCGAATATGTAGGAGTGCTGGCTGGCTTCCCAATGTGAGGCCGTGGGTTTGAAACCCCAACAGGGTCAAACTGACGACTTCCCAAATTTATACTTGTCGTTACCTAGCTTGGCGCTCATCATTAATAGGAGAGGGCAAGGACTGGTTTGCTCAATATTTGGATAATATGACTGAGTGGGATATACTGAGTCATGGCGACTTGATTCCAACTCAAATTAAAGTACACTGATTCTAGTCGTCTTTGACCTGATTCTCAATTGTTTCTCTCTAAAGCAAACCACACTTAATCAGACGGGATGTCATTGTTGTTGGTTGGGGGTTTTACGTTCTACCAACATCTAAGGTCATATCAGGACGGAGCGGGATGTCCGAATGAGTTGATCGTGGGTAGATAGTCGTGGTATTCAAACCCAAAGGTTCGAGCCCTGACTCTCTTGTGGAACAAATATAGCTGGGTGATTGTTATAATGTGCCTTACTTTAGCTTGAAGCAACTTTTAATTTAAAATTACTATCTTTAGAGATATTTGAAGTACAAACTGTACAAATCTTTTAAATTTTTGTTTTAAATACATCAGACTGAAATAAAAGATATTTATTTATACTTGCCAACCTAATCCACTGACATTCAAAGCTCAGAAACTCAAAACAATCGGAATAATGCAACTTTAATGTCAGTACACGACGTGAAGAGCAATTTCAGCTTTGTGTGTTTATAACGGACAAAACATAAGTCACCCTGCCTCTCAATACAAACTATTGTACTATCTTTCTTTAACAGCCAAACACGCCTTATTCCAATGCAACCCTGAGTGTGTTCCCTCGGGGTACAGAATTAGAAGTCATTGAATAGGAACCCATTTAGTCCACGTTGGGGAGGTGAGAGGGGGGGGGGAGCGCTTACTAACAATTTCTACAACTGTTAGTCACTCCCTCCCCCCCCCACAAGAAAATAAGGATTTTCCAGTCAATTTAATATCACGTCAATCTTCTATTGCAAATTAATAAATATCATTAGTAGAGCTTTAATTACACACACACATGACTCACAAGATTGATAATTCTCGCTTCCTAGCAAGGTACTCATCATTATTAGGATAGGGCAAAGACTGGTTGGCTCAGTGTCGGAATAATGTGACTGAGTGGGATATCAGGTCATGGTGCTGGCAGCCTGGTCTCCCAGTGAGGCAGCACTATAAAGTCGCCATGAGTGTGCACTGTCACAAGTCAATACCCGTCCTGATATGACCTTAGACGTTGCCAGGACGTAAAACTCCTACAACAAACCTTCATGTTCTCTTCCCTTCTCCCCTCACCCTCTCTCTTCCCCCACTCCCCCTCTCCCCTCCCCCACCCCCTACCCTGCTGTTCTCGCTTCCTCCCTTCGCCACTTCTCCCCCCACCCCACCCTACACCCCTCCTTCTGTCGCTCTCTTTGCTTGCTTTTGGGGTGGTTCATAACCTTATACCCCTGTCACACTATGACGTAACGCGCCAACGTAAGCCTAACGTGCTCACGTTTCGTCATTATGTTGACGTACGTTGGGTTATGTTATGATGACGTCAGAATGACGTCGAACTACATCACGTTATGTGGTGTTACGTCGGCACGCGTCAAGGTTTTGAACCCTTCAAAAGTTTCGACGTAACTCAAACGTAGGGGTTTACGTTCGCAGTATGTTCTGTACACGTTCGCCAAATGTCAATGATGTTAAGCGGACGTTAGTCAAATGCTGCTCACTACGTTCCACTACGTTGACCCACATTAAAGCCGGTGGAAACGTCCACGGGCGTAATGGGAATGTCAGGAGAACATCAGGAGAACGTATGCTGAACGTACTTCCAACGTACGTTCAGCATTTCGCCACCGTGTCATGATGTATGTAACATCATGTAGTGTAAAGCAACGTAGTTCTGGCGATGGAATAATGTACATAACGTTCCGTGAGTGTCATTACGTTGTCCTCTCGCGTTGAATGACGCTATCACTACGCTTTACCGACGTTACGCTCTCGTCAACTATGCTGCATCCACGTTCAACTTGTGCCCAAATTTGCATACTACGCCGAGAAGTTCGACATTTTTCACGTTCTCCCTATGCTGTCGTTGTTACGTCATAGTGTGACAGGGCCTTTACGACGGTTACCAGCTGCAGAACTGCAGCAATATAGAAAGGCCCCCATAAATAGGTCCAATCTTTGGTCGAAGATTAATCTTCAGGTGGGACGGTTGTAGAAGCTGGGGATGTCTTTACTACATTCAAAATGGTGAAGCATTGGGGCGGGTGCCGAATCAATCCGGTCCGGCGGTTGCAGAGCACTCATACCCAGTAACAGCAGCAAGGGTTCAGGAGGAAGGGACAGGTAAAGGTGGATCCAGCAGGTTCCGGCACCAAGAAGAAAGCAAGAGAAACGATAAGGTACGGGGCCCCACCAAAGCAAACGACTCCCTTGATCAGGGGGAGAAGTAAGCCCATGAGTCAAAGGACCATGTCTATTTGCTCTATGGTGACCAGCCGGCGAGCCAATGACACGGACAGAGTAAGAGTAGAAAGTGAAATGCTGGCGGGCTCCCCCTCTTGGAACTCTTTTCAGACATTATCAAGGAGGAGCATGGCCAGCAAAGAAGAGAGAGGTGTGGACGAAGTGCGGTCCGGATAGCAAGTGTGTCGCTCTCTATGTCTATGTCTCTCTCACCCCCCTCTCCCCCTTCTCCCACACAGGACGCAATGGCAGCTTTGCTATGGCGACTGACCACTGGACTGTAACCATTATTTCTGGTGTGCTAACCAAGCTTGAGTCACACTAATAAATCGACGACTGAAACCAGAGCCGACTTCTTGTCGTACTAACGAATTAACCTTTATTTACACTAACAACTCTTTCTTGTTTGCTTGTTGTTGTTTTACGTCCTAGCAACATCTAAGGTCATATCAGGACAGATACCGACTTGTGACAGTGTGCACTCATGGCAACTGTATAGTGCTGCCCCACTGGGAAACCAGGCTGCCAGCACCATGACCTGATATCCCACTGAGTCACATTATCCTGACACTGAGCCAACCAGTCCTTGCCCTATCCTAATAATGCCGAGCGCCAGGCTAGGAAGTGACAAGTATACATTTTTAAGTCATTGGTTTGACTCGACCAGGATTCAAACCTACAAACTCCTGGGTTCGGATCTTCCAATCTCACAAAACAGGAGATGGAGGCTCTACTCATTTGGCCACCCCATCTGGTCTCTCTCCTTCTTGTAAGAAATAATAAGCAAAGAAAGGATTTCTTTTAAAGTGAAAATGATATTTACAGGGCAACGCTGACGAAATATCTATGGCATGGTTTTAAATTTACTTTTAAACTTCTAATGTCCGACCCAACCACTGGTCCACTGCTCTCCACTACCACTGCTACAACACTCACCCCATACACACATCACCACACACTCCCACTACACTCACCACCATCACCAAACGCGCGCCCCCACACACATGCGCATCACGCTTCCACAAACCACCACCATATCCACCCCCCACCCGACACACACACCCACACACACGACCACCATGCACACCCCTGCCTTCACACTCCATCACTGCACCCATCACAAGGCAGTCTGCCCCTTAGTCCTACACACCCACACCACACACCCCACACACACCACCACCAAACATCCACCACACACCACCACCATACACACCCCTGCCTCCACACTCCATCACTGCACCCATCACAAGGCAGTCTGCCCCCTAGTCCTACACACCCACACCCCACACACACCACCACCAAACATCCACCACACACCACCACCACCACCATGCACACCCCTGCCTTCACACTCCATCACTACACCCACCACAAGCCAGTCTGCCTCCGAGTCCTACACACCCACACCACACACCCCACACACACCACCACCAAACACACACCACACACCACCACCATACACACCCCTGCCTCCACACTCCATCACTGCACCCATCACAAGGCAGTCTGCCCCCTAGTCCTACACACCCACACCCCACACACACCACCACCAAACATCCACCACACACCACCACCCACACCCCTGCCTTCACACTCCATCACTACACCCACCACAAGGCAGTCTGCCTCCGAGTCCTACACACCCACACCACACACCCACACCACCAAACCTCCACCACACACCACCATACACACCCTACCTCCACACACCACCACGACACCCACCACCAAGCATTCTGCGCCCCCCCCCATCCTGCACTCACACACACACCACCACCACCACACGCCCCCTCACACACACACACCACAGATACACAAACCCACACCACACCCCGCCGCCACCACCTCGACACTCCCACCCCCTCCCCTCCCACCGCCCCACGCACACACCCACCACCACCCCACCCACACCCACCACCACCCCACACACACCCACCACCACCCCACACACACCTGGCAACACGACCTGCCCCTGAAATAAGGGTAGCTATTGAGGGGTTGGTCAGTCAGAGTCAGTCTCCCGTGAAGGCGAGACGCAGCCAACCAGAACGCCGCGACTGGCCCGCCCCCTGGTGTCGATCCCGGCACATTGTTGTATAGCGAACCACTCCGGGGGCAGGGCTACAACATGCCCATCTTAGGGAAGCCCCTTATTGAAATGGTTTCCAAACAGATCTTAGCCTCCTCTGCCATCAGTAAGTGCGGTTTGCTATCAGGACGATTACATTAGATTGTTGTTTGTTGGGGTTTTAAGTCCTGGCAACATATCAAGTCATGTTTGTTGTTGTTTTAGGTCCTAGCAACATCTAAGGTCATATCAGGACGGGTACCGACTTGTGACAGTGCGCACTCATGGCGACTTTATAGTGCTGTCCCACTGGGAAACCAGGCCGCCGGCACCATGACCTGGTATCCCACTCAGTCACATTATCCTGACACTGAGCACACCAGTCCTTGCCCTATCCTAATAATGCTGAGCGCCTGGCTAGGAAGTGACAAGTATCAATTTTAAAGTCATTGGTTTGACTCGACCGGGACTCGAACCCACGACCCCATGATCTACCAGCACGGGAGACGGACGCTCTAACTCATTCGGCCATCCCGTCTGGTCCATATCAGGTCATATCAGGACGTCAATTACATTAGATGACCCAACCGAGTCAAATCGATGACTTATCAAATTGATGCTTGTCGCTCCCTAGCCTGGCGCTTAGCATTAATAGGATAGGACAAGGACGTGGTTAGCTCAGTGGAAGGATAATGTGACTGAGTGGGATATCGAGTCATGGTGCTGGCAGCCTGGTCTCCCAGTGGGGCAGCACTATAAAGTCACAATGAGTGCGCAATGTGACAAGTCAATATCCATCCTGATATGGTATTAGATGTTGCTAGGGATATTAAATAACAACCAAACGATTGGAGTATGTGACACTGACAGTAGATGAGAATCTGACAGTTAGGATTCCCATCTAGAAACCTTCTCGATAAAAGATTCCCTCCCTACCCAGAGGGGATGGTACTTAAAGTTGCATAGTCCGATGGTTTTTAGTTTCTGAAATTTTCTGAGATAAATACATTAGGTTGTTCATTATAATGTATGTTACTCCAGCTGGAAGTAACTTTTATTTTAAGTGGCTAACTTTTGAGATATTTGAAGTGGAACCATGCCAAATTAATGTTGGCAAGCACGCCAAAACTCTGACCCCATAGGCTTCTGCAGTAATAGGTTTTATTCAATTGCCTCAGTATCCCCTTCTGTGTGGTGACAAATGTTTAGTAAGTGTACCAGTATCTAATTTAGATACGTAGAATCACATTTAGATAATTGTTTTGGTTTTGAAAATTTGATATTTTCATCAGACTATACAGCTTTTAAGTAATAGATGGAGAAAAGATGTATAATACTCTCAGAATATGTCGAATAATTCTAGAAATAACACGAATCACAAATTATCCAGTCCTAGAAGTGCACGAAATGGCCGAGATCTGATAAAGAACAGGGAGATACAATGGAGAGAGGGGAGGGGAGGGGGCAGGGAGAGAGAGATAGCAGAGAGATGCAGATAAATAGTCATAAACGCAGAGAGAGGGAAGACAGGAAAAACAGAGACAGAGAAGAGAGAGGGCCTAGAAGACAGACAGAAGAGTGACATCAGAGCTTGACAAACAGACAGATAAAGAAAGACACAGACGGCGAAACAGATAGAGCCAGACAGGCAGGCAAATAAGGACAGGAAGTCAGACAGGTAAAGAAGAGACAGACGGTGAAGCAGACAATGAGACAGACAAGCAAAGCAGGACAGAAAGACAGAGACAAAAAGGGAAATGGACAGCGAATTATATATATCTTCATATCGACCTTTGTATATATGTGATGTATAAGCATTATGCGAGTATAAAGGCGCGGAAGGGAGATCATCATTATTATTGTACTACAGCAAAACCTCGCTATACCGAACGCTCCACAGATCGACCACTCCCCTAAATCGATCGCTTTATTTGGGTCCCATTATAAGGATATTCTAACTCTCTAAACCGACCACCTCCCTAAATGGACCACTTAAAGTCGATCCCATGGTCGGTCGATTTAAAGAGGTTCTACTGTATTATATTGCTATTTGATATATCCATTTGATGCGGAGTAGCCCCTCCGACGTGACCACTGGCGCCACCACCGCCACCTTTCCTAACTACGGACGTTGAACACTGTCATTAGCGCCCGAGAAAGACAGATATGAAGATAGAGACAGAAGACTTGCAAAATACAGGTACAAAAATACACGACATAAACCGTCATGCATGACCAAAAGTATGGTGGTGGGAGGCGGGAGGGAGGCGGGGAGGGGGGGGGGGGGAGAGGAAGGGAGGGAGGAGGGGAGGGAGGGGGTAGGTAGGGAGGAAGGGAGGAGGTAGGAGGGAGGAAGGGGGAGGGAGGGAGGAAGGGAGGGAGGGGTAGGTAGGGAGGAAGGGAGGAGGTAGGGAGGGAGGAAGGGGGGAGGGAGGGAGGAAGGGAGGGAGGGGGTAGGTAGGGAGGAAGGGAGGAGGTAGGGAGGGAGGAAGGGGGGAGGGAGGGAAGAAGGGAGGGAGGGGGTAGGTAGGGAGGAAGGGAGGAGGTAGGGAGGGAGGAAGGGGGGAGGGAGGGAGGAAGGGAGGGAGGGGGGGGAGGGGAGGGGGAGGGGGGAGGGGGGGAGGGGAGCGGGGGGGAGAGTGGGTATTAGGGTTTAGTGTGGAATCAGATTACAGATAAATGTGAGCCCGAAATAAGTTAGGCTATTTCCCACTAGGTTGTAAACGGACAATAAAAATGACACTGCAGCTACTTACGATGAGCTGGAACAGTGGAGCGCCACTCTCCGGGCAACAGCCCCCCCCCCCCAAACCCCCCCGCCTTGTTTTTGTTGTTTTTTTCTTTTGGAAATTCTAAAAAAAAAATCTTCGTTGATTAAGCTGCGAAAATGTCAACATATGAAGAAGAGTTCATGCGCAAAACCCCGTAAACACCAATCCAAACATTAAATTAAAATGAAGGATTTTACCTGAGGGTGATTTGTATTCTCATTAATTCCACTTTTATTGTGATGAAATTGTAATGGAAAAATAAACAAACAAAAACATGAATGCAACAAAAACTTCATTTTTCAAGATCAATCAAACCGTCTTCATAGGAATCCTCAAAAACTGTGTCCGCGCCCACCTTACCCCCACCCCCACCCCCACCCCCCACCCCCACCCCCACCCCCACCCCCACCCCCACCCCCACCCCCCATTCACACACACACACACACATCTGCGCATGCCCCTCTAAGGCCCCCCACAGTGACTGACTGTGACACCTCACCTCCCGGTTCAGGATGTGGTCCGCTATTTTGGGACTACAGTAAAACCTCTCTAACCGATCACCTCCACAGATCGACCACTCCCCTATATCGATCGCTTTATTTTGGTCACAAACGATCGCCCATACAATACCATTGCAATGAATTGTTTTAACTGACCACCTCCCTAAATGGACCATTTAAAGTGGGTCGATTTAGAGAGGATTTACTGTACTTACCCTGAGAGATTGACCCTCAAGGTCACCTACACTATTTTCTCATAGATGCGTCTGTCTATGGACGATTTCTGCGGCGCATGCGCACTCAGCTGAAACTGGGGTTGAGGGGTCAACTGTGGAAGCGAGTACTAAATTTGTGTTTGTAGGTTGGGGTTGTAGGTTGAAGTTTTATGTCCTGGCAACATCTAAGGTCATATCAGGATGGGTACCGACTTGTGGCAGTGCGCATTCATGGCGACTTTATAGTGCTGCCCCACTGGGAGACCATGCCACAAGCACCGTGACCTGATATCCTACTCAGTCACAGTATCCTGACACTGAACCAACCAGTTTTTGCCCTATCCTGATAAAGCTGAGTGCCTGGCTAGGAAGCGACAAGTACCAATGTAAGTCATTGGTTTTACTCGACCAGGAATTGAACTCCTGACCTTCCACACAGGAGGCCTGCGCTCTACCGATTCGGCCACCACGTCCGGTATCTAAGGAAGAACGCCAGCACCATGACCTGATATCCCATTCAGTCAGAGTATCCTCACACTAAGCCAACCAGTCTTGGCCCTATCTTAATAATGCCAAGCGCCTGGCTAGGAGGCGACAAGCATCAATGTCTAAGTAATTGATTTGACTCAACATGGGTTCGAACCCATTGTTTCAAATCCCACGATCTACCAAAACGGGAGACGGAAGCTCAACTCATTCGGCCATCCCGTCTAGTATCCTGGTGATGTAAATTAATATCTTAGGAATGCTGAAAATGGAAACTCTTTCACCTAGAGCAGGAATCGAGCCCACATCGCTGGCATTCCGGGCTAGTCTGCACCACCTAAGCTAGTCATTGGTTCGACTCGGTCAGGGTTTGAAACCATGTCCTCCAACATGGGATTCCCGTACGGAAGATGAGGAGTTTGATTGGTCAGGATTGGGAGCAGAGCTGGAAGTTACGGAATCTATTTGATTAATGGGATCCACCTGCGAAGGTGTGAGTCATCCTATTGGTCCTGCTCAGTGGACCCATTTGCAATTTGGGCTATTTTCCGTTCCAACCAGTGGTCCAAAACTGGTTCATCAAAGGCTGTGGTATGTGCTGTCCTGTCTGTGGAAAAGCACCCTATGTGGTGGTAGTGGATTTCCTCCATATGTCAGAATGACCATATGTTTTACGTCCAATAGCCAATGATACAAAAATCAATGTGCTCCAGAGGCGTTGTTAAATAAAACAAGCTTTACTTTTAATTAATGGGTTCTGTCAACACTTTTTACTGCGTGAATGTATATTATTGGCGAGGTTGACAGGTATCCAACTACTATAGGCACGGCTTCATGTCAATGCCAAAGTGAGCATACAGTAATGCCTAAATGTCTTGTATACATGTGGTCCTCTTATTCTTAAGTAGTCTCACATTATATATTTACACAGATTGAAGTCGCCAGTTATACCTCACCCAGATACAAACGAATCCAGCATCAAAAGCTCTCCAAACATACCTTTGCTTAGTTTGTTCAGTTCATGCCACCGAACATGTGGGAGGAGAGTTGAGATATATGATGTATGAATGACATCATAGGTGGGATTCCCTCATCAAATGACCTAGAGGGGTTCCCCACACACAGGGGAAGCCATGGCAACCACCAAGATGGCAGCCACAGAAAGCTCTCAATTCATCAGCTCTCAAGTCTATTAATCTACATGATTTAATCAATTATTCACACACAAGGTAGCTGGTTATGATAAATAAACATTTGAACTTTATATTTATCATTTTAGATTGCAATTTCTAAAAGAAAATTCTCTATATGGTTGTCTAAAAGTGGCAGTGCTGCTGGACTAAATAAAATACAACAGAGGCAACCAATGTCAGCACTCTCCCCCCACATATGTAGTTGCATAAACTGAAAAACAGCAAATGTATGCTTGGAGAGCATTTGTCAGAGTACGGGTGGTGTCTCAGCGACCTATAACTGGCCCATTTAACAACCAGCCCGCCCACCACAACGCCGCAATCATGACAAGCATGCTACTTTTTTTCCTTTATGATTGTTTGATTGTTTGTTATTTTATGTCCTATGAACAGCTAAGGTCAAGGATGAGGAGCATGCACAGGGGGGGGGGAAGTGGAAAGTTTGTTTTCTTTAATGATGCTTCTAGAGCGCATTGATTTTTATCATCGGCTATTGGACGTCAAACATATGGTTATTCTGACACATTTCTTTGGAGGAAACCTAGTTCCACCACATAGGCTACTCATTCCAATAAGCAGCAAGGGGTCTATTATATGCACTTTCTCACAGACAGGACACCATGTACCACAGCCTTTGATGAACCAGTTGTGGACCACAAAATAACTCAAACTACAAATGGGTCAACTGAGCAGGATTGATCGGATGACCCAAAATTAGGAGAATGAGAAGAAGCAGAAGGAAACTGAGAAGAAGTAGAATAGATTTGATTTCAAGGCTCCGTCCACCTTCAAATGTGTGCCCCAAAAAAGTGTTTTTTAAACTAAAACGAGCTGGCATTAGAGGTCCAATACGGCCTAGATCATCAAGTAGAGGATCTGTAAGTTCATCTGTAAGTTAAGATATGCCAATTCACACATATGGTGTATAGACTAACTACTCCAGTATATCATATCAGCAGATCAAGTGCATACTTATTATGTACATGGACAAACTCACTTCTACGCTACCGTGTCAGCACCAACATATCACAATCTGATTAAACCATAGTCTAATTAAATTATCGACAGTGGCTTCCTGACATCTGATTACAATATCACATATCTTTCGCTAGTCAACAGGAATGCTTAAATTGCTTGCATATTGACTGTTTATATTTGTGATAAACTGATAGTGAATATTTTGAAACTCGCAGCCCATAGATCATTCATTCTCTGATGTCAGCTACCTATATGTATCAGAATCAATATTTAAGTTGAGATTTTTCGTTTGGGAATACTTATATTTCGGTTTATTGTTTGTTGTTTTACGTCCTGGGAACATCTAAATTCTAAGGTCATATCAGGACGGGGGAATAAGAATAAGTATATATATAAGTATGTGTATATATATATATATATTCCGGTCGCAAGTGACAGTAGTAGCGGCGGAAGTATGGTCAGGCGGTGGTGGAGCCACTGGTACCCGTATGAGTAGGAAGCAAATAGATGCAGGAAGCCCATTGGCCAATAATATAATATCGGAATAACATAATACAGTGTAATAAAGACATATAAATTCCCTTACTCGGCTTTATACTCGCATAATGCTTATACATCACATATATATGTATATTAGTAAGCATAGTTCCTAAGAACTGCACTCTATTGCCTCCTACAATTTTGGCTACAATTTGTGAGGTAAATCTGACACAAATTTAACCACTTCAAAATTGCATTCACGGCGAGAAATGTTAGTTGTTTGTTCAAACCATCGATTTTACATGTAAAAGCAGACAATCAATTATGTGCCAATAGACACTCATTAAATTAGAAAGCTCACAATCATATATTTGTGGTCAAGGGAAACAAATTCCCATAGAAAAAGAAAAGTTTTATTAATAATTGATAGAATCTATTTAGTAAACTATATGAGGTGGTACAGTCCAGCTGCCCTCAAAAAGGCTAAAATGTTTTCCTGTTTTACCTTAGTAAAAAGGTCATGCATACTGTCTGCAGTGTAGAACTGTTGGCGCAGGGCCAAAAAATCAACGCAACTTAGTCAAATGTGTTTGAGTGTCAGCAGGGACTGACACCCAATACATTCAAGGGGAGGTTTCCCCTTGAGCAGAAAAGCATGTGTATGCCACGAGTGGCCAATACGGCAGCGGCTAAGGACCACTTGGTCCCGCCGACCTCCCGCATGAGTCTGTGCTGGTTTTCCCACAGATGGTTCAATTTCTTTAAGTTTATTAATGTTTTCATCCCACTCATGTTGCCATTTGGATTTTATGTGGGTGGCTATTAATGGTTTCAGATCAGAGTGAGGGATCAGACACGGTTCAAGATCACAGTTCAGGGCCTTCTTCGGAGCTCGATCAGCTCGTTTGTTTCCTTGTATGCGGGCATGGCCAGGCACCCAGCACAGCTTGATGTGATAACCATCCATTGTCAGTTGGTTCATTTTATAAATGACCGTTGGCTAGAATAGGGTGATTCATTTTCAGTCCAGCAACAGCCAGGAGGCAAGAGAACGAATCAATGTATATAACATAGTTAGTGTGGTTGGATACCTCGATACACTCTAACGCGAGAAGGAGTGCTTGGGCTTCTGCAGTGAAAATCGAGCTCTGATCGGGCAAGCGTACACCAAATTTTTCCCATTGGCAGACTACCCTGCTTTGGTCTTTCGAACCATCAGTGTATATGGAGAGGTGGTCTGCAAACTGGCCTTGAATCTCTGCATGCAGTCCTTGGTACTCGAGTGGATGTGTCCCAGACTTCCTCAGTTCCGTGAGTGGGAGGATAACCGATGGCTTCCTCAATGACCACGGGGGATGTTCTGGGACTTTGGCATCCTCCAACACGTCCAAATCCACACCCAAGGCCTCCGAATGAGGTTTCATTCAGAGCGTCAGTGGCCGGATGTAATTCGGCCTGGCTTCATACCTGGATTCATCATGTTGCTCGAATAGACAATTGTGTGCAGGATTGAATGCATTAGTTTTTATCTTTAATACATATTGCATGGCCAGTTTGATTCTCTCGTTGTTAAGTGATGGTTCATTGGCTTCGATGTAGAGGCTCTGAACCGGTGAGGTGCGGAAGGCCCAAAGGACCAGGCGCAGTCCTTGGTGGTGGATCGTGTCTAGCAGCCCAATATATGATTTCCTTGCGGACCGTATACTATGCTGCAGTAAACACTGGTAAATCACTCGTGACCAAACCAAGGTTCTGTACACAGAGAGCAGAACATCTCTGTCCACTCCCCACTCTGAGCTGGACAGCACCCTCAGAATATCTAGCGCTTTCAGGCATCTTGTTTTCAGGTACTTTATATGTGGCACGAAAGACAGTTTTGCATCGAGAATGAGGCCCAGAAATTTGGTTTTCTCAACAACTTTAATGGGATCCCCATCCAGGGTTAGCTCCGGTTCCACATGCATTCTAAGAAGCAGGCAGAAGTGCATGCAGACTGTTTTGGTCTTGGAAAATTTGAAACCGTTCAGAACTGACCATCGATGGATCCCATTTATGCTTGGTTGTAGCTGTCTCTCTATGATATTCATGTTAGCGACGCTGTAATATAAAACAAAGTCGTCCACAAAAAGACTACAGGAGACCCCCCCTTTACAGCAGCAGCAATACCATTGACCTTGACCCCGAAAAGGGTCACGGCCAGTATGCTGCCTTGAGGTACTCCTAGTTCCTGTGGGTGTAGGCGGGAATAGGTAGTCTTGACACAGACACGGAAATGCCTGAAGGCTAGAAAGTTCCTAATGAAAATTGGCAGGTGGCCACGAAGGCCAATCAAATGAAGATCCTCCATGATGCCATGCTGCCACATTGTGTCATAGGCTTTTTCAAGGTCGAAAAAGACAGCCACAACGTGCTCCTTCTTAAGGAAAGCATCTCTTATGAAGGTCTCCATGCGCACCAAATGGTCGAGGGTGCTGCGGCCCCGTCTGAAGCCACATTGAAGGTTGGACAGGTGGTGTCCTGACTCCAGTAGCCAGACGAGGTGGTTGTTTACCATGCGCTCCATGGTTTTACAGATGCAGCTTGATTTAATAATTTAAGCATCCGTCTCCTGTTTTGGTAGTTCATGGGATTCGAACCAATGGTCGAGTCAAACCAATGCCTTAAAAATTGATACTTGTCGCTTCATAGCCAGGTGCTCGGTATTATTAGGATAGGGTAAGGACTGCCTGGCTCTGTGTCAGGATAATTTATCGATGGGATATTAGGTCATGTTGCTGGTGGCCTGGTCTCTCAGTGGGGCAGCACTATAAAGACGTCCTGAGTGCACAATGTCATAAGTTGGTACCCATCCTGATATGACCTTAGATGTTGCCAGGACGTAAAACTCAACAATCAACCAACATATCCATATCTTTTTATTTCTTTGACACAGTAGTAAGGAGATTTTCAATTGCGGTCTTCCTTATTCCACTGCTCCTTGCCCTGCCCTAGTAATGCTGAACACTAGGCTTGGCTAGCAATAAGTATATATTTTCAAGTCATTGGTTAGACTCCACTAGGATTCAAACTCGGGGGGTTCGAATCCCATGACCTACTAAGGCGGGAGGCTGACGCTCAACTCATTCAGCCATCTTTAAGTTTGACCTGTAACCTAAAGTATAGACCTGTAATGTTTAGATTTGTTTTAGTATTATCAAACCATAGCAGGAAAGGGTTGGTTTTAAAGAAATGTTTAAATGAAAATGGGGAGGGGGCGGGGGGGGGTAAATTAAATTAGTTGCGCCTAAAAGAACAGCAATCTCTTCCACGGTTTTGTGTGATGACACACTCAGTATTCCCCACCTTATATAAAACACCAAAAGAAAGAACTGTAGTGAGTTTGTTTGTTGTTTTACATCCTAGCAACATCTAAGGTCATATCAGGACGGGTACCCACTGGGAAATCAGGCTGCCAACACCATGACCTGATATCCCACTCATTCACATTATCCTGACACTGAGCGAACCAGTCCTTGCCCTATCGTATTAATGCCGAACGCCAGGCTAGGAAGCGAAAAGTATCACTTTTCAAATCATTGGTTTGACTCGACCAGGGTTCGAACCCATGACCCCACGATCTACCAACACTGGAGACGGATGCTCTAACTCATTCGGCCATCCCGGCTGGTAGCATGGCCATTTTGTATAAACAACAACAGTGTCACGTGGTGTCAATACTTGGAGAGAGAGAAATGGCTACTTTGTCCCCATGTTATATATATATAGCATGTGTGACACGGACAGCATGAGCTAGTTTAAAGCTGCATAGTCTGATGAAAGCATAAATTTGAATAAAAGAATTAAAAAATAAGAAATTATTTAGATTTCATTCTACACATCTAATTTAGATATTGGGGCACATATACAAAGACCCTATAATACTAAGACGGCTCACTCAGCCTGTACTGTGCAATCAAAATGATCAGACCCACCACTTGGTGTGCTGGCTGTTCTCTTGGTTAAACAGGTGCTATATTATATGTATAAATGCATATATGAATGTGAACGATGTGTGATGATGGCGATGCTGATGATGATGCTGATGATGATGTCTATTTGTTCATAGCAATTTCATATTGATGTGTATTCATACTTACCTATCTCATGTCTAATTTAATTGTATGTGTTTACATGTGAAACACCAATCGGCAGCTGGGCTGATCAAACCCACCACAAGGTGGCACTGCAAAATTTACATTACCATGGGAGAGATAGGGAGTGAGCCGTCTTAGTATTATAGGGTCTTTGTCTAGGGGAAGCTCATTATAGTAAAAAAGAACTTTTTTTGTTTGCATGGGAGAGATAGGAAGTGAGCCATCTTTGTATTATAGGGTCTTTGACATATAGATATTGTTGCTGCATAGGAATGGAATACTAAGTGAATTTAATTTACTTTTTTAACAACACCAAAAGTGTTACTGCTCCAGCCTATGGTGTCCGAGGTTTGAAGCGCTTTCCAGAATTAATTTAGCATGTTTGCAATTCAAATATCTCAAAAGTGTGGATTTCAAAAATAAGAGTTACTACAGACAATCAAACGCAGATATTTATCTCAGAAAGATGGCAGAAAGTCAAAACCATCGGACTATGCAACTTCAACTATTCAGAATATTAAAGATCTATACCAGGACCGAGCAACGCCATTCATGGTTGCTATAGCTTCAAGTTAAAGCGGCATAGTCCGATGAAAACATCAAATTTTCAAAACTAATACAATTATCTAGATTTGATTCTACATATCTAACTTAGATACTGGCACACTTATTAAACATTTGTCGCCACAGAGAGAGGAATACTGAGGCAATTTAGTAGAACCTATTCCTGAAGAAGCCTATGTTGTCAACAAGATCTTGGCATGCTTACCTAAATTAAATTGACATGTTTTCACTTCAAATATCCCCAAAGTTAGCCATTAAAAAAAGAATGTTACTTAAAACTAAAAGTAAGGTAGATTATAGCGATCAGCCTAATATATTTATCTCAGAAAATGATAGGAGCTCAAAACCATCGGAGTATGCAACTTTGAAGCTGAAGTTTACTTGTTGGAAACGAGAAATACGGGGACTACATCTGTGTGATAGTGATATCGTGAGCGGTGTGGTGCAACAGAACTGAGCATCAGGTGATTGCCATGGCAACTTAATTGAAGAGCCAGATCTGGCATTGACTGTCCGCGTAGTTGAAGCTGCAAAGTACAATAAAAGCCTCAACTTTTCTCAAACTAGAAAAAAAAAAACTTATCTAGATTTGATCCTACATATCCAACTTAGATAGTTGTACACTTATTAAACATGTGTTGCTGCATCGAAGGGAATACTGACACCATGAGCTGATACCTTACTCAGTCACATTATCCTGATAGTGAGCAAGCCAATCTCTGCCCTGTCCTGATAATACCAAGCGCAAGGCTAGGTAGTGACTCATTGGCTTGACTCGGCTGGGACTCGAACTCCTGACCTTCCGCTTTGGAAGTCTGCGCTGTTACCGATTCGGCCAGCGAGTCAGCTATACTCTCTGTATGGAGAAGTAGTACTAGAACTAAAGGGGCTGTCACACTATGACATATGGCCTTAGCGTATGCCGACGTATGCGATTTTCGACCAACACGTCAGCATATGGTATCATATATTACGTATACGTTGGGCATACATTGAGTATTCTCAGGATATGGTGCCATATGTTGTCATAGGTCGGCATAGGTCGAGCCGCTAAAAAAGTGTTGTGCATGATCAAAATTGTCAACGTATGTCGCCATATGGCTCATACGTTTCTCATACACTCCGTGTAATTTGGCGTATGTTATGCAGCACACATTACGGGTAGGTCGCGATAGGTTGGAACACATTAGCCGTACGTTCAGCCTGTTGGGAACATGCAGTCCGCGTACAGCCAACGAATGCATAACGTACTCCAAACATACTTCAAACATGTGGCTGCCATATCTCCAGCGTACTTAACGTATGCGCCATACTCCTAGTGATGGAATAACATACGTAACGTTGGTCAGCGTATGCGAACGTTTTGTGAGGCACATGAACGCTCTCGATAGGTCAGAGATACGTTGTGCATACCTCACGTACGTTGTGTGTAGGCCCATTTTTATCCCTCGCAGTACGAAAAGTTTGGCGTATGCCGACCTATTTTGATTTGAAATTTATTTCAACACGTTACGCACACGCCAGCGCCATACGTCGTAGTGTGACATGGCCTTTAGACGAGGTCTAGATTTTTAACATATGAGGATTTGCAGCTATTCTTATCAACATAATTAGTCACATTGAACTTAAGCCGAGCATTTACTAATTGGGCCGTTGTTGAGGTTTTACGTCCTGGCAACATCTAAGGTCATATCAGGACGAGAGCGTTTAATGAAACGCATTACTGTATCAAACGAAGCCCCAACTCAAGTTATAAGATTAACATATAAAGTAGCCTATACTACGTAATTGTTCGGTATACGTATAGGCCTACTTGAGTACTTTGTTATGTAGCAAACACTGCATGTATCCACAAATGTTACTCCAACTTCACAGGAATTTCAATGATTATGATGCTTGTAACGATAATGATGATGATAAGAAGGATATTCTAAAAAGAAAATAAACAACCGAAGTAACTAAATCTATCACATAGATCGACGTATTATTAGATATATGTTATATATATATAGGCTACACACACTTATATACATACTACATATAGTGTGTATATGTATGTAGTGTGTATATGTATATATTATACAACTTATAAGTATGCATGTATGTAAGTATGTATGTAAGTATGTATGTTAATATGCATGTAGTTAAGTATTATCATTGTATGTAAGCAAGTATGTATATATGTATGTAAGGATGCATGCCTGTATCTATGTAAGTATTATGTAAGTATTGTATGTAAATATGTATGTACGTATGCTTGTAAGTATGGTTGTATGTAAGTATTGTGTAATTATGATGTAAGTATGTATGTAAGTGTGCATGTATGTAAGTATGTATGGAAGTATGTATGTAAGTATGCTTGTAACTTATATGTAAGTATGTTTGTATGCAAGTATTATGTAAGTATGATGTAAGTATGTATGTAAGTGTGCATGTATGTAAGTATGTATGTAAGTATGTATGTAACTGTGCTTGTAAGTATGTTTGTATGTAAGTATTATGTAAATATGATGCAAGTATGTATGTAAGTGTGCATGTATGTAAGTATGTATGTAAGTATGCTTGTAAGTATGTTTGTATGTAAGTAGTATGTAAGTATGATGTAAGTATGTATGTAAGTGTACATGTATGTCAGTATGTATGTAGGTATGTATGTAAGTGTGCTTGTAAGTATGCTTGTAAGTATGTTTGTATGCAAGTATTATTAAGCATGATGTAAGTATATATGTAAGTGTGCATGTATGTAAGTATGTATGTAAGTATGTATGCAAGTTTGTATTATGTAAGTATGGATGTAAGTAAGTATTAACTTGTAAGTAATGTATATGTGTATGTAAGTATGTATGTAAGAATTATGTAACTATAAGTATACATGTACGTAAGTATGTACATATCGTAAACTCAATTCCTCTATCGCGGCCTATAATCAGTAAAAGACATAGCATAGCTTCCCCTTGTTGCAATAATACTGTAGAATATAGCGTTATATGGGACTTCAAAATACCATTTTCCCTTAAAAACTTGGTATCTCATTAACAACATAGATCTACAGAGCAGCAATAGTCAATAACAGGTTTTGCACGCACGAGTGCACACTATTAACAAACAAAAACACGACTTAATAGCCTAGGGCTAGGGGGGGCTAATTTCTGGGGTAGGAGAGGGGGGGGGGGTGGATCATAAAGGTGGATGGATCTCCTCAAGTTGTTGTTTTTCTTCCTGTATAATTATTTCTCCTGTTAAACACAAATCAAGGCACAACACTCACCCATCGTGAAGTTCCATCTGGCAGGTGACAGAGCACGGTCACCACCTTGGTCCGGTGCAGGTGCATCTTTTCGACAACACTCCGAATCATCGACTCAGTCACAGACGCCGATCGCCGCCCGAACAGTCGGCTCACCGATCCCCGATGCCCGACCGCCGGCCTCGGGGGGGACACCCCGGGGAACGCCCCCGGGAGCCCGGCGCCGGGGGCCCCGGCGACCGACTGCCGCCGCCGCCGGCCCATACTTGGGAAGTTCAGCGCGGCCATGGCGAGCCTGAAGCAGTGGCGTCAGACTCACTTCTTTAAAAAGTAAAATCCCGGATTGTGAATGAGGCGTCCACCTGCCTGTGGTGGGGATTTGCTTTAAGTATGATCCGAGGGGAATGAGGAGGTAAGATCCACTGCCAGAAGCATGTTGTAGCAGATGAAGGGGCGGCTATTGACTACACGACACGCCCGCGACCCGCCGTGATGTGGTGGCTTGGGTGTTATTGGTTGACTGCGTCCCCTAGTGGGTGAACCGGGAACTAAGGAGGGCGGGTGATCAGATTCTTAAGTGGAATCGCAGCGAAAGTGCGCGACGACAGTAATTGCAAGTTGTATGTGTGGGTGGGTGTTGGTGTGTGTGTGTGTGTGTATATATATATATATATATATATATATATAAATATATATATAATATATATATATGTATATATATATAATAGTATGCTTTACCATTATAGTTGATGGTAACTGACATTTATAAAATATACATTGCAAAATGTGTTTACAAGCAAACGAATGGCCTCCTCCCTGACATTTTTGATAATCTCTTCAAAGAAAACAATCAGGTCCATTCCCATAACACACCACAGATAAATAACATACATCACAAACACACTAGAAACAAATAGGGCAAAATAACAACTGAAAACCAAGGAACCAATATCTGGAACTCAATATCAGTAGAGATTAGAAATCTTAAAACTTTGAAAAACTTCTGTAAAAAACTAAAGATAAGCTATCCCAATGCATACTAAATCGATTACCAGTAAATAATATATATAAAAGGATATAGTTGTCATTAACTAGTCGCATAATTTTAAATATCAAGTGGCTATGGCAAAGAACATAAGATTTACCCCTATTAACATACATGCAAAATAACTACTGATACTGCATGTAAGTACATGAATCCATGACACAATATACATTTAATATTCCTATCATTACTTTGTTTTTTTCTAACTGTGACGAGACACACCAGTATCTCATCATAATCATTAGCTAAAAATGTAGCTTAAGTTTAATCATTTGTTATTGTCATCACTTGTTCATTCACATCATGTAGACCAGCTAGATAAGCATCGCTTTTCTGGGATCCTTTCCGTCTGGAAGTAATTTGTATGCATTTATTGTATCACCTCAGTTTATGGTAAACATATATTGCAGAGAGTTAAAATAAAAGAATTGATTGAATTGAATTGATATATTAATATATATGTATATAATGTTATTAATTGTGCACAAAGTTTATATTTAGAAGAGGTATGCCCTATAATAGTTTGCGTATTATATTTATTATTTATGTTATTTATATACTGTACATATTATTAATATGCTATAGCTAATATGTAATTAAAATATAATATATTATATATAATTGACATACAGTAGCGCATGTATGCATTCAGCGATCTCTGCTATCACCAAACCCCTCTCATTTGCGAACATGTTTTGAAAGAATGTTTTGTTGTTTTCTAATTTGACTATCTCGCCGATGACAGGACATCTGTTATGTCACGGTGTAGGCCCACTTTGAAGATGGGTACTACTACTGTAAATGTCTATAGGGTATAAATAGTTCATCTGTACTACTGTAATATTGTAAATGTATATATATATATATAGCATAGACATTTAAAATATATATATATATAGTGTTAATAATCTTGTATGTGTAACTAATACCTCACTTCTCGGAACTAAAGCTGATCATTGTTCATTGCTTTATTCAAAATAAGTGTAGCCTAAAGCCTTAGTTGAATAGTTCATGATATATTTTTGGAGCGAGTGGTATATGCAGAGCCAGGCGAGGAGGAAGAAGCCAGGTGACAGCACCAGGCGAGGCAGAAGGCCTGACCAGTCAGATGAGTAGATAAAAACTTGTCAATAGTTTGTGTAATGTTATTTGATATGAACTGAGGACATATCATTATACTCGTATAATTGCTTATACAGCACATACCACAATCTTTGATGAACCAGTTGTGGATCACTGGTTGGAACGGAAAATAGCCCAAACTGCAAATGTGTCCACTGAGCAGGATCGGTTGGATGACCCACACCTTCACAGATGGACACTCTACTCCCTGAGCTACGTCCCGATCCCCCCTATAATTGAACAAGTGTCATTTCCAGATCATGAATAAAGTCTGGGATGATGACATCGGTTTAATTGATCGGGAATCTTATCTGTTGGACAAGGATGACTTGGGAGGAATGTGTACTAACACTAGCGATTATAGGAGATCAGACGTACGTATGCCTTATCTAACGATATGAATCTTACGCATGTGTTACCAAAAGAACGTGGACACCCAAGGAATTAAATAGAAAATCTCACAAATAGCGCGTACGGATACCATCTTTTAATGTGGTTTATTATACAGTAAAACCTCTCTAAATCGACCGATTATGGGACTGACTTTAAATGGTCCATTTAGGGAGGTGGTCAGTTTAGGGAGGTTTAAACAAAATCATTACAATGGTATTGTAGTAGTCTGTACATGAGCTCCACTACCACGCGGTGGCGGCAGACACTACTCCGCACACCTACGCAGTTACACTGAACTGCGCTAGGCGGTGGCACGCTAGCCACCGGGCAGAGCCCCGACTGGGCTCCCCTCTACTGCGTGTGGCTAGCACACCCCTCACCCACCTATAGAGGCGACGTGGGACCTGGTGAGTTAGGGGGCGCATCAGTTGACTGTTGACACCGCGGAGAGCGGATAGGTTTTGCTATTAAACCAGTTGGAAGCATACTGTACTAAATCTTGGCGTTCTTCCATGAGTGCGTGGCAGTGTGGAAGACCATGGGCCATCACATTGGTTCTATGACCAGGATGTATGGGCGATCATTTGGGACCCAAATAAAGCGATCGATATAGGGGAGTGGTCGATCTGTGGAGGTGGTCGGTTAGAGAGGTTTAACTGTATATCTCTATTTGTGCAAGTCGAGTTTAATCTATCGAAAGCATTGTTATTTTCATATAGGGTATCGTCGTGGTGGTGATGAAAGGGGGAAATATTATGCCTAATGCAAGATTCCAACCCATTCTTCTTGCCATTGCGGGGGCTAGTGTGTTAACCATTATACCTCCTAGACTCCCTCGTGCACTCACCCCATTCACGCCTACCAGTCTATATGGCTCCTTGCCTGACAGGTCAGTGCAGATTGATACAGTATTGACGGATATTATCGATGATTTGTTCAGAGAACCTGCCAAATAAACTAAAGATAACCTGGCAAACGTACAAGGCCCACATACTTGAAAGCGTTAAACCTATCAGTTCTGAAATCCCCCGAAAGCAAATGTCTCAATTTGATCAATAATAAATATAGTGGGTACAAGGAGACATAATAGAAGCATTCAAACACGTCACTGGAAGATATGCGGTTGATGCTAGATACCCGAAGCTGGCCAACTGTAAAACTAGAGGTCATCGATACAAGCTGAAGAAGGAAAGAGCAATAAAACCAGTCAGACAGCTATTCTTCAGTAACAGGATAGTAAATGCCTGGAATGCACTGCCTGAACATGTCATAGAAGCGTCTTCCATCAACCCCTTCAAAGGCAGACTGGATAAGCATTGGAGGGGGCTGCAATATTGCATACATCCGGTACTCGATTCGTTTAATCCTAGTAAATCAAATTTTGACATGCATCGACCTGATACAGGCTTATAAGCCTAACAAAATCAGAAGCGGATGAGTATGAGTATGAGTAAGGTATGTACCTAATTTATGCATGTACATTCAGAGTGGTGTGTACTGAACATCCGGGTTCAAACCCTGGTCGAGTCAAACCAATGATTTAAAATTTTATAATTGTCGCTACCTAATCTGGTTCTTCACATTACTCTAGGATAGAGCAAGGAGCAATATACGGAGGAACACCAATTGTTTGCGATCGAAATTTCCCCTCCAAATGTAGGCTAATATCACAGATTTACAGTTGGATAATCAAATTAAATACGCCCGTCTCCCGTTTTGGTAGATCGTGGGATTCGAACCTATGGGTTTGAACAATGGTCGACTCAAACCAATGACTTAAAAATGTATACTTGTCGCTTCCTAGTCAGGCGCTCAACATTAGGATAGGGCAAGGGCTGGTTGGGTCAGTGTCAGGATAATGTGACTGAGAGGGATATCAGGTCATGGTGACTGAGAGGGATATCAGGTCATGGTTGGCTCACTGTCACATTATCCTGACAGTGAGCCAACCAGTCCTTGCCCTATCCTAATAATGCCGAGCGGCTGGCTAGGAAGCGACAAGTACCAGTTTTGAAGTCATTGGTTTGACTCGACCAGCGTTCGAAACCATGATACCGCGGTCTACCAACACGGGAGACGGATGCTCTAACTCATTCGGCCATCCCGTCTGGTTTGATCTTTTCCTGAAGAGGAAGCGAACACTCTACCTAGTCGTCTATCTCGCCCAACAGGGAGACAAGCACCTTTTTTAAAACTCTAAATAACTCTTAACATCGCATTTAGATCGCTATTATATCGATCAAATTGTTATTTTATTTCGGAAATGATTTCTCAAAATAAAAGAAAAGAAAGGAATCTCCTATAATAAAAGGTTTGTTTGCATTTTGTCCTAGCAACATATAAGGTCATATCAGGATGGGCACCGTCTTGTGACAGTGCACACTCATGGCGATTTGATAGTGTTGCACCACTGGGAGACTGACTATACAGCCATGACCCGATATTCCACCGTCACATTATCATAAATCTGAGTCAACCAACTACCCGAGTAATGCCGAGCGCCAGACTAGGTAGCAACGAGTATCAATTTTGTAAGTCATTGCTTTAACTTACAGATCCTCTTCTGGCTGAACTAGGCTCTATTGAGCCTCTAGGGCAAAGACCCTATAATACTAAGACGGCTCACTCAGCCTGCGCTGTGTAATCAAAATGATCAAACCCACCACTTGGTGCACTGGCTGTTCTCTTGGTTAAACAGGTGCTATATTATATGTAAAATGTATACATGAATGTGAAAGACGTGTGATGATGGCGATGCTGATGATGATGATGATGCTGATGTGTATTTGTTCACAGCAATTTCAAATTGATGTGTATTCATACTTACCTATCTAATGTATAATATAATTGTATGTGTTTACATGTGAAACACCAACCAGCAGCCGGGCTGATCAAACCCACCACAAGGTGGCACTGCAAAATTTACATTACCATTGGAGAGATAGGGAGTGAGCCGTCTTAGTATTATAGGGTCTTTGTCTAGGGGAAGCTCGTTATAGTAAAAAAGAACTTTTTTTTGTTTGCACACATTTGGACGTGGACGGAGCCCTGAAGCCATATAATTGTGAGTGTCCTCTCCAATGTCTGTCCAGCCTTATCTCAAATGCTTCTACCGTTGGCGCTTCAACCACTTGGTCTGGAAGACTTCCATGGATCGGTCACTCGACTCGGCCAGGGTTCGAACTCATGACCTCTCGTACAGGAAGCCAGTCAGCGATTGTACCCATTAGGCCACAGCGTCCGGTATATGATAAAGAGAGGTTGGTTTCCTTGAACGGACATACACCATAACATCCACCCCAAAAAATTAACATATTTTAACTAACATGATATTAGGATAATTACAATAACGAGGATATACTATTCACCAATTTATTTTCTAGCCATATAGATATTGTACAGGAGTCTTTAGAAATCATACATGTAGGGTATCCTATTGCAGGTATATATACATAGCAGCCACATATATACACAGACGGACATCGTCACATCATATAATCACAAGTGTGGTTAATCATGTTGCCGGTAACATACATAATTCAAAATCTTGACTACGGGCCTGATATACTGAATAACCATAGAGACAGTTCCTAGCGCGCATCACTAGGGGCGAAAGGTGACTTCCGGTAGAAGATTCAAAGCATAATTTCATTCCCTGCCTGTACTTCAACGACGACGGATCGCTGACCCTGAATATAGGAAGTTCTTACCGGATTTCTTACCATTGTGTGTGGGAAGATGTCTCGATCAGGTCGTATAAGGAGTGAAGTAGGCAAATATTCAAAAGCTCTGCTTAAATCCATGGAATTATCAGCAGATTCTGCATCACCTTCAGCGTGTCATAGGTCGGTGGGTCGGCCACCATCATCATCGCATATCCGGATGACGTATCTTCAATCATCCCCAGTTGTTGTGCCTCCTGTGTCGAATCAAGGGGCGACGTTGGAGGAGATATGCCGTCTCCTTGATTCTAAATTAGCTGCATCGCAGGAGCCTTTACTGGCCAGGATTATATCTCTGGAGGATGATAATATTGTGCGGTCTGCTTGCTTGGATCAATCAGCAAGCGACCATGTTGTGCATCATGGTGACGTAGTCAAAGAGGATGGGGTGATGGTTATGCACACAAGGGCGGCGATGCCTGTGCAGCCGGCACATACATGTAGTCATGAGGATTCGGAAAAGTGTACGGATAAGGAAAAAGGTAATCAAAAAACTGTTTTGTCAACTGGTTGTTGCGCATGTAAAAGTTCTGTGAAAAGGTCATACTGTAGCCAGTCATTTGATGATGATGCATCAGATAGCGGTGACGGCATGATGCGTGAACTGATCTGCCTCGCTGGTAAGAAGGCTAGGATGTCCAGTAAATTGAAATTATTGCCTCATAAATATGTCATCAGAAATGAGAAGAAAGGCAAGGTCGCACAGGGCGAGGCCAAGTGGTTTGAATATTTGACGGCGATACGGCATATGATAAAGCGTGGTGATGTGCCGTTGGATTGGGTTCGATTCTTGACTTGGCCCACCATTATACGTGGCAGACATGCTTGAATTATAGTGAGAAGGTGTTCTCCATGATTGCTGATAAACGTCTTCCTGATGCATGGGATAATGAGGCAAAAATAATTGATGTACGCCGTGATGTTTGTGGATTAGGTACTCGCATGGAGGCTTCATCTGATAAGTCTGTGCAGGATGCTAGTAAATCTGACTATCGTAAAGGAGTTGACCCGCGCCCATGTATAATATGGAATAAGGGTAATTCTTGTGGTTTTGACGGGGACCATGGAGAGGGCAGTAGTCGGTTTTTGCACATTTACTCATATTGTGCATACAAACTACGCCGAAGGCATGTTCATAAGGAGTCTGCCTGTAAAACCAAAGTGCATGCAAGGGAAATGCCTGTTGCTGGAGAGGATCGTACCAAGAATTTTTGAGTAACAGCTGGCAAGGAGCTGTTATTACTGAAGATGTTGTGTGCGGAGCTGTTGGTTGTGGCCGTCATCATTCAGCTGACTCTTCAGATGGCGGCACAGTCGTTTCTCCTGTCGCCGGCCCAAGGTGCCAGTGCAATAGTCAGGTCAGTGGTGTTATTTTCTCATTGTCAATTCCCTCGCCCATTTTGGCTCTGTTACCCTCATTGTCTAACTCCCCCAACCGGTGTTTGCATGGTTCAATTGCTCCTCATTTTAAGGCTGTGAATTCTGCATTGAGAAGTTCAAAATGTGTGCCCAGTGATCCCCCGCCAGTAAAGGATTGTGGTGTATTTTCTGATGTTGCTGTTGAATGGCATACGTCGTATCGTATGCGTGGCAGGAAACGTATGTTTCCCGATAAATTGGTTGGGGGTGGCATCGGCATTAAATTTCGGAAGCTAGGTGTAGAGTTGCATAGTTGTGTTTCTGGAGATTGTTTTAGGCCAGTTAATGACTTTAAATGGTTTAATTCATCGTTGAGAAAGCGATGTGTTTTGGCGGGGAATAATAAAAGTTAGGTTGATAATAAGGGGGTGATTTTGGGTGGGATTGACTGACAAAAACCGCCGACTGATGGTTTGTGTTTGGCTGGGTTCCTACATCGCGGCTGTCATAGCTATTCCAAAACTCGAGCGTTCGAGCGCTCGAGCGTTTGAGCGCTCGAGCGTTCGAGCATTTGAGTGCTCGAGCGTTTGAGCGCTCGAGCATTCAAGCGCTCGAGCGTTCGAGCGCTCCAGCGCTCGAGCATTCGAGTGCTCGACCATTCGCGTGCTCGAGCATTCGAGCGCTCGAGCACACGAGCGTTCGAGCCCTCGAGCGTTCGAGTGTTCGAGCGCTCGAGCATTTGAGCGCTTATGCGTTCGAGCACTCGAGGGTTCGAGCGCTCGAGTGTTCGAGCGCTCAAGTGTTCGAGTGTTCGAGTGTTCGAGCATTCGAGCGCTCGACCCGCGTTCAGCGCTCGAGCGTTCGAGCGCTCGAGCGTCACTTGAGCGCTTAGAGCGTTCGAGCACTCGAGGTTCGAGCGCTCCGAGCCTTCGAGCGCTCGAGGCCAGTTCGAGTGTTCGAGCATTCGAGCGCATCGAGCGTTCGAGCGCTCGAGCGTTCGCGCGCTCGAGCGTTCGAGTGCTCAAGCATTCGAGCGTAGGTTCAAGCATTCGAGCGTTCGAGCATTCGAGCATTAGAGCGCTCGAGCGCTCGAGCATTCAAGCGCTCGAGCGTTCGAGCGCTCGAACGTTAGAGGGCTCGACCATTCGAGCACTTGAGCATTCAAGCACTCGAGCATTCGAGCGCTCGAGCATTCGAGCACTCGAGCTCGAGCGCTCTAAAGCTCTAACGCTCGAACGCTCGAGCACGAGCATCGAGTGCTCGAAAGCTCGGCGCTCGAACGCTCGAGTGCTAATCGAGCGCTCAAACGCTCGAGCGATCAAACGCTCAAACGCTCAAACGCACGAAAGCTCTAACGCTCGAACGCTCGAGCACTCGAAAGCTAGAAGCGATCAACGCTCGAGCGCCCGAACGCTCGACGCGCTCAACGCACGAGTGCTCCAGAGATCAAGCACTCGAGCGTTCAAGCGCTCGAGCATTCGAGCGCTCGAGCGCTCAAGTGCTGGAGCGCTCGAGCGTTTGCGCGCATTTCGAGCGCTCGAGCATTTGAGCGCTCGAGCGTTTGAGCGCTTGAGCATTTGAGCGCTTGAGCGTTTGAGCGCTTGAGCGTTTGAGCGCTCGACCAGTCGAGCACTCGAGCATTCGAGCGCTCGAGCGCTCGAGTGTTCGAGTGCTCAAGCAATCGAGCGCTCGATCACTCGAGCGCTCCAGTGCTCGAGCGTTTGAGCGTTTCATGTCCGTTTCTTGTCCGTTTCATGTCCGTTTCTTGTCCGTTTCATGCCCGTTCCATGTCCGTTTCTTGTACGTTTCTTGTCCGTTTCATGTCCGTTTCTTGTCCGTTTCATGCACGTTTCACGTCCGTTTCTTGTCCGTTTCTTGTCCGTTTCATGTCCGTTTCATGCCCGTTTCTTGTCCGTTTCATGCCCGTTTATGTCCGTTACTTGTCCGTTTCTTGTCCGTTTCTTGTCCGTTCATACCCGTTTCATGTCCGTTTCATACCCGTTTCATGTCCGTTTCTTGTCCGTTTCTTGTCCGTTTCATGTCCGGTTCTTGTCCGTTTCATGTCCGTTTCATGTCCGTTTCTTGTCCGTTTCATGCCCGTTTCATGTCCGTTTCTTGTCGGTTTCTTGTCCGTTTCTTGTCCGTTTCTTGTCCGTTTCATGTCCGTTTCATGTCCGTTTCTTGACCGTTTCTTGTCCGTTTCTTGTCCGTTTCTTGTCCGTTTCTTGTCCGTTTCATATCCGTTTCTTGTCCGTTTCATGTCCGTTTCATGTCCGTTTCTTGTCCGTTTCATGCCCGTTTCTTGTCCGTTTCTTGTC
>CM059189.1:101603339-101882471 GCA_030323885.1 Branchipolynoe longqiensis | reverse complement strand
AGCTCACTGAAAGCTTCACATTTATCAAATCTTTAACCAAGCAACAAAAGGCAACTGACCTCTGGCTGACCTCTACTTTACGAGCTTAGGAAGACCTCTAATGGCAATCCTGAACATTTAAATGACAATAGACTTAACTCAATGTATACTAGCTGATTAATACAAATGCCGAAAACACACCAAATTTAAAAACAACTGAGAAAAACGTATTGCTGACAATAGACGTAACTTAATTTATATTATCTGATTAATACATATACTGAAAACACCCCAAATTGTGATTTAACTTTTTTTTATATACTTCTATTAAAATGCAATACAGTTTAGAAAATAACATAACTATGAGAATAAGAAGTGCAAAAATCCTACCAAACTACCCTTACATTTAATAAATTCGCCTCACCAGGCCAATCCCCCCCCCCCTAGCCCTGGAGCGCAGACTCCCTAGATTTACAGTGTCACAATAATAACCGAAATTTCGGTGAAAAAAAGAAAGAAGGGGAAATCCTACTTCGTCCTCAAAATCATCCCATCAAAATTCTAGGTGAGGGTGTGAGAGTCAGACAGCTTAAAATGATTCATTATAACTGCAAACAGGAGCAAGCCATTCAATTACAGGGTCCGTACACATGTGAATATATGGAAATCAAGGTTATTTCAAGGCTGTTTATGATAGGAATTAAAGACTATTTTCATTTGGATTTCAGGAAAAACCAACAATGGCGAATTCAGACCAATTTAGCTCAGTGGGGGTAGTTTAATGGAATTCAAGGCTTTTAAAAACTAATTACCCAAAATAGGTTAAATTCAAGGCTTTTCAAGGCCTTGAAATGGGACAAATAAAGACCTTTTCAAGACTTTCCAGGTCCAGTACGGACCCTGTAATGGATAGTTGAAGTGGGGAATCACCTGGAATCCGAGTGCGCACTTTCCCATGGCGAACTGCGCTGTGTTGGTGCGGTCCAGGCAGTCGACGCAGTTGGTGCGCACCACCCCGAGCTGCTTAAAGACGCCATGCTGCCTGAATGTCTGCATGCCCTTACACCTGCAGCGGCAACAAGCACACATTAGCATACACCGGCACCAGCGAAAGCCAGCCAATAATAGGTCAAGTCCGGGTTAATAGCCATGGCGCCTAATCAGGTCACTCACTGGGGCTCCCTAATGGTAGGATGCTGGCATCAGCGAAAGCCAGCCAATAATAGGAAACTTCCACGTTATTATCCATGGCGCCTAATCAGGTCCTCACCGGGGTTTCCTAATGGTAGGACACTGGTACCAGTGAAAGCCAGCCAATAATATGAAACTTAACGGTCTAATATCCATGGCACCTAATCAGGTCCTCACCGGGGTTCCCTAATGGTAGGACACTGGTATCAGTGAAAGCCAGCCAATAATATGTAACTTAACGGTCTAATGCTGCCGCTTAATCAGGTCCGTCACTGGGATCCCTAATGGTAGGATGCCGGTACCAGCGAAAGACAGCTAATAATAGGTACCTTGTGGGTTAATATCCATGCTGTCTAATAATGTTCCTCACTTGAGCTCCCTATTGGTAAAACACTGACACCAGTCAAAATCAGCCAATAATATGTCAATTCCGGGTTAATTTCCATGCCGCTTAATCAGGTCCTTCACTGGGATCCCTAATAGTAGGATGCTGGCACCAGCGAAAGCCAGCCAATAACAAGAAACTTTGGGGTTAATATCCATGCCGCCTAATAAGGTCCGCCACTGGAGCTCCCTAATTGTAGGATGCCGGTACCAGCGAAAGCCAGCCAATTATGTCACTTCCGGATCAATAACCACGGTGTCTAATCAGTTTCCTCACTGGGATATACATATCTAATTTTACATGGAGAAATAACTGGCAGGAGGAACCAGACCTCCTGCCTGATGACTTTATAGTGCTGCCCCACTGGAAGACCAGGCCGCTGTCACCCATGGCCGGATATCCCACTCAAGTTACATTATTCTGATACTGAGCTAACCAGTCCTTGCCGTATCCTATTAATGGCGAGCAGTAGGCTAGATAGCGACAAGTATCAATTATGTAATTCATTGGTTTGGCTCGGCCGGAATTCAAATCCCTGACCACCCGTGGTTGTTTGTTGTTGTTTTCCGTCCTAGCAACATCTAAGGTCATATCAGGACGGGCCGACCATCCGCACAGGAAGCCAGCGCTCTCTAGTCTTACCAATTTGGCCACTGTGTACAGTCTCAAATAGTTTATACAAAGACATATTTATAACGTATGTAAAATATAAAGTAAAAAAAAACTAAAGCTTGTTTTATTTAACGACGGCTCTAGAGCACATGTCATATATTTTTATCATCGGCCATTGGAGGTCAAACATATGGTCATTCTGACATATTTCTTTTTAGGAAACCCGCCGCCGCCACATAGGCTACTCTTTTCAATAAGGAGCAAGGTTTTTTTTATATGCACTTTCCCACAGACATGACAGCACATACCACAGCCTTTGATGAACCAGTTGTGGACCACTTGTTGGAACGGAAAAAAGCCCAAACTGCAAATGGGTCCACTGAGCAGGATAGATCGAATGACCGACAGCTTCACAGGTGGACACTCTACCGCCTGAGCTACGTCCCACTCCCTATGTAAAATATATGATGAGACAGTAATAATGGATGGCTGGTGTGCCTTGTGGAAGGTGCACAGACATACCTTGCATCTTCTCGCATTTTGTTACACTGCAGTCCAGGACCGGAGGCGAAGAACCCGGTCCGTTTTACACAACATTCAGCAATTTCCGCCAGGCGCATCAACACATTAGTGTCTTTACTGAAATGAAAATTAATAATCAACTTTGCGCTTTTATAGACACAATTGACAGGAGGCTGTATATACGCAGGAAATCTCTACTTATTAAAGCGCAATTTGGAGCGGAGCATGCACGTATCAGGACGGGTACCGACTTGTGACAGTGCGCACTCATGGCGACTTCATAGTGCTTACCAGGCTGCTGGCACCATTACCCGATATCCCACTCAGTCACATTATCCTGACACTAAGCCAACCAGTCCTTGCCCTATCCTATTAATGCCGAGCACCCGGCTAGGAAGCGACTAGTATTTATTTAATAAGTCATTGGTTTGACTCGACTCTGAACTCCTGACCTTCCGCACGGGAGGTCTGCGCTTTACCGATTCGGCCACCGCGTCCAGTGAATTCAAGAGGAAACCCGAGGTGGTGCTGTGCTTGCACCTGATCACCCACAATTCGAGAATTGTGAACAATGATCCCAAAATTGCTCTTTATTTTGGGGATTCATTTCCGACCGCAGCACTACCACCGGTCTACCCTACCAACACAGCTTCACGCAGGTGAGAACGCTTATGGATAAGGTCTGGCGAATACTTTTTTATATTTTATAAATGCACCGCTTAGAACTTAGGATTCAAACCATGTCACAATTGTGCCCTCAAAGTGGGCGGCCCCGCTTTCTGGACTAGGTTGTGAGAGGAGATCTGAAATTCATCACCTCTTGGAAGTTTTTAAAATCTGTTCTTAAGACCTCCTGCTTAAAGCTGTTATTTCACAGTACAGAAATCTTTGTACAGCTCATTATTTTTAACAAGGCTGCAAATCTGTCACGGCTTTATTGTACAGCGCCTTAGAGCCAGGTGACATATTTGCAACCGTGTTAAAAATATTAGAGAATGCAGAAATTTCATCATGTCAAAATAGCAACTGTAAAAAGGGGAGATTAAACAAATTTCAAGAGGCAATGCACTTTAGATTCTACTCTCACAACCTAGTCCAGAAAGTGGGGCAACCCACTTTAGAGGGACAATTGCCACATGACTTGAGTCCTAAGTCGTCAGAGGTCCTCATTCTATTAAATCTACACCACAATGATTCTTATTATGACTGCTATACCTTTTACTGAAGCGTGCCATGTCAAAGCCGATGTAGCGGATGGCGTGCTCAGCGGGGAGGAACTGATTCAGGTACTTGATCACGTTGAGCAGCTCCTCGGTTAGAATGCTCTCATGCCGCTTCTTCTCACGTTTCTATGACAACACAAATCACATCATTGCACATACAAAAATTTAACAATTTAATTTTAAATTTAAATTTTTTAAATTTAAAATTTAAAATTTGTGTATGCATATTGGCCTAACTAGCATATCTAATTTGACAACGAGGCAACCTGACCCATTTACGCTTACCTCGCGCTCTGCCTCCTAGCCCTCACTTCTTACCTGCCCACCGCTCTGGTCTCCCACCCTCGCGCCCTCCCTGGGTGGTTGAGCGCTGATGTCTTGCTGACAAGCACTGACTGACTGACTACTCACCCTGTCGTGACTTCTGAACTGACCTCTACCTGCTCACAAAGTCACTCCCTGCTGTAATCTATGGGCTAATCCCTTTAAAGGTGGTCGCCAGATCTTTATAAATGAAAGTGAGCTAGAATGAAACACAAGTTAACCATAAAATACCAGAAAGTGTATTAGAGGAAATGGTGTGGTGTAGGCTGAGTTTTGTAGTTGCCTGTCTATAATAGTGAAGTGAGCTCTATTGGCTATAATCCAGAATGTAACACAGACACACAAGCACCTATTGTCATGTGGAAGACCCAATGGGGACTGCCAGCTTTCCTGGCCCCTGTGTTTCCCTGCTTAACCCCTGTATTTCCCTGCTTAGCCCCTGTATTTCCCTGCTTAGCCCCTGTATTTTCCTGCTTAGCCCTGTGTTTCCCTGCTTAGCCCCTGTATTTCTCCGCTTAGCCCTTGTATTTCTCCAGCACTCCTACAGACATGTCATTGAAGGAACATGATGTCATTGATCCCTGAAATATTGTTATTTTACTCTTTATGGCTGCCATCTTGAGGTTTCAGGGCAGTAGGGATGGGTGCAGCTCAGTTGCACCCATCATTCCCAAATCCCAGCTACCACGGGGTTACAGCAACCTGAGCAGACACCATTATCATATTCGATGCACTCAATATAGATCCAATAAACATTAAACCTGACAGTCTCCCACGGAGGCAGCCCACCCCCGCTACCAGTCTGGGAACGGAAATGATTTACCATTGCTCCATCTATTAACTAAAACAAAGGGTTACTTTAAATGTAATCTATTTTGTAATGTAACTATGTGTAGAATGTCGACATATTTTACACTGCGACCTGTTTCTGTCTACGATCTGTTCGGGTCTCTGCCACCCAGTAGCTGTACATGTTTGCTGAACCTCCCCACAGTTAACGGATCTGTTTCCTTTTCTTTAAAGTTGCATAGTCCGATGGTTTTGAGTTTCTGTCATTTTCTGAGATAAATATATCAGGTTGATCGTTTTAATCTACCTGACTTTAGATTGAAGTAACTTTTATTTTAAATGGCTAACTGTTGAGATATTTGAAATGCAAACATGCCAAATTAATTTTGGCAAGCACGCCAAAACTCTGACACCACTGGCTTCAGCAATAACAGGTTCTAGTAAATTGTCTCAGTATTCCCTTTTATGTTGTGACAAATGTTTAATAAGTGCACCAGTATCTAAGTTAGTTTTTAGTTTTTTTTAATTTGATGTTTTCATCGGACTATGCAACCAAACACTGTCTATATCTTGTCTGTCCGAGTGAAGCGAATTAAAGGAAACCTGGCTGATGTAATGACATTGCCATCCATCAGTCCACTTATATTCTCCCAACTTAAACTGCCTGACCCACTGGACAGACTTTCACCATAGCTGCAGCGAATACAATAATTGATCAAAAAAAGAAAGTGGGGAAAAAGCTTTATTTGAACCAATGGGGCCACAACTGGTAATCTCCTCACCCCCCTGTAATATATATATAAATATATATGGAGTAATCGGGTGGTCAATAAAGATGGACAGGCCCTAATGACGTCACATAGTAGAAGTACTTGGGTGAGCCCCATTGAATAAACAGTTCCCAACAAGTACTCATTGAGTTCGGACCATCACTGATTCTACACCCACACCCCGACCCCCAACCTCATCAAAACCACTACCACATTATTAGGATGATTGACCAGATTGATTGATTGGTGGTTTCTTTACGCCGTGTCAGCAGCATAGGCCATATTCATGGCGAGAATTGTTTGTTTTTTATTCAACCATCGCTTTTACAGAATGCAAAAGCACAGAATCAATTTTGTGTCAGTACACTGTGGATTTAAAAAGCTCACAGTTGCATAATTTGTGGCTAAAGGAAATAGAAGTTAAAAGTTAAAGGGTGTTAATCGATCTAATTTGTTTAAGGGACTATATGTGATGATATAGACCAGCTGCCCTTAAAAAGGCTAAAATGTTTTCTTGTTTTACTTTTGTGAAAAGGTTGTGCATGCTGCTTGCAGTGTAAAACTGTTGGCATAGGGCCAAGAAATCGACACAACTCAACAAAAATGTGTTTGAGTGTAAGTGGGGACTGACATTCGGGGGGAGGGTCCCCCTTGAACAGAAAAGCATGTGTAAGCCGCGAGTGGCCAATACGGCAGCATCTAAGGACCACTTGGTCCCACCGACCTCCCGCATGAGTCTGTGGTGGTTTTCCCACAGATGGTTCCTTTCTTTAAGTTTATTAATGTTCAATTTGACCAGAGTGGAGTCAACACCCTATTTGACCAGAGTGGAGTCAACACCCTATTCGCACTCATGAAGACCCCCCCCCCCCCCATCAGCCAACTCCCCATGCTCCCCTGGCCACCTAATACCGGAACAGTCTCCCAGACCAAGTAGTTAAAGCACCAAAGGTAGAAGCATTTGAGAGAAGGCTGGATAGATATTGGAGAGGACACCCACAATTATATGACTTCAGTGCACCGTCGACCTCCATATGTGTGCAAAGAAAATAGTTCTTTTTTGCCATAAAGAGCTGGCATTAAGAGGCCCAATAGGGCCTAGATCAGGCAGAAGAGGATCGGTAAGTTAATCTGTAAGTTAATAAATATAAATTTCTATAGGATAACAATTTAAAATACAATTTAATATTGCACGCTGACGCACCTTGACCAGGTTCAGTATGATGATGGGAGCCCCGTAACGTCGCAGCACAGAGTTGAAGTGCTGCCCGGCTATAAACCCGAAAGGGTCTGACTGGTCCACTACACCGCCAACAAGGAGCAGAGTTACCGACAGGCGTTAAGCTAAGATTCCTTCTACGCGGTATGCGGCATGCGGTATGCGAATGGGAGGATTCCTTCTATGCACTATGCGGCATGCGGCACACGACTGGCTATATTTAAAAAATAAAAATAAACAAGTATACTCCATACTGCACTGTATATGACCTAATATGGCATTTATATCTATGTACCTCTTGGTACATCACATGGGGGTTCCTACCTTTTAATTACCAAATTATAGATAAGTATTCATATTTTTGTGGCTATGTAGCATTTTTACCAACCCGAACCCCCACCACCACCACTACCATATGTTTCCCCTCCGCACCCCTGTGTGTGACCGTTCCGTAATGATCAGTCGCCTCTCCTAGTCTAAAACTAATGGACAAGTGCGACTGAGGTTTCTATTCGCATACCGTGTGCCGCATGCCGCACCGATCGCTACAGGGACTGATCGAGTTGCCGCATTTGCATTCGCATACCGCGTGTAAGGGATGTAGCCCATTGACTTCAAGGCATTTCGATTTTTTGCCGCATTCGCATACCGCGGGTAAGGAATCTTAGCTTAAGGCTTTATCCACCAGACATACCATGTGGACAATAGGTTGATCTTTTCACCTACAGCAGTTAGTGTTATGCATGTAATTATTTTAGATACCACAGGTCCAGTAATACTGGTTTTATACAGTCTAGTCTCAAACGGGTAGAATACTAACTAGCAAAGTTACCAACATGTGTGATGATTTGCGCGTCATTCTCTGAAACTGGGCACCGCATATTTGGCTTCCACGTTATGACGGTGATGCTTCATTCTTTCTTTTATTTGGTAGCAATAGTTGTTATTACTTCTGTGTGTTAAGTATGTTAGCAATACTACATGTATTTAATCTATCCAACAAAATGCATAAAAACTATACTTGTGTGATTTTGTGCTAATGTGAAAATTTACACAACACCGTGGATTTACCAAAACTAAAGATCAAAATCAAAAAGCGAAATCTTTTCTTCTTCTCCAACTCTGGCATACGTACAACATGTAAACCATAATATGAACATGGATTCTGCCATTATTTGGAATGTTTTCACTTTTGGCTTCCATGGCACACTTTGGTGCCCAGTATCAGAGAATGACCCTTATCCCCCAGACACACTATGCACACAATGGGTTGATCTTTTCACCTACAACAGTTAGTGTTATGCATATATTATCTTAGATACCACAGGTAATACTGGTTTTATACAGTCCAGTCTCAAATGGGTAGGATACTAACTAGCAGACCGGGCGCGGTGGCCGAATCGGTAGAGCACAGGCCTCGCGTGCGGAAGATTGGGAGTTTGCGAGTTCGGTTCCCGGTCAAGTCAAACCAATGACTTAAAAATTGATACTTGTCGCTTCCTAGCCTGGTGCCTGGCATTATTAGGATAGGGCAAGGGCTGGTTAGCTCGGTGTCAGGATAATGTGACTGAGTGGGATATCAGGTCATGGTGCTGGCGGCCTGATTTCCCAGTGGGGCAGCACTATAAAATCGCCATGAGTGCGTAGTCACAAGTCGGTACCCATCCTGATATGACCTTAGATGTTGCTAGGATGTAAAACAACAAACAAACTAACTAGCAGAGTTACAGACATGTGTAAGGCTATGTGGGTCATTCTCTGCAACTAGGCACCAGATATTTGGTTTCCATGTTACAATGACGATAATTAATTCTTTCTTTTGTTTGGGTAGCAACTCAAATAATTATTGCTGCCTCTGTGTTAAGTATGTTCTAAACAATACTACATTGACCCAATATCCCAGCCAGCCACATTATCCTGAAACTGAGCTAACCAGTCCTTGCCATATCCTATTAATGTTGAGCGCAAGGCTAGGTAGTGACAAGTATAAATTTAGTAATTCATTGGTTTGACTCAGGAAGGGTTCGAACGCACGACTTTCAACACAGGAAGCCCACCAGCACTTTTCAGGGATGAAAATGGTGTCGGGCAAAAATCGCGAGAAGTCAAGCCTTGGTTATTACACTAATGGCGAATTTCCACTCAGATTTTCGCCCATAAGAATAGCACTGTCAGGGAATCGTGGGGAAAATGCGGGAAGTCAGGTTTCAACTATCCTTATTGCAACACTTTCTAACGAACCAATTGTTGTCATACACATCTCGATTCCATGGCATTTTGTTTGAAATTAATCGGTAAATATAAGAAATGGCGGAAATCCGCAAAATCGCGGAGATCTTTCATCTCTCACTCTTTAAAGATTCGGCCAGCACGTCCGGTGTGTTAGTTCAGAAAGATTTAGAATTTGGGTATACAGACAGGAAGATCCTCCTCCAATATCTTATGGTTCAAGCTGCATGGTCTGATGGCTGAGTTTCTGACATTTTCGGAGATAAATCCAATAGACGGATCTTTATAATCTACCATATTTTAATTTAAAGTAACTTTTGATATATTTGAAGAGAAAATATGATATATTGCAGGTAAAAATTTCTTGTTGTCATTGGTGGAAATATAGTTGAATGCAGCTTTAAATCAAATTCAAGATTTATAAAACAAAGCTCTCCACTATCTTATACGGAAGAGGCCAGGAAGGCTACCTACTTGTGACTGGCGGCTTGGGCATCATCTTTGAGATGTCCTGAGACCAGAGGAGGGGCAGGGACCCCCGGAGCTGGACGAAGGAGGTGTAGCGGCCACTGTCCAGGCAGCTGAACGACGCGTCGTGAATCATTTGTTCTGACTCCACCTCGTTAGCAGCATGACCCTGGCAAGAGAGTAATAACAAATAACAGGCACTTCTGTAATATGCAAAGAATAACAGTCAGTTCTGTAATAAGCAAAGAATAAGTTACTTCTGTAATAAGCAAATAATAATGGTCACTTCTGTAATAAGCAAATAATAATAGTCACTTCTGTAATAAGCAAATAATAAGTTACTTCTGTAATAAGCAAATAATAAGTCACTTCTGTAATAAGCAAATAATAGTCACTTCTGTAATAAGCAAATAATAAGTTACTTCTGTAATAAGCAAAGAATAATGGTCACTTCTGTAATAAGCAAAGAATAAGCTACTCCTGTAATAAGCAAATAGTACCGGCCATTTCTGTAAGACAAATAATACCGGTCAGTTCTGTAATAAGCAAATAATAAGTCATTTCTGTAATAAGCAAAGACTAAGTTACTTCTGTAATAAATAAAGAATAATGGTCAGTTCTGTAAAAATAAGTTACTTCTTTAATAAGAAAATAAGTTACTTCTGTAATAAGCAAATAATACTGGTCATTTCTGTAATAAGCAAAGAATAACAGTCACTTCTATAATAAGCAAATAATAATGGACACTTCTGTAATAACGAAACAATAACAGTCATTTCTGTAATAAGCAAACAATAATAGTCGCATTTGTAATAACAAAAGAATAATAGCCACTTGTATAATAAGCAAACAATAATAGTCCTTTCTGTAATAACCAAACAGTAATAGTCCCTTCTGTAATAATCAAAGAATAAGAGTCACTTCTGTAAGAATATTTTAGTAAAGCTAGACATACTTGTAAGCTGAAGTATTACATGTACTAAGATTCTTACGAATCTACCCCCCCCTTCACATTTCCCACTCCTACATCCAATCTTATTATGAAGGACTCCTTCTCAACGTCGCTAATATTTACATGTACAAACTATTGTCACATTTACTCACACCTCATATTGGTACCAAGTTTAGACAGAGGCTGACCTTTTTGTTCGCTCCTCTCTTGAGGAAGCGCGTTCCTGCAAACTGGTTTGAGCGTCGGGCAATAAGAGTTAGGTACACTGGGCGTCCGAACACACAGATATCTGACACGCGCTAAGGACTTTTCAGGGGTCGCCAATCTTACATAATATTCCATAAAAATATATCATATATTTGGGTCGTTCTCAGAAACTGTGTACTACTTTTGTGACATGGAAAACAAAAATGAAAACATCCCAAATAATACCAGAATCATATTCTTATGAAGGTTTACATGTTGTGCATATGTCAGAGTTGAGGGTTTTTTTCCCCACTGATCTTATGCAAATTGAGAAAACCATTAAAATGAACTGTGTAACATCCATCCATAACATCATTTTAACACACACAACATTTTATTGATTACAGTTAAAGCAAAAAAAGATTTGGCCACCGCCCCGGGTTTTAACGGAAAAAGATACAGGACAGGACAAAAGTCAATATGACTTATTAAAATAGACAAATAGACAATCCCCTCCCTTCAATTAAAAAGGAAAAAAAACCACTATTGTAAAACATGCTTTAATTTGTTAAAAAGCTTGTTTTATTTACCAACGCCTCTAGAGCACATTGATTTTTATCATTGGCTATTAGACGTCAAACATATGGTCATCCTGACATATTTCTTTGGAAGAAACCCACTGCTGGCACATAGGCTACTCTTTCCGATAAGCAGCAAGGGGTCTTTTATATGCACTTTCCCACAGACAGGACAGCACATACCACAGCCTTTGATGAACCAGTTGTGGAACATTGGTTGGAATGGAAAATAGCCCAAACTGCAAATTGGTCCACTGAGCAGGATCGATCGGATGACCGATACCTTCACAGGTGGACACTCTACCGCCTGAGCTACGTCCCGCTCCTTAAAAGTCAATGTGCCTTATTAAGATAAACAAATAGGCAAATAAGACAATCCCCCACCCCACAATTAAAAAAAGACAGACCACTGTTGTAAAACATGCTTTTAGCAAAGGATACTGGACTGGCCAATGAAGCCATGGATGACATTCATGACCCAGTCATGGTGCATGACCTTCAAGCATGGCTTCAACATGTTCTGGTTCCACACCCACATCCAGTTGGGCTCGTTCCGGACCCCAAACACCACCGGTTCTGCAAAATGAAGAGAACATAAAATCCCAAATACCATGGAAACTATTCAAACTTCAGAGCATTCTAGTTAGTTTAAATAGATAACAAAACATAACAGGAATGGAAAATAAAAATACCGATTTGCGAAGGTGGAATATCTAAATATGTACAATGATGTTACATTTCTTTTCTATTTCTTTTCCCCCCCTCTAATTCACTTATCAAGGCAACAAGATTGACACAGTTATTGAATGTAAATTGAAACATTATTTATTTCATAATAAAAAACAAGTCTGTAACTTCAACGAAGTTGTGCTTTCTAGTGGCAAGTCAGCGACAGGGTCTATATCTTCAATTGCAAATGACCGGTAGAGTTCTAGTATCATCATGAATAACAAGCTTAACAAGAGCAGAGTTCGATAATGAACTAGTTAACCATTAATTGTATATAGAACAAGAACTGGGCACCCTTGCCCTGACCCCTACGCATACATATATACAAATGGTCTCAATTGCAATGCACAGCCCTGCCCGCTAAGCCCCTTCCCACCCCTCTTTCAATGCCCATTACATACCTAGTACATAACATTTTTCTTGAAATTGACCCAATACCAGTCACATATAAATCCCCACTACAATCTCAGACCTCCATTCCATTCATCAAATCAAACAATACAAAGAACTAACAATTACTAATTAAATGACTCAAACATTATTGCAAAAATTAACATCATACACATTGACATCCAGTGTTCCTGTCAACATCATACCATATCCTTCAGTATACAGTTTGTTTGGTGTTGTTTTACGTCCTAGCAACATCTAAGGTCATATCAGGACGGGTACCGACTTGTGACAGTGCGCACTCATGGCGACTTTATAGTGCTGCCCCACTGGAAGACCAGGCCGCCATCACCATGACCTGATATCCCACTCAGTCACATTATCCTGACACTAAGCCAACCAGACCTTGCCATATCCTAATAATGCTGAGTGCCAGGCTAGGAAGCAACAAGTATCAATTTTTAAGTCATTGGTTTGACTCGACCGGGGTTCGAACCCACGACTCCACGATCTACCAACACGGGAGACGGACGCTCTAACTCATTCGGCCATCCCGTCTGGTTTCAGTATACAGTACAACCCCGTTAAACCAAGCTCGGTTAAACCAAACGATCGGTTAATCCAAACCTTTTTCGGCGGCCCGGCAAAATACTACCATTTATCATATAAAAAAGTCGGTTAAACCAAAGTATCGGTTAATCCAAACAAAATTGTCGGCCCCAGGCCACTTCCGGTACAGTTAAACCAAACTTTCATGTGGTTTTAAGGTCATCTGAGACTTTTTTTATATGATAAATGGTAGTATTTTGACGGGTCGCCGAAAAAAGTTTGGATTAACCAATCGTTTCATTTAACCGAGCTTGGTTTAATGGGGTTAAACTGTATATGCATAAAAAACGATAATCATAGTGTCCACATACATTGTATATTACATTCATAATGAACCAAAGTTGTTGCCAAAGCCAAGTCAAAGCTCGGTTAAACCAATGATCAGTTAATCTAAACAAATTTCTAGGGTCTCTTCAAGTTTGGTTTAACGGGGTTATACTGTATAGTGACTTAAATTTATGGGCAAATCAGTGTAGGTATTTACTAGATACAAGCATATTAATTGTGATTAGATCCACTGATTTGCATATATATACTGTATATGTATTTGAAAATAGGTATATATATTATTCGATGAATAAAATATGCTTTAGTAAAAAAAAAACCTTCAACAAAGTTGTGCTTTCTAGTGGCAAGTCGGCGACAGGGCCTATATTATCAATTGCAAGTGACCGGTAGAGGTCTCGTATCATCATGAATAACAAGTTTAACAAGAGCAGAGTTTGATAATGAACTAGTTAACCATTAATCGTATATAGAACAAGAACTGGGATATAAGACTTAAGGGGCTGTCACACTACGACCTATGGCATTAGTGTATGCCGACGTATGCGCTTTTTGACCATAGGTTGGGAATACATCGTATATGCCTTTCATAGGTCGTCATAGGTCGGCGTAGGTTGAGCCGCCAACATTTTTTTGTGCATTTTCTAAATTTAAAACCTATGCCGGTGTGTGGCACATACGTTTCTCATACGCTGGAAGTACACCGGCATAGGTTACGCATAAGTTAGGGGTAGGTCGGCATAGCTTATCCGTATGGTGAACCTGCGTTCTACACATATATAGCGTATGCCTAGCTTACGTCTAACGTGCCTCTAGCGTGTGCTGGTGTACGTGTAGCGTATTGCGAGCATATGCCCAGCATGTTGGCTGTCTGTCACACTACGACATATGGCCTTAGCTTATGCCGACCTATGCAAATTTTGACCAACACGTCGGCATACGGCGTCATAGGTTAGATATAGGTTGGGCATAGGTCGAATACACTCGGCATAGGTCGGCGTATCTCGACCTATTTTTATTTTCAAATTATTTTGACACGTTATGCACACGCCGCCGCCATACGTCGTAGTGTGACGGCCTTTCATGACTAAATTTCATGATGGTTAAATGACAAGAACAGCGCTCAATCCCAGATATGGTGGGTGGGAGAACGAACCTGCTAGCTTGAGCTCCGGGCGAGAAGTGAGCCACCACATGTGGTCCGATGCAGCAAGAAGGGTCACATGATCAGTTGCCTCATAAGTAAATTAGCCATGTTAACGAGGCCAACATGAATAATTCACTTAACAAGGCAACAAGATCGACACAGTTATTGAATGTAAATTGAGAAATTATTTATTTTATAATAAAAAACAAGTCTGTAACTTCAACGAAGTTGTGCTTTCTAGTGGCAAGTCAGCGACAGGGCCTATATCTTCAATTGCAAATGACCGGTAGAGGTCTAATATCATCATGAATAACAAGAGCAGAGTTTGATAATGAACTAGTTAACCATTAATCGTATATAGAACAAGAACTGGGATATAAGACTTAATGACTAAACTTCTTGATTGTAACACACATAACGGTTAAATCACAAGAACAGCGCTCAACCCAAAGGTTGCCCTAGCGCTGCTGGTGCAACGCTGATGTGGATTGGTTTTAGGTAGACTTTGACTGCCTGGCTCTTCCATGTACCAGCGGCCATGATATTGTCAATAGTCAGGTCTGTCCCTTGACAAGCCTGAGCGGCCCCCCGGTGAAGACTGTGCAGAGTAAAGCTCTTGTCTTCCCCAAATGCTGCATACGAGGACAGTTTAATAGCTCTAGTGAGCATGGCGGTGAGGAGGTGGAGGCCAGAAGGTAAGAGGAATGCAGGAGACTCATCATGTGGGCGTGTGTTTCGGATATAGTTAAACCAGGCCCAGAGTGGGCAGTAGGAAGAGCGAGGGAGGGCAGGAAGCCTAAAGATTATCGGTGAGGCAGAGACAAATCTTGTTTTGGTAGAGCGGATTGTTACTTGAAGTGAGTCGAGTTTAGGCTTAACATCTTTAAACTTCATTACGTGAGGGTCATTAAGCAGATATAGTGACTTAGGGACTAGATTGCTCTGCCTTACCATCGTGAAGAAACCTATCAGTAAGACAACTATCAGAACGTGTGGGACTGGGGTTAGTGTACTCAGGAATTTAATTATATCTTGGGAGATCTCGAGCTGTCATGGGAGGGGGGCTCTTACGGGGACATGAGCTGAGGTTCGGTACAAACCCCTTTCAAGAGTTTTAATTTCGGGTGCAGCAAAGATAGAAGCATTACCAGAGGCGGCAACCACCCACCACTTGACGGAGCTGAAGTAATTCATTACACTGCTTGGCGACTTTAGTCGGTCACTCAAAAACAAGAGGAACGATAACAGGTCATAAACAGTTGGTAGGCGTGGGTTTATGCGGTGCTTTGTGCAGAATTTGATTACAGAGTTACACGTGTCGCCTTGTTTTTCCAAGTTCTTGGCACAAGCGAGTTTGCACACAGGGTGAGTAGCCACTGATGGTGCCTCAGCGAGTAGCCTGGAAGATAGAGCCAACAAAGTTTACTATCTTCCAGGTGGAAGGACATTCACATCTCAAATTGTAAAATATTCATATTCACTTCAACACGAATCTCTACCAGATTTAGAGATTTACACAGTTTACTTGCTTTCTTTTTACTCTCACCACACGTTATAAAGTTATGAGGGAAAAGCATACCTTTCGGTTTTTGCAGAGCCTGTGTGGACTATAGTAGCAGGTCAGTTGTTACTGGTGGTTGTGGGTGGAGCAGTTGATAACGTGGTGTCGGGTGTGGTGAAGCATAGACTGGCGCCTGGAAGTGCTGGGGCTGTGGCCACGTGGTGCTGGGGAGGGAGCGGGGTGGGCTGAGGAGGCCGTGGGGTGTATGGGAGGAGAGGGCGGGTATGGGTCGGCACAGCCAGTGTATGAGCGAGTGGGTAGAGGTGTTATGCACTGTTGAAGCGGTGTGAGTGTAGGCATGTAGTGTGCATAGACCAGGCGCTGAGGAGTGTGCGGGGGGGGGGGCATGGGTGACAGTGGAGCACGGGACATAGGTGCACTGGGCATGGCTGCAATCTTTTCTAACACATTAACCCTTGTAGATAGCGCTGTTGAGATCCTCTTGTTCTCTTGGCGGAGCTCCATAATTGTACCTTGTTGCTCTGCGAGCTCGCGTGCTGCTGGTGTGCCTGGAGTCTGTAGCACGTGTTGGGCCGAACACTCAGGTTCGGTGTCAGAGTCCTCATTCGGCTGTTGAACATGGCACGACGGATGCGCCTTCCTCGTCGGCTGCGTTCTGGTAGTTGAAGTGGACATTGGAGGGCGTCCTCGTCTTTGCAGGCGGCATTGCTGTACTTAGTTAGAGCTAGGGAGCACTGACCACATGGTGAAGTGCCATTGCTAAGTAGTGTGCATGCTGAGAGCGAACCTGCTAGCTTGAGCTCCGGGCAAGAAATGAACCACAACATGTGGTCCAATGCAGCAAGAAGGGTCACGTGACCAGTTGCCTCGTAAGTAAATTAGCCATGTTAGCGAGGCCTACATGAATAATTAAAGTACTCAATCGAACAATGCTGTTGCTACCAAGAAACTCCTCAAAATTGATTGTGAATGACACCTTGTAGCTCTACAGCTTAGTTTGATCATAATAATCTACTATTCCTTACTTTATATTAACTTTTATCATAAATGGTTAACTAGGGAGATATTTGAAGTTAAAACATGTTATATTATTATTATTAATTTGGGCATGCATGTCGAAATTTTGACACCGTAGGCTTTTGCAGTAACAGATTCCATTACATCGACTTACTAAGCAGCAACAAATGCTTACTAAGTGCACCAGTCTCTAAGTTGGATGAGCCTGTCTCAAAAGGTGCCAGCTCTTCGTCTTTTTTGTCCATAGTAACGATTGAGAAAAAACAGCACAGAAAACACAAGGACATTTCCTTCAAATCAATATGTATTCTATTGGGATTATGAAACACCATGTAAAAAACAAAGCAGTTTATCCTGAACAAATGCATAAGTAGATAGTGTGTTGATCATTACTATAGACAAAGTTTTGTCCCATATTGCTTAGCACCTTTTGAGACAATCTCATATATAGAATGAAATCGAGATTAGTATTTTGGTTTTGAAATTTTGCTGCTTTCATTGGTTCCTGCCTCACACTGGGGCAGCACTATAGAGCCGCAATGAGTGAGCACTGTCACAAGTCGGTACCCATCCTGATATGACCTTAGATGTTGCCAGGAAGTAAAACTCCAACAAACAAACAAAACAGTCTGTGATGTAATGCCAATGTGGAACTAATGCCACACACGCTCCTTTTGACGGGAATGGCTTTAACTTAAAGTTGCAAATAATTTACACATTGGTGGAAATGGTCGACGGGCTGTTACTAAAGCGGTGCCATGTACCTTTGAGGACAGCCTCCTTCTGAGCATCCAGATCCGGGTTGTCGTTTGCCCCATGGTCCTCCAGGAAGTTCTTAAAACACTTAGTAGCGTCTTCAATGTCTCGACCCGACGGCGACAGAAGCACCTAGTTGTCGTTCACAACAAAAGATCCAAATAAAGTAAGAAAAGGAAAAGAAGGTAGAAAAGATTTGTAATCATATGTGGTGGGGAAAATTTCAAAGGCACCTTTCCAATGGCTATATTTACTATACAAAGAAATGGGTATAGATTGTGAGTGAGTAAATAATTGATTGAAAGATGGGGTTGGGGGGGGGGGGAGGGGTTTACATCCTAGCAGGATATGAGGTCATATCATGACTGGTACAGAGTTGTGACAGTGCACACTCATGGCGACTTTAGTGGTATTTCGGGTCATGGTACAGGCAGCCTCGTTCCCTAGTGGGGCAGCACTACCAAGCCACCAGAAACTAATCTGAGGGACCGCAGAATGGAAGGAGGGGATATTATTATCACTTGGTCAATTATGAACACTGATATAATTACTATAGTATACTGACAGTCTAACTGATGCTGGCTTTTTGTATCTGGCTCCTTGAAAAACCTTTTTTTTAAATCCCAACAATTTGAGGGTACAGAGTCGTAACATCAGAATATTTAAGGGTACAGAATTTTACCCAACCCATTCTACCCTCTGGCAAAATCCCCGTGAGTGTGCACTGTGACAAGGCTGTGCCTGTCCTGATATGACATAAGATGTTGCTAGCAAGCAAAAATAAAACAAACAATTTAAGTCTCTTAAAAGAATGTCTCAGACCTTGCTGTCTCCGCGCTCCTTCTGCCAGAACTTGATTTCCTCCTCGGAGAAGGAGTCCTTATCTCTGGGAAGGTTGTCCAAGCCCTTACACGGCGACATGTTGTATTGAAGTGTGTGTGTGATGTCATAACTATAACTACAAATAGCAATACCAAAAAAATTACTTGTTTTATTCAACGACGCCTCTAGAGCACATGGATTTTTGTATCATCGGCTATTGGACGTCAAACATATGGTCATTCTGGTCATATTTCTTCGGAAGAAACCTGCTTCCACCACATAGGTACTCTTTCCGATAAGCAGCAAGGGGTCTTTTATATGCACTTTCCCACAGACAGAACAGCACATACCACAGCCTTTGATGAACCAGTTGTGGACGACTGGTTGGAACGGAAAATAGCCCACACTGCAAATGGGGCCACTGAGAAGGATCGATGTGATGATCGACAACTTCACAGGGGCACGCTACCGCCTGAGCTACATCCCTCTCACCGAAACAGCAATACGCCACATTCACCAGAATGTACACTGTCGCCCTCTTCTCCATCAACTGTTCAATTATACCTGGTATCACTTTTCCTCAAATCTTACCGACTGATAGCCCAAATTAAAAAGAAGATTATTGGGGACAAAATTTGCGTATTACATTTGTCTCACGCATAAAAAGGCCTCTATTTCTAAATCTGGGGCAATAATAGCCAATGTGTGGGTTCAAAATATAACAATCCGATTTCCCGACAAAGCTTCACTCATGGTTTTAATACAAATCTATCGAAAAAAAGATTGATAACTTCAAAATTCCATTTCCAGATATAGTTAATATTTTATGAATGTGACTAAACAAAAAAAACTATCTTTACGGCAATTTCAAATCTAACTTGTTTGTTTAACGACCCCCCCCCCCTTCCCCTCCCAAGGACAAAAAGTAAACATCGGCTATTGGGGGGTTCAGATTTAACTAACTACCTTAGAAGTGATTGTAGATTTTCACTCATGATCAGATAGGAGGGGAGAAAAATGAGGAGAAAAAAGACAATTCAGTTGCTATTGAAGAAATTCTCAACAAGAATTCAAAGGTTGGCATTTTGTTTAAAATCCATGTCGTTAATCAACATAAGAGGTAATAATATCTCCCTAAATGTGTTTAGGAAACTAAAAATAATAAACAAATAAATAAATAAATACCTGAAGTAGAAATTGCTCGACAGGTCCACGTATTGAAACATTTTCACATATCTGAAAATAGACATAGTGAACATTGTCCATAATACCAACATATAAGTATATCAGACAAGTTTTTATATTTTGAAAACATCGACAATTTCTGATACATTATAAATATACATTTCAGTTTAAGAGTTATATATAAGCACACTCATCAAGTGAAGTAAACAGTGTATACTCTACCCTGTATAATTTGCACAAGAAATTTGCATGGCAGTTACTTTACAATGGACATTTTCCACAGAGCATGCACAGGGAATTACTAGTCACCTCGCTGCAATCAGAGTGCAGCTTGGTGGTAGACATCCTCTATAATACCTCTAACCAGACGGGATGGCCAAATGCCTCTATAATACCTCTACCCAGACGGGATGGCCAAATGAGTTAGAGCGTCCGTCTCCCGTGTGGTCGAGTCAAACCAATGACGTAAAAATTTATACTTGTCGCTTCCTAGCCAGGCGCTCGGCATTATTAGGATAGGGCAAGGAGCAGTGGAATGAGGAAGACCAATTGCCTGCGACTGAAATTTCCCCTGCTTAAACAACTAATGTACAAAAAAAAAAACACTTTACTCCAGAGCATGTGATACAGTAAGCTGATACCCAGAACGTTAGTTCTTCTCACAGCCATCAGATGGCAGGTTTGTGGTGTTAATCCCCCATAAGACATTTCCACAGCGCATGTGACAATGAGCTGCTACCCCGAACATTAGTTTTTGCCACTGCCACCAGAGGGCCGATTGGTGGTTAAAATCATTCATATGGTGCGCAATGATGGTTTGTTTGTTGGGGTTTTACGTCCTAGCAACATCTAAGGCCATATCAGGACAGCTACCGACTTGTGAGTGTGTGCACTCATGGTGACTTTTTAGTGATCTCTCACTGGAAGATCAGGCTGTCGACAATATGAGCCAATATCCCAAACAGTCACATTATTAAGATACAGAGCGAACCAGTCTGTCTCATCCTATTAATGCCAAGTGCCAAGATAGGTAGCGAAAAGTATCAATTTTACAAGTCATTGGTTTGACTCCACACGGAAGCCTGCGCTCTACCAATTGACCAATTCGGCCACCGCGTCTGGGTTACAGGATAGTGATTTATCCGAATATGGCTATGATAGGTCCACTTTTAAAAATCTTCGAATATAGGCCCACCCTTCTAATTGCCCATCCCCAAGTGAACAGCGGGGCATGCAAAGTTGGTTGGTTGTTGGAGTTTTACGTCCTGGCAACATGAGCATGCAAAGTGCAGCCGCCTGAACCCACCTTTGCTCGTCAGGGTGCGTGTAGCGTACAGTCTCATTGGGAATGTAGACCATGCTCGTGTCCTCAATCTTGTAGATGGTGTGTGGGCCGACCACCGCCACCCGACGGCGCTTCGTCACCAGCACCACGTAGTATCCCTCGAGGAATTGTACGAAGCCTGAAGCAGAGATTTTGTTTGTTTGTTTGTTTGTTTGTTTGTTTGTTTGTTTGTTTAACGACCCCAGCAAAAAAAAGTAAACATCGGCTATTGGCGGTCATACAGTGGTTAAACACATCTTGAGTAAATTACATTTAAAACAGGTAAGCTAAAGCACAGAAATGTATGCCATAAGAGCATATAGCTGCGGTAAAATAACAAGTGGTATATGATTATCAACAGTAAAAGACTTTTCAAGTTAAAAATGGAAAATGAATTTTTGGTCAAAACCAGTTCCCTCAAAAATTTAATAATGAGTTACGGATGGAATCAGAACGACTCCATCCAATCTTCATTTCCAAATACATCATCTCGAACTGGTTGTAGGTGAGGATATTGTCGTGGGGGTGATGAAAATGGGAAATACTGTGCCTAGAGCGGGACTCGAACCCACATCTCTTTGCATTCCGGGCCAGTGTGCTAACCATTACACCACCTAGGCTCCCTGATATCAATACACTCCCCACGCCTACCTGTCTATGTGGTTACTTGCCTGAGAGGTCAGTGCAGACCACTACACTCGTCCCCCTGGAATTGTAAGTCTTGTAATGCTTACAATTACATACATACAGGCAATGCACTAACACATACATACACAGGGTAGGTTCAACAACCATACAGCGCAAAGCTTGTACAGGATCCTGATCATGGCAACCAGTGTCGTGGGGGTGATGAAAATGGGAAATACTGTGCCTAGAGCGGGACTCGAACCCACATCTCTTTGCATTCCGGGCCAGTGTGCTAACCATTACACCACCTAGGCTCCCTGATATCAATACACTCCCCACGCCTACCTGTCTATGTGGTTACTTGCCTGAGAGGTCAGTGCAGACCACTACAATATCTTACCAAAATGTGACACACTGTCAGTATACACTGGCAGTGTTCACGCCGAGACGTACCAGTCCCCAGCCAAAATAAAACTATGCTTCAAGAAGTTATGACCAATACGGGAGCAACCTCATCCCGTCTCCACCGTTTGTAAGAGGACTGCCAATCTCCCAAGACTGGCTTCACAGAATGAAGTTTGTTTGCCCCCGCATCGTTCCATTCATCCTGCCAGTTAGACATGATGTATTTGTCAATGTGAAATTTAAGATCTATATATGAGCCTGAAGCAGAGAGAGCATGCGACAGTTGCATAGTCCGATAACTTTTACTTTCTGACATTTTTCTGAGATAAATATATTAAATTGATTGTTATAATCTACCTTACCTTAGTTTGAAGTAACTTTTATTTTAAATGGTTAACTTTTGAGATATTTGATGTGGAAACATGTCAAATTACTTTTGGCAAGCACGCCAAAACTCTTGACTTCAGCAGCAATAGCTTCTATTAAATTGACTCAGTATCCCCCTTCTATGTGGCAGCAAATGCTTAATAAGTGCACCAATATCTAAGTTAGATAAGTAGGATCAAATCTAGATAGTTGCTTTGGTTTTTAGAAAATTATATGTTTCATCAGACTATGCAGCTTTAAAAAAAAGAAAAGGAAAAGCTGAGGACAAAACTCACCGACAATACCAAAGGCAGACACGGTACGCGAAAGGCCACCTGCACCTTTCTGCTGCACTCTGGGCCTGTTTCCAACGTCAATCATCAACAGAAGGTCTCTAATCTCCTTCTGCGTATACTCCACCTAAAATAAAATAATTCACATTACAGACGAGAACTGTTTTAAAGAGTAAATAATAGTTGGAATGACCATATGAGTTGAGCGCCCGTTTCCCATGTGGGTCTGGTCATGGTTGGTTGGTTGTTGGAGATTTATTTATTATTTATTTTTGGGTGATAGTTTATTTACCCTGTCCATAATGAATAAGTCGCATTGCGGCTTGTTTTCATCGATGAACAGCAATAGTCTCAATTTGGTAGTAGCCTTGTCATCTCAGCTGTTACTAGTTATGTTAGTATTTTTTGGATTTTTTTCTTTGGTGCCACATTTGCAACATTTTGGTATATACCTACCCCTGCGCTAGTGTTAGTAGGGATACTCAGTTCACGATGTGACTTTGTGAGGTCTGGGTATGATTTACGTCCTGGCAACATCGAAGGATGGGTACCGACTTGTGACAGTGCACGCTCATGGCGACTTTATATTGCTGCCCCACTGGGAGACCAAGCCACCAGCACCATGACCTGATATCCCACTCAGTCACATTATCCTAACACCAGGGATAAAAGTGGACTCCGACAAAAAACGCGGAAATCAGGACGATACCTCGGCGCCTACGGTGAATTTATGTGAAAACACAGATTTTCCCCTATAGGATTAGCATTGTCAGAGAATCGCAGAAAAATGCCGGAAGTCAGGTTTCAACTGTCCTTGCTATGACTATATTATCACTCATGCCTAACACTTTCTTATTTGGGTTTGAGGTTCTGGCAACATCTAAGGTCAAAATAACAGGATTCGGACAAATCAAATGCTGTCATACACCGTTTTATCGCGGGTTAACGCCCTGGACTAAATTCGCAAATCATTGAAGTGTGGGGGGGGGGGGGGATTACCCACACATGGGTGTTTAAGGGGTGGGCGTTTACAAAATATTGGCCATGTAGGGGGTGGTGTTTAACCCACACATGGGCGTTAACCCGCGAGAATACGGTATTATATATAAGTTATTTTGTTTAACATTAATCGGTAATTGTCCATGTTGCCGGTAACATGCATAATTCAAAAACAGACCGCGGGCCCCATAGTGATGCTCACCGTAGATACCATTGCAGTACAGCATTCGGTAACCAAGGTCAGAGCAGCTGAGTCGGTAGTATGAGCAGTTCGAAATCATTCGTCACTGTATCACTAAGTCGTGAAGACCTGCCTAGCTGAGCGCAGTTAAAAGTTTACGTTTGATCTTAATTGTGTCGTTATTGGGAGGATTTACGGTTGAAGTGTACGAAGTTATTGTCATCATGCCGAAAACTACTAAATCACGAATCCACGGGAGTGGGAAGTTTTCAAAGGAGCTATTACGGTCTGCACATCGTCGAGAGGATTCGCCGGTTAGTGGACCGTCGAATCGGCGATCTGGCACGCCTTCGTCTGATGGTCAACATATCAGGAAAGTACTTATGTCTCCTCCTGTAGTGAATATTCCAAGTGTAGGGGTGTCGCTGGAGGATATGTCCCACCTATTAGATTCTAAACTTGATGCAGTTACTGCGCCATTATTGGCAAGACTGGATACACTTGAATTATCGAGATCGGGGTCGCCATTGTTGATGTCTGATTTTGAAACTAGAGGAGTGACGTCACAGGGACGTTCTGAGACAACGGCTCCTCGCACAAGACGGCGGTCAGCTTCGGCCGTTAGGCCGTGCATAGGGTGCGTTGGTGCACGTGTGGCTTCAATGACTGCTGATGGCATGTTAACTAATGCTTCTGTTAGTGATAATGTGCTAGCACCAGAGGTTACAGCTCCTGTGGATCGGGTCTCAGCTTTGTGTAGTGATGGAGTTGACTCTGACACAGACGATGAACTCATGCGAGATTTATTAAGAGTCGCCGGCGCGAAGGTTAGGAAATCGGCTATTAAGGGTAAGCTTCTGCCACATAAATATGTAATACGCGGTGAGCGGAAGGGAAAAGTGTCACAGGGCCAGTCGACATGGTTCGAATATTTTGCAGCGATTCGCCGGATGATGCGACGAGGTGATGTACCAGTGACATGGGTGCCTAAACTGGAGGCACATATGGATGCGCTCTTCGATATGGCGCAGAACTACACGTGGGAGACGTGCTTAGCATTCTCCGAGTGTGTCTTTAATATGATAGCAGACAAAAGATTGCCAAACGGCTGGGATGACGTGGACTTAATACAGGACATTCGTAGAGACGAAAGCAGTCTTGGGCGACGTGTGATACGGCCAGTTACTAGGCCGGTACGGGACAGTACGTATACTCCGGAATTTGATAAGAATGTTGATGGAAGAGTTTGCACCATTTGGAATAGGGGCAAAGATTGTGGGTTTGTGTCCACTCACGGTGTAGGTCGTGATCGGTTTATCCACAACTGCTCGTGGTGCGCAATAAATCTGCACCGTAAACATTTCCACAAGGAGATAGACTGCAAAAGCAAACTTCGGCCGAGAGACGTACGTGGCGTTGATGTCACAGAAAAGCCTGTGTCCACAAATTTTTAATGCACGATCGACGAATGGCCGTGCAGAGGATGGACGATGTCGTGGGTACGACAGTACCATTTGACGTAGACAAGGACGCTCAAGTCGATTCGGAGCTGTTAAAGTCGTGGATACCGCCTTCTCAAGTCGTCGGTCAACATTTTACGGTCAGTGAGAGTGTGTGTTGCTCTGTTAATTCTTCGTTAAATTTGAATGTGCCGGCTCCATTAACTAATCCGCTGCCCGGTGATTATTGTTGTCCTGTTGTTCACAGTACGGGTGTTGTTAAACCCGATGTCGGGTGTGTTGTTGTTGGGCAAAGGTCAGGTGGCATAATAACTGGGTCGCCTACTGACCTAGTGACCTGTAGGCTGGAGCCTCACGGCACACCTGCTCCCGTGGTCCCATCTGCATCTTCACAGATTAATAAATTGTTGAAGTGTCGCAACGATAAGTTGCTGCCATATATAGGTAATAGGTTTCACTGGTTTAACAGTAAGTTAAGACGGTCCGTTTTAGTTAAAAAAGGTCACAGGGCAGCGATTAGAACGGGTGACGCATGTTTAAAGTTAGCGTTGAGTAACGCACCTCTTGCTGGACCGAGTGTGGACTCTGATTTGGGTCGTCGCCATCATGTTCCTGTTGTGTCGGGACAGTTGGTGGAGCCGGCAGTGCCCTGCAGTACGAGCGATAACATTGCTCACGTCCCCACTGAACTTACAGTTCCAAATCTGTCACGTAATTTGTGCTCTAATCGTCAAGGTGTTGATCCTGCCATCAACACCGCTCTGGGCCCGTCTGCCGCCCCTTGTTACAGTGCTGCTCAGCACCAGTATTCTGCCATTGGCTGCACCATACCTGTTCATTCGGTTGATCCTGCCATCAACTCAGCACTGTGTCCGTCTAGTGTCTGCACACGACAAAGTGCTACTCAGCACCCCATGTTGGCAGTTGTTCGCCATAATAATAGGTCTTCACTCGGTTGCACCGTTAACAATTTACATTGTTCCAAACCCGTTACAAAGTGTTTGGGTAGTTCTGATGTGGTTAACCCTGTTCTTAATATGTTAAGTCATGAAGTTAATGATGATAAGTTATGTGTTGATATTCCTCACCTTAAAACCGTTGGTGTTGTCAGTTCTGTGAACGGTTCAGGTTCTTGTGATGAAGTTGCCAGCGCGGCTAAGTTGCCTGAATTGGTCGATGATACGGTTGTCAATATGACGCCTGGGGTTAAATTGGAATTGGGTAGTGATGCACTGGAGTCGCCTAAATTTACTGAATTATCTCCGTTAAATTATCAGTGCATTCTACAGTCGTTCTGGCCCCGCTGGCAATCAAATACTGCAGATATAAGTTATGGTTCAATATACAAATTGGTGAGGGCCACAGGAGTGCCCAACTATCTTGGTGCACGTATTGCTGTGCCGTCTGGTTTAAATATATCCAACTGGAGGTTGTTACTACAGGGCTATGACGACGCTGAGATTGTTGATTTCTTAGAGTTTGGGTGGCCCGCTAATTACACTGGGACTAGTGCCCCCTCTTCATCAAAAGCAAATCATTGTCGTCTAGATATTGATCTATTTTGGTTAGATAAATATGTGACTACTGAGCTCGCCCATGGTGCCCTGTTAGGACCGTTTACTGAACCTCCGTTTTCCCCGTGGGCGCAGGTCAGTCCTGTGATGACTCGTCCCAAAAAGAACACCGAGGAGCGCAGGATCATAGTTGATTTAAGTTATCCGAGAGGAGATAGTGTAAATTCTGGGATAGTAAAGGGTTTTTATCAGGGTGTTAGATGTTCGTTTAAGTTGCCAACTATTATGTGGTTGGCCAAAAGGGTAACTCAATTAGGAAGTGGGTGTTTTATGTGGTCCGTTGATTTGGCTCGAGCGTATCGACAGCTACGTACCTGCCCGCTCAGCGTTCCGCTTTTTGGCATTCAGGTTAAAGAGAAGTTTTATTTTGATACGGCGCCGCCTTTTGGCTGTCGCACCTCGAGCATGGCGTGTGCCAGGACCACCGAGGCGGTGGTGTTTATTATGAGACAAAAAGGTTTTTCAGTGGCGTGCTATTTAGATGATTTTGTCGGTGTTGAGAGTACATATACAAAAGCATTAGAGGGATATGAGGCTATTATGGCCGTGACATCCGTCCTTGGCCTAGTGCTCTCGCCCAAGAAATGCACGCCACCTGACACCGTAATGCAGTGGTTAGGCTATGAACTGAACTCCCAGGATATGATACTCAAGATTCCTAAGGATAAACTATTAAGTGTCTTGATTGAATGCAACAAATGGAAAATGGGGTCCCTAGTAACTAGAAAAAATGTGCAGCGGCTCGTAGGGCGGCTGCATTTCATTGCTAAATGTGTTACCCACTCGAGGTGTTTCATGAATCGAATTCTTGCTTTTTTACGTGAGGCTCCGTTTATGGGAAAAGTACTAGTTACTATTGATCTGATTCGTGATATCACGTGGTTCCTGCGCTTCGCGGAGGGTGGGAATGGGCTGATTCTTCTGCGCCCCTTCCCCAAGACGCATTGGGTGATAGAGTGCGACTCGTCGTTATCGGCAGGCGGCGGGCACAGTAGTACACACTATTTTTCGGAACTCTATTCTTCTGAATTGATTAATAATAGTAAATTGCACATCACTCAATTGGAGGCGATAAATTTAGTGGTAGCGCTTAAAGCACTTTCCCCACCTCATCCTGAGCTGTTCGTTATTATCGTTAACACCGATAATGAAGCGTCGCAAAAGGTGTTGTCCACTGGCTCTGGAAGGGACCCCGTCTTGTGTGCCTGTGCACGCGAAATATGGAAATTTGCTGCATTTAACAGCTGCGAAATCCAGGTGGTGCACAAGCCGGGGAAAGACCTGGTGTTGGCGGACGCTCTGAGTAGGTCGTTTTTCGACTGCAAGGCAAGATCTATAGCGACTAAACTATGTGTCGAACGTAATCTTTCCAAGGTAGATGCTTGTCATGACGACAATGTTTTTGACATGTACTTGTGATTGCCTGCTCCATCTAATTTGTTTATTTGGTCTTCTCTGTCGCAGGTAAAGAGTGTGCTATAGTTAGGAAGCTGAGCATATTTTTCAAAGCGGGACTTGCGAGTGGGACGTGGAGGAACAAAAGGGTGCATTTTGAGGAATATTTGAGTTTTTGCAGGAATAGCAAGGTCAATCCCAAATACCCAAACCTAAAAACGGTAATGCTATATACGCTATATTTAAATGATAGGCTGAAGACAGAAGGGGCCATTAAAAATTATCTGTGTGGGGCTAAATCATGGGTAAAGTTAGTAAGGGGTAAGTGGGATGTATTCGATAGCTATGCACTGTCTATAATTAAGAATGGGGTATGTAAGCTAAAGTCTAACGTTGTAAGTCGTGCGTATCCATTAAAAGTATCACATGTTAAAATGATTATATTAAAATGTAAAAAATTGGGAAAGTATGGACTTGTATTTATTGCTGCATTGTTGATTGGTTATACATGCTTACTAAGACAATCTAACTTGTTCTTTTCCGAGATGCTGGGTGATGGCGGTCATACGCTGCTGGCCGGAGACATTGAGGCACACAAGTCATACCTCCGAGTGCACATACGCAGTTCCAAAACTGGGTGGAAGCCGGAGGACAGCTATCACGTAAAGGTCCCTGGCCTACCACAATCAAGCTTCTGCCCTGTACGAGCATGGACGGAGTACTGTCGTCGCACATCTCTGCATGAGGGCGCCCCAGCATTTGCACTCGCGAACGGGGAGCCCTTGACGAGTCAGACGTTCGTCAAATGCATACGGCTCATACTGAGAGGAGCCAACTGCAGCTGGTGGCCATTGGTGACAGCACACAGCCTACGACGTGGAGCCGCTCAAGAGTATGCGCGAATAGGAGTACATCTGGACGATATAAGACGGCTAGGTCGTTGGAAATCAAATAGCATTTTTGATTACGTAAATAAAAACTTTGTGAGTAAAGGGCCATCTGCTCTCCTGTCCCAATTTGGCTGAGAGTAGATGGCCCTAATCATAAAAAGATAGATATAAATTAGTAATAGTGAGCTGTGCCTGGTGTGCCTCAAGAGTATGACCGCTTTCAACCCGTAGCTGCTGCCTCCTGCCTTCAACGTCAAGACACTATCAATATTAATAGACCTGTATGGCTGATAATAATAATACGATTGCTTAATATAAATATGAGGATCCATACACTGTATACATGTAGTCGCCGGTAGTCAGGACATTATCTGAGTCACCCGGGTTGTACTACCTCGGAAGCTTAAATAGAGTATATGAGCACAAATGTCATCTGTACTGAGTGACATGTTAGAAGAGATTAGTAGTGACAGAAATTACAGTGAACATTGCAAAATTTATTGAAGTTAAATAATAAATTATTGGCCCAAAAATATATACTGTGTCTGTTTTTGAATTGTCCATGTTGCCGGTAACATGCATAATTCAAAAACAGACCGCGGGCCCCATAGTGATGCTCACCGTGGATACCATTGCAGTACAGCATTCGGTAACCAAGGTCAGAGCAGCTGAGTCGGTAGTATGAGCAGTTCGAAATCATTCGTCACTGTATCACTAAGTCGTGAAGACCTGCCTAGCTGAGCGCAGTTAAAAGTTTAATAACCATCCCACCATCCCATCTAAGATACCTCATTTATGTCACTGGTTGAGGAGGCTGAGAGTAGATGGCCCTAATCATAAAAAGATAGATATAAATTAGTAATAGTGAGCTGTGCCTGGTGTGCCTCAAGAGTATGACCGCTTTCAACCCGTAGCTGCTGCCTCCTGCCTTCAACGTCAAGACACTATCAATATTAATAGACCTGTATGGCTGATAATAATAATACGATTGCTTAATATAAATATGAGGATCCATACACTGTATACATGTAGTCGCCGGTAGTCAGGACATTATCTGAGTCACCCGGGTTGTACTACCTCGGAAGCTTAAATAGAGTATATGAGCACAAATGTCATCTGTACTGAGTGACATGTTAGAAGAGATTAGTAGTGACAGAAATTACAGTGAACATTGCAAAATTTATTGAAGTTAAATAATAAATTATTGGCCCAAAAATATATACTGTGTCTGTTTTTGAATTATAAAAAATCGCGGAGATCTTTCATCCCTGTAACACTGAGCCAACCAGTCTGTGCCCTATCCTAATAATGCCAAACCTCTGGCTAGGAAGCAGCAAGTATCAATTCTTAAGTCATTGGTTTGACTCACCATGGGTTCGAATCCCACGATCTATCGAAACGAGTTTGTTTGTTTGTTGTTTTACGTCCTAGCAACATCTAAGGTCATATCAGGACAGGTACCGACTTGTGACAGGTCACACTCATGGCAACTTTATAGTGCTGCCACACTGGAAGACCAGGCTGCCAGCACCATGACCTAATATCCCACTCAGTCACATTATCCTGACACTGAGCCAACCAGTCCTTGCCCTATCCTAATAATGCCGAGTGCCATGCTAGGAAGCGACAAGTATCAATTTTTAAGTCATTGGTTTGACTCGACCAGGGTTCGAACCCACGACCCCACGATCTACCAACATGGGAGACGGACGCTCTAACTCATTCGGCCATCCCGTCTGGTCGAATGAATAAATGAGTTGAGCGCCCGCTTCCAATGTGGGGTTTGTCATGGAATTGAAACACCAGGTTCAAACCCACACTGAGTGTAAAAATTGATACATGTCACTATCCAGTCTGGTGTCCAGCCATATTAGGATCAATCAAGGAGCAGTGGAAAGAGGGAAACCAATTGTCTGCAGTTGAAAATTCCACCGCTTAATCAATTACCGTAATAAATTAAATATTGTAACTATCACTTTCGTCCACTAGCCTAGGTAATTCTGCAGCCTGTGAACAGGATTCCTAAACTACCTTGCAGAAAAACCCTCAGATTTCGGGGTTATGGACATAATCAGTAAATCAGACAAATCGCCAATCCAACCGGCATTATAAATTCTTAACAGCCTCATCTTTCATAGCCTGCTACTTTTAGAGTCGAGAATTGATCAAATCATGTGCCTTAATTGACCTTAGAAGTTGAATGGAAAGAATCCAATGGCCACCATTTTGGAATGGTTGCATTCCCTTCCAGTACACCAACTATATAGAATTCAGTGAGAGAAATAAGCAAAGTTGTTCACTTATCCAAATTTGATGTGATTTTCACTTATTCGTCTGAATTTTCACTTATCCACAGTATTTACCATATACAGAAAAACCTCTCTAACCGACCACCTCCACAGATCGACCACTCCCTTATATCGATCGCTTTATTTGGGTCCCAACAATACCATTGTAACCATATTCTAACTCCATAAACCGACCACCTCCCTAAATGGACACTTAAAATCGGTCCCAAGGTCGGTGGATTTAGAGAGGTTTTACTGTATACATATATATTACATATATAAATATAATATTGTGTATGTCCCAATGGTGGACAGCCAGCCTTATCAGTGATAAGTTTTTTACTTGGATTTAAATATGGTCGTTATTCAACCCTACTGTAAGTGAATATTTTATCTACCACTGGCTCGGTATGTATTGTATGCTATTAAAGATAAACTAGAATTAAAATGCGCATATAGGGCCTATAGGCCTACACATATACGAGACACTTACAATAATGCATATGCGATATTAGAAATTGTGAATTATTACATATTAGTCGAGAAACAGAAACAAATAAATTCGGAATTATTTACCTTGTCATCTGTGATGTGTAAGTCTTTTGGTTCCGTTCGGTCTATTTTCAAAACCCTGAATCTCGTTTCTGTGTTGTTCGACCCCACGACATAAAACCGCTATAAAAGAATAGGGAAATACTTTCAGAACGATACTAACTTAGCGCTATCATAAATAAGATATAGACAATTTTATTCAATACAGATAAACTGGAATAAAATAGAAAAATCTACTAAAAGTGCTTCTTTGATTTCAAATGTATACCATATTGATGCTTAGAAGCGCCGCCTCGTTCAAAAAAATATATACACACAGAAAAGCAGGAGTGTACGGTATATGTACTGTAATATAAGTAAATTTCATTCGCTTTCACACACAATATGGTCTACATAATTACAGATACCAGGTAGTGAATTTCACTATTTATATGAAATGAAAAACAGCAAAATTCTGCTGCATGCTAGAAAAATAAACAACAATAACCGTAAAATAAATATTCACAATTGGCTTACTTACCGCTTTCGTTTCATAAATTGCAATTTTTTGCATGCAGCTTATCATAAGCGCCTGGTTGGCAGGGCGTTTCTTCATTGAAGCCATTGTAGGATTGTAATTTGAAACCTACAACAGATAACACGCACAAAATAAAACAAACTCAGCAGGGGATTAAGGTAGCTAGATAGAGAGTAGATAAATGATTCACCCCCTAACCCAGATTCACCTTTGACATGCTACTGAGTAGGTTTACTGTAGTAGGCCCACGAGGTTAATCTTTTATCTACCACTCACCTAGATAAAAGATTCACCCCGTACTTGTAGTAATAACTAGGTCTGGGACTAGGGGTGAAAAACCAACCCATTAGGCATTACTGGCGAAAAATATCTACATGTGGGTAAATGAAGTCATGAGCAGATACATTCTTAATATATTCTTCACATACCGGTATATGATTATATCTTAATATTTACCAGCTACTTTTGATTCGAAAAATATAATAAAACATGTCGTTTCATGGACTTTAAAGTGAAATCGACGGTATTCTATGGTCGCCATCTTGTCTATTTGCATTTTTACTCATTTCACCAACGTACTTAGACTACATTCAACATTGTCATTCACCCCTACTACAAGTAACAAGTACGGGGTGAATCTTAAGTTTTATCTACCACTAACCCAGATGCAGAGCCAGGGTCTGAGAGTAGGATCAGAGACGGTCACAGTGCCCAGTGCTGCGGGAGTAGCGAGACTGAGACTGAGTGTCAGTAACAGTGAGTGAGTCACTGAGTGGTGACTTCAAAAGCTTACAACACTCAACAGTGCCAATATCAACTTTTGTACCTTAGGCTTAGATGTATCAACTAGTGTGCTCCCCCATCTCCCTTGTGAGCAAATCATACAACTCGCTTAACTATACTTAGGTGACTTAGCAAGACTGACGCTGACACTAGCGTTGGAGGCAGTATAAGTTTAATAAGACTAACTTCACTAAGTATTGCAAACACCCAGTATTTGACGCTTATGACCCCGTTAAGTCACAGTTGGACAGGCCTCGACCTGATACAGGCCTATAGCCTAACCATAATCAGTAGCGGATGAGTATGAGAGTGAGTATGAGTACTACTACTGTCACTAGTGACAGTCACATGTGACTTTGTGAGTGTATTGACACTCAACTTCTCGTAGTCTTTTAGTTGAGGGGCGGGTCTGTTTTGGTGGACGAATTTAGTGCGTTTGTAGAGAAAATACATAGCATACCCATTCTAACAGATTATATGTGTAATAAAATATATGATACACCATTTGAGGTTATGTAATACCTTTATCCAACACAACTTGTTGTCAACATGTCGTTTTTTCGAAACTGAATAGAATCACACGAGCACAGACTTCGACATTTTGCTTTTGTGTTAACCTGCAGGGGCATAACAGTACGATATATTCAAACAGTAGGTTTTCATGTTCAACACCATGACTTCTTTTAGTGTTGTCTAATCCACAACACTGGTGATAGAATGTAGGATATATTAATATTAGTGGCACAACGACACGGTATGGATACCATATGTTATTTGGAATGATTCCAATCAGCAATGCGATCTAATCCATACAGAATTAATTTAATCCTAGCACCTGCAGACTATACTTGACGTCTGCAAAAGTGGTATCCATGTATAAGCGGTGGTGTGCTTTTGACATTCATCGATTAATTCAATGAATCAGTCGTCATTTTACGGATTTACCTAAATTTTAAGGTGTAACATCGTCGGATAAGTAAGTACCATTTACATTGTCAACTGGTTCTATGCAGTACCTGTCAAGCAATCGGTCAAACAGAACAGCTCTATTTCGTTCGACCTTCTCCTGGACTGAGTCAGTGAGTGGAGCTAAGCCTAAGCATGGGCACGGGCATTAAGATTAAAAGATATGTCCCCCCCCCCCCCCCCCCCCCCCCGCAAGTGCTTAATCACAGCCCAATATAGACTGTTTACAAACAGACAACCGTATATTATGCCGACCAGTCATTGACATCCATCAGTCAGTGAGTCACTGACATCGATGTCAACAAAATATTGGCTCCTTTTTCTGACACAGGGAGCTGAGGGACAGGGACCTGTCAGGGTAGGGCGTGGGCCCTGGTTTGTTGTCAGTTGACAGTTGCCAACATTTGTCTTTTGCAGAGCCAGAGACGCATGCTCTATCAGCTGGCATGTTTTGATGTTCCCTGTCATAAAAAATATGTATTATGACATAATTATTAGTATATATTTGTTGGAGCCTACTTATAACTTTCCGAAATTTCACTATTTTGTAATACAAGTCATTATAATTATATTTTTATGCAATTTAAAATATATACCTGGGTGTCCTGGCATGATGTGGCATTAGTTTGGAATATGGGGTAAACGTATTGACAATAATCACAATGATGCCAATTCTTTGTTGGGTGAAATCCTTGGAATTTTCCTATTTATTTGGTCTAGTTCAGGGCCATCAGCTGCCCCACAATCCGTCCTTTGCTGCCCTCCATAATCTGCTTGTAAACCAAGCTGAATAGTATTGACTATTGTTAGGATCCAAACAAAGCGATCGATATATTATATAGGGGAGTGGCCAAATGAGTTAGAGCGTCCATCTCCTGTGTTGGTAGACCATGGGATTGTGGGTTCGAACCCTGGTCGAGTTAAACCAATGACTTAACAATTTATACTTGTCGCTTCCTAGCCAGGCGCTCGGCATTATTAGGATAGGGCAAGGACTGGTTGGCTCAATGTCAGGATAATGTGACAGTGGGATATCAGGTCATGGTGCTGGTGGCCTGGTCTCCCAGAGGGGCAGCACTATAAAGTCGCCATGAGTGCGCACTGTCACAAGTTGGTACCCATCCTGATGTGACCTTAGATGTTGCTAGGACGTAAACCAACAACAAACAAACGATCTGTGGAGGTGGTCAGTTAGGGAGACTTTATGGTATATATATGCTTTTTGCCTTAGTCATATAACGCATTAAGGGGGAACGATGATCATGTTTAAATCCGAAGAAAAAGTACTTTTGTATGAATCTACTATAAAAGAGCTGTGGAGGTTCAAGCGAGCACTGTTTGTCTACATTGGTGTAAAGTTGATGAACCGGGAAAAATTGTCACAATACCAAGATGATCTTGAGCAAGTTGCAGATGGTGGCCATTTGATTATCTCCATTAAACTTTAATCTACATGGTTTCTGAACTTCAGAAGTAGCGGGCTATGGTAAATAAGTATTTGAAAAATATATTTAATATATTAGATTGCGAACATATTTGGTTAACCTAGCAATCCGGCACTTTTTCTATATGTTGTTCAGCAGATCTGTATATAATATGGGCTATGGAAGTAACCGCTATCTAGTATCGTTTTACATTGGCCCATAATTTCCGAATTGTGGTTGATCCGGCGGGAAGCCCGAGACGGTCACATCTCCATGCACCACACGCTCCCTCCTCCCCCTCTGACCTGCATTCGGGCTACTGGTTCTCTCCCTTATGGATTTATCCTCAGCAACTCCCGTCTCCACCCACGAATCACCCACGTCAAACAGCATTAAACGGACTAAAAAGGCCCCCACGTCATACAACATTATGCAGAGAACCCGCAGAGCCGCAGCAACCAGAGGCCGCCCCGCGAAGCGTGCCACACGGAAGGCAACAACACCCCCGTCCTCCGACGCGACTGGCTCCATCCACTCGCAAGATGGCGGCGCGTCCCCCCAGCCGCCCACGCCACCGCCCCGGCTGTCGCCGGCCGCACGGCAGTCGACTCGCGTGAGGAAGCCGACGGCTAAAGCAAAGCAAGCCGACGGATTATTACGCATGCAAGCCTCCATCGACGCCATTGAGAAGCGTTGGAACACCCTGGAGCAACACGCGGCAAGTCAGAGGCGCGAGGCGGCCGAGCATCGCGCCGAGATGTCGGCCCAAAGCAAGCTGCTCGCGGAAGCCATCGCGGCGATGGCGGCAGTCGCGGCCGGCATGCGCCACCCGGACCCACCGGCGGCGGCCCCGGCAACGCCCCACAACCCCCCGAGCCGGCCCGCCAGGCCGGCCCGGGTTCACCAGCACCGCAGCCGGGCCAGATCCTTCTCCCCGGCCTCCCCGTCGCCAGCACTGGCAAGGAGCCGGTACGGGTCGCACCCCGGGCGCACCCCCGACGCGAGCTTCAGTGCATGGTCGTCGCCATCACCTAGCCCGCCCCGGCACAGACCCAGGCGCCCCGAGGCCGCGCACGCCCTCGGCAGACACGCCTCCACCCACCGACAACATGACGGCGACTACGGCGCCGCGCACGCTCCCGACCAGCGCGTCGTGTACCGCCGACAACACGATTGCGACTACGAGAGGGGCGCCCGCTCCACAGCCGAGGAGGCGGTCCGCCTCATCGTAGCAGCAGCGGACGGCAAAGGACACACCCGAAAAAAAGGTATTCCCAGCAAATATCTTTTTCCTTATGACTTGGTCGAGCGCGGCGACGAGGGGAAGGCGGTGAAAAAGGGTGAGTCGACGAGAGAGGAGTACACACTCGGCCTGAAGCGCCTGGAACACCAGCGCGGCTTCCCCGAGAGCGGCTCGCCCTGTCCAACCATCAGGAGATGGTGGCCCAGGACAACTGCTCGCTGGCATGGGCAGTCGTCCGCCGCTATTCGGAGGAAATATTCACGCGGATAGTCGACGGTAGGCTTCCGAAGGGATGGGCGGCGATCAACGCGGTCCGCATTGAAGTGATTGCGATGGCGGGCCACGCCCCCGCCACCGCCGCTGCCTCGGCCGATCAACAACAACCCGGGAAGCTACAGAAGTCGGGAGCCGAGCCCCGCGCCCACTACGACCGGGCGGCGATTGGCGCACCGTGCGATAAGGCCTCGAAGGGCGGGTCACACGGATCTGGCACGCAAAAGGTGGCGCACGTGTGTGGGTACTGCGCAAACGTCTGTAAAATCGTCACCAACCACACCGAGGCGAGTTGTTTCTCGAAGAAGTCCCGAGTCCGCCCCGGCAGAAACTCTTAGCGGGATTTTTAGCGTGCTGGCGGGAGGACATGCCACCCGCCTCGTGCGATCCCGCCCCGACCCACGGAACGCCCACCGACAGCCTGCAGGGAAGCCAGCCGCACACGCCACGAGGTACCACCAGCACTGGAGGCCGCACCGACCCCGGATGGCTTCGCCCCCGGGGTCGCCCCTCGTGACGTCACGCCCCGCGCCCGGGGCCGCCCTGTGGGGGGGGGCCCTGGGGCGGCTGCTACAACTTCATCACACTCGGCTCCCGGCCCCGGCGGGGACCCCCCGTGACGTCACGCCACGCACGCGGCACTGGCGCCGCCTGGAGGAAACCCCCGGAGTCGCCGCCCCGGGCGGGGAAGCCCCTCGAGCAGGTCGGCGACCCCCCTCCTTCAAAGTACTCTCGCCGCGGCTGCTACCTGCGGTCCCACTCCGGCCGAGTACAGGGCCACCCTCGACACATTCTGGCCGGTCCTCTCGGGCGAGGGTTGGGCCGCCTACCCTGACTATGCCCGGGCATACGCGGCCGCCCGGTCCTCGGCCCTCCCGAACTATTTGGCAGCCCGAGTCCCGGTCCCCTCAGATCTGATCATCACTGAATGGCGCCGGGTGCTCCGCGGGCATGACGACCCCCTGCTCCTCGACCACCTCGAGTTCGGGTTCCCGGCCAACTACACCGCGGCGGAACCCCCCACGCCAACTTACAAGAACCATCGCGAGGACCCCGACTTCGGCCACCACGTCTCCAGCTACGCCGAGGACGAGCTGCGCCGCGGCGCCCTCCTCGGGCCGTTCGCGGTCCCCCCCTTCACGCCATGGGCTCAGTGCAGCCCCATCATGACGAGGCCGAAGTCCACCCCCGGCAAGCGCCGCGTCATCGTGGACTTGTCCTTCCCCCCGGGCCGCAGCGTCAACGCGGGCATTCCCAGGAGGGAGTACCTCGGCCGCCCCCATGTCTACACGCTCCCCACCGCCACCGACCTGGGCCGGCGCGTCGTCCGGGGGGCGAGGGGCTCCTTCTGCTGGTCGGCCGACGTCTCTCGAGCCTACCGGCAGCTCCGCGCGGACCCCCTCTCCACCCCGCTCTTCGGCATCATCGTCGATGGCCGCACTTACGTCGACATCGCCCTCCCCTTTGGGTGCAGGACCTCCGGCACCGCCTGCGTCCGCGTCACCTCGGCGATCGTCTGGACGCTGGCGCAGCGCGGCTTCTACAGCGACGTCTACGTCGGGTGCGAGGCCACCTTCCTCGCGGCTATGCGCGCCTTCGACGCCATCTGCGAGGCGCTTGGCCTCGCCCTCGCACCCAACAAATGCTGCCTGCCCACGGTGCGCCTCGTCTGGCTCGGCATCGAGTGCGACACCGAAGCCATGACCCTCAGGATCCCTGAGCGCAAGCTCCGCGACGTTGTCGACGAGTGTGAGCGCTGGCTCCACCGGCCCACCCTCACCAGAAGGGCCCTCCAGCGCCTCCTCGGCCGACTCGAGCACATCACCACCTGCGTCCCCCCGGGCCGCACCTTCATGGCGCGAATCCTGCGCAGCCTCAGGTCCGCCCCACCTGCGGGCCAGGCGGACATCGACCCAGAACTGCGGAAGGACGTCCGCTGGTTTCGCGACTACGCGATCGGCGGGAACGGCGTCTGCCTCCTGCCCCCTCGACGACGCCCTCAATGGACAATCGAGTGCGACTCCTGCCTCACCGGCGGGGGCGCCTTCTCGGAGGCGGCCTGCTTCGCTGAGGCCTACGACGCGGACTTCCGGGCCGCCTACCCGACCATCCACAAACTCGAGGCCCTCAACCTCGTCCTGGCGGTCCGGGCCCTCGGCCCCCCCGCCCCCGGCGGACACGAGATCATCGTCAACGCCGCCTCGGCCCATGCCATCCAGACCGGTCGTGCCATCGACCCCACCCTGGGCGCGTGCGCCCGGGAGCTATGGCTCATGGCTGCCCGCGGGTCATTCGACGTCGTTGTACGTCACAAGCTCGGTGCCGAGCTCGTGTTCGCCGACGCCCTCAGCCGCACGCACCTCTCCCCTGCCGCCCTCGACCTCGTCCGTCACCATTGTGAGATTCATTGCTTGCCTCGAATTAGGGTGCACCATACCAGAGAGCGTGTATATAATATAAACAGATGAGAGGGACAACTCCCATACTAGACCGTGTAACAGCTGCCGACTGTGGCGCTCCAAGTGGTGGTTGTTGAACAGTATATGACACAGCTGTCAAACTCAAGGCTTTGTCAATGGCCGTGAGCAATCTTCGTACAGAAAAAGTGAAATATCTCTAAAACTACACCACATAGAAACAAACTGTTTGGAACACATATAGAAAACATATTTAACGATGAGACTATATTAAATTCATATGGCTAGGGTTCTGTATTTCTATTAATTTTGAATAAAATACACGTTTTGCACTACACGTACGGCAAACTCAAGGCATTGTCAATAGCGGTGAGCAATCTTCATACAGAAAAAGTGAAATATCTCTAAAACCACATGACCTAGACACAAACCGCTTGGAACACATATAGAAAACATGTTTACCAAAAGGATTATATTAAATTGATACGGTTAGGCTTCTGCATTTCTATTAATTTTGAATAAAAACAAATGTTTTGCACTGCACATACCGGCAAACTCAAAGCTTGTTCAACACTAACCGCCAGGAACGCCACTGTAGCCTGTGTTACCGATTTTCGCGGGAGTTGTCCCTCTCATCTGTTTATATACACGCTCTCTGACCATACGCAGGCGATAATCACACTTGACCTTTGATCCTTCCAGACTACGGGCCCGCGGCGCACCGGCATCTGATGGAGATGCACCACGCCGCCCTCGCCCACGGCACCTGGCGGAACCGCGACCGGCACGCCAGACGATACCTCGAGTTCGCCCTCGAGCGCGGGGTCGATCATCTCGCCCCTACGACGTCGGCCAGTTCGTCGCCCACCTGCACCGCCTTCTGCCCTCCCCCGCCTCGGTCGCCAACGCGTTCTCGGGCGCACGCGCCTGGGTGCGGGGGGGCGACGCAGCACCATTCGACGCCCCCTTTGCTGCCCACGTCCGGCGCGGGGGCGAGCGACTCTTCGCCACCCCGGTTCGACGCGCCCCCGGCCTCTTCCAAGACCATCCGGTCGGCCGCGCAGGTGGTCTCGATCTTCGTCCCGGCTATACCCGGCTGCCCCCTCCGGGCTTGGAGGCGCGACCTCGACCTGACGCCCGCCCCCGCCGACGCCCCGGCCTTCCTGGCGCGCGCGGGCGTCCCCCTCACTCCTCGCGATGTGACCCCCCTCATCTGCGCAGAGCCGGCGTCCCCGGAGCTGATGCCTGCACTCTCCACGGCCTGCGCAGGGGCACGGCGCAGGCCTGCGCGTCGAGGGGGGTCGACCTCTCTGCGATAATGGCGCAGGGAACCTGGGAGTCCGACGCCGTCCACGCCTACGTGCCCAAGCTGGCGGCCTCTGACGCCCCGAGAGCCTTGGCATTGTGCTTTGGGTCGGCTCCCGGGCCTACCTCCTCCCAGAGTGCTCCCTCTGCGGACATGGACCAGGTTGACTGACATTTCACCGATTGACTTTCTACCCTGTGCCGTTATCGTTTACCTAATAAAAACCCTTTCTCCCACCTCCGTCTCGGGCTTCCTCTGTCTAGATCATAACTAGTTACATGGACTGATCTCAATCTCTACTTTTGCAGTCCTGCAATAGAAGACGGTGGTTATGCTATTGATTGGTTGGTTTACGCCCTGGCAACATCTAAAGGCCCTGTCACATTACGACGCATCTCGCAAGCGCGCGGCCAACACATGAAATCACTATTTTACGTCGAGAATCGTCAAACTTTTCGGCGTGGTGGGCAAAGTTGGACGTATACATAGCGTATGGCCAACATATGACCAACCTATGGCTAATGTGTCTCCCTGCGAAACACGCTCGAATTACGCTCACAGTACATTCGCAGAACGCCACTGAACATTATATACGTTATTTGATCGCCAGAACTACGCCTCATACATTACATACATCAAGACACGCTGGAGAAACGCTAAACATACATAAGATGTACATTATCCATACACTGTCAGTATGTGTTCACCGGCATTCTGCGAACGTACCGTGAGCGTATTTCGAACGTTTTTCACTGGGAGGCACGTTAGCCACAGGTTGGTCATACATTGGCCATAGGCTATGCATACGTCCAACTTTGTCCTCCCCCCGCTGAAAAGTTGGCCGCTTCTCGTAAAAAAATCATTTTATGCGTTGGCCACGCTCTTGCAAGATATGTCGTAATGTGACAGGACCTTTTCCCACTGCCTTTAACATAGTGCAAGGTAGTGAACAAGGGTTGTCTAATGTACATCTAACATACACCGACGTACGCCTAATGTATACATAGCATACTGCTGACGTAAAATCCGCACGTTGTCGAACATTGTCGTATGTAAAAAGTTTTGCGCATGCACAAAACTTTGCCCTATCTTGACAAAAGTTGACATATACCAACGAGTGCCTGACACACATGTAATGCATAACGATGTATCCCGACGTAGCGGCCAAAAATCACATGCGTTGGCGCGATGCATCGTAATGTGACAGCCCCTTAAGGCCCAGTCACACTACGACGTATGGCGGCGTATGCGCAACATGGCGAAATAATTAATAGGTCGAGATACGGCGACCTTTTGCACTGCGGGAGGTCCCAGCGACGTATGAAGCGTGCGCGTAGTCTATGCCTAAGCGTATGCAAAGCGTATGAAGACCTATTCGCGGCCTACTGGGACGTTTGTTGATGGGTACAGTTGCCAGGTCTAGCCTATGGGTAACCTATGCCGACCTATGGCCAGCGTATGCGTAACCTATGCCGGCGTACGTCTAGCGAATGAGAAACCTATGAGCCACACGCCGGCATAGGTTTAAAATTTTGACCATACACAAAATATTTTTGGCGGCTCGACCTATGACAACCTATGAAAAGCGTATATGACCTATGCGTAACCTATGATGGCGTATGTCGATGTGTTGGTCGAAAAGCGCATACGGTGGCTAACGCTATACGTCGTAGTATGACAGCCCCTTTACCCATATGCTAGGCGTACGCTATGTACGCCAGAGATACGCGGAGGACGCTGCTTCAACGTATGGCTAACCTATGCCGACCTACCCATAACCTATGCCGGCGTACGTCTAGCTTATGAGAAACCTATGAGCCACACGCCCCGCGGCATTGGTTTAAAATTTTGAACATGCACAAAAAATGTTCGGCGGCTCGACCTATGACGACCTATGAAAAGCGTATATGACCTATGCGTAACCTATGACGGCCTATGCTGACGTGTTGGTCGAAACGCGCATACATCGGCATACGCTAACATGATAGGTCGTAGTGTGACAGGCCCTTTAAGGTCAGATAAGGACAGGTACTGACTTGTGCCCGTGCGCATCGTTTTAATACAATAAAAAAGCGCATGTCCAATACTATTTGCTATGGACCGGACGCGGTGGCCGAATCGGTAGAGCACAGGCTTCTTTTGCGGAAGGTCGGGAGTTGGATTCCCGGTTGAGTCAAATGAATGACTTACAAAATGATACTTGTCACTACCTAGCCTGGCGCTCAGCCTTACTAGGATAGGGATTGGGCTGATTAGCTCAGTATCAGGATAATATGACTGAGTGGGAAATTGGGTCATGGTGCCAGTGGCCTAGTCTCCCAGCGGGGCAGTACTATGAAGTCACTATGACTGTGCACTGTCACAAGTCAGTATCCGTTCTAATATGACCTTTGTTGTTGTCATGACGTAAAACCCCAACAAACAAACAAGTTGCGATGGAACTAGAGTAAAACCTCTCTAACCGACCACCTCCACAGATCGACCACTCCCCTATATCGATCACATTAGTTCGGTCCCAAACGACCACCCATACAATACCATTGTAATGATTTATATTTTTTTTAAGTCCCTAAGCCTACTATTAGTGCTGCACTATCAGTGTATACCAATATATATGAAACCTGACTTCCGGGAATTTTCTGCGATTCCCTGACAATGCTAAACCTATGGCGAGTATGGGAAAATATCAGCATTTCCGCTTTTTTCCCCGGAGACCACTTTCATCCCTGAACAGTGACATGCTTTATTAAATTGATTTAATATACCTTCTTATTCTACGCAACAATAAATGTAAATAAATATACCACGACAGTAAAACCTCTCTAAGTCTAACCGATCACCTCCACAGATCGACCAATCTCCTATATCGCTCGCTTTATTTGGGTTCCAAACGATCGCCCATACAATACCATTGTAACGAAAAATAAATAAAACTCCCTAAACTGACCACCTCCCTAACTGGACCATTTAAAGTCGATCCCATGTTTGGTCGATTTAGAGAGGTTTTACTACATATTTAAGTTGGATATGTGCGATCAAATCTAGGCACATGGTTGTTTCTCTTTTTTTAAATCATGACCTCATCGGATTATGGAATTTTAATATCGAACGGGTAGCTGTAAGTCTAACTTGGCGTTGATTTATGTTTCAGAGTCAGGTGGATGAATCGTATGCTCGAAGGCTTGGTGGCATGGGTCCTCAACAGTTACGTGGGCGAGTATGTGGAGAACCTCAACACAGAACAACTCTCCATTGGACTCCTCCAGGGTAAGAATCCATTAAAATTCTTTTTTATATATTGATGGTTTATTTACCATGTCCAACACTGACATATACAGTCCAGTGACACAAGTTAAGGCATACATCTCAGGACTCAGGTCAATTAATTGAATTATGAATGTCTGTACATGTGTGTTTTGCAATATTTGTTTTCTTCCAGCAGGTGCAATGTAGAGTATTAATATCGTATGACTGTTTCTCACCCCATTATGCAACGATCTGCTAATAAACTATCAGCCACTAAGTTATTTAGCTGGTTATGCACTAATCAGCTAAATAACCCCACTAGCAAATGTCCTGCTTACAAGAAGTATTTCTCCCACTAACACGCACAACAAAGAGTCTAATCTACCAAGAGCACTGGGTCATGAGCCTAGGATATGGTGGGGACTGGGGGGGGGGGGGGGGGGGGGGGGAGTCCTAGGGATGGGAGGGATTGGGTTGCAAACACCGCAATTCCACTAGATGAAATCAAAGACTAGGACGGTATAGATAGGTAGATAGATAGATACTAAAATAGATAGATAGATAGAAAAAGTGATTGGTTGTTTGAGTTTTACATCCTGGCAACATCTAAGGTCATATCAGGACGGGTATCGACTTGTAACAGTGCGCACTCATGGCGACTTTATAGTGCTACCCCACTGAGAGACCAGGACGAGAATAAAGAAAGAGAGAAAAAAGAAAAGAAAGAGAAAAAAAAGAAAGACGGAAAGAAAGAAAGAAAGAAAGAAAGAAAGAAAGAAAGAAAGAAAGAAAGAAAGAAAGAAAGAAAGAAACACATTCAGACACGCCATCAACTAACTACTAGTATTACTGAATGGCGTTACTCTACGGAGGTGTCCAATTCAGAAACTGTGTACCACTTTTGGTGACATGGAAACCAAAGGTGAAAACATTAAAAATAATGGCAGAAAACATTTCAAACAATAGCAGAATCCATCAGGACGGGTAGCGACTTGTGACAGTGTGCACTCATGGCGACTTTATAGTGCTGCCCCAATGGGAAACCAGGCCGTCGGCACCGTCAACAAATTTTCCACTCACGTTATCCTGATACTGAGCTAACCAGTCATTGACCTATCCTAATAATGCCGATCACCAGACTAGGTAGCGACAAGTATCAATTTTCTAAGTCATTGATGCGTCTTAGCCTGGATCCAAACTTCCCACCCTCCACATTGGAAGCCTGCACTCTTATCGGTTCGGCCACCACGTCCGGTTACAGGCCCTTATAACTCTTGTCACAATACGACGTATCTCGCCAGCGTGCCGCCAACGTGCAAGAAAGTCGAGAAACGTCAAACTTTTCGGCGTGGTGGGAAAAAGTTTGACGTCAGCGGAACATCTTGGTAGCATGCGGCTGACGTTGTGGTAACGTATATCGACGCGGGAGGGGAAGAAAAAAAGTTTTGCCGCGCCATCCTGATATGACCTTAGATGTAGCTAGGACGTAAATCAACAAAGCAACAATTTGGAGCAATGTGTGGTAACGACCCTCACGCATGCGCGGCGTCTGCCCAGCGTTCGCATAACTTTATTCCAGCGATATCCACGTGCTCCTAACGTAGCCCTAATATTGGCACCCGCGCATTGGCGTGCGTTGTCGGTCATCGAAAGTTTTGCGCAAGCACAAAACTTCGCCGATCCGATGACGCGTGCCGCTGACTGTCACCGTCCATCACCGAATACCAACACGGGCGTAACGCTTCCAGACGTCTCCCACTTTTCGCCAAAAAAGTGACACACGTCGACGAGCATTGGCGAGAAACGTCATAATGTGACAGCACTATTACAGACATTGCTGCGTTACTAATCGTTTCTCATGCTATATATTGTAATTTGGGAAGGCAGTTGTGGTAGGGAAAATGTCCTTTTCATATCAAGGGGGAACCAAATGTTTAATCCACGTACACATTGCTGTATTCTCAAAGGTATTTTAACTGAGCTTAATATGGGAAATAATACAACCATTACTGCTTCCCAGCAAGGTTTTCCTGTTCCATGTAATATAAAGCCCGAAACCAAAAATAAAACCTGTATTAACTATTATTCATGCTGGACCACGGGAGTTACCGAAGTATGGAATGCCGGATTAAAGAGTTTGAACCTGTATATATATATCAGGGTCCATACAGGGCCTGGAAAGTCCTGAAAAGTCTTTATCTTCATTTGCCACATTTCAAGGCCTCGAAAGGCCTTGAATATAACCTATTTGGGGTAATTAGTCTTGAAAATCCTCGAATTCCATTAAACTGTCTCCACTGATCTAAATTAGTCCGAAATTGTCATTCGCCGTTTTTTTTCCTGAAATCCAAATGAAAATAGTCTTGGATTCCAGTCAAAGCCAGCCTTGAAATAGCCTTGAATTCCATGTCTTCACATGTGTACGGACCGTGATATATGCAAAGAAGAAAAAGAAAAATGCTGCTATTTAGAGCGTTGTTTGCCCTTCCAGTAGACGCTATATATAACCTGCACGTGACACCAAGAGAAGCTGTCATGGAGTAAGCGCTGTGTGTGGGTGTAGTTTCATTATTTTATTGAAAATACGCCAACTCACTAAGTGTTTTTGCAAACAAAGAAACATTGGGCCTCGAGCAGGACTCAACATCATTCTTCTACCATCAAACCGATGACTTATCAAATTGATACTTGTTGCTTCCTAGCCAGGTGCTTAGCATTAATACTTAATAGGATAGGGCAAGGACTGGTTAGCTCAGTGTCAGGATAATGTGACAGTGGGATATTGGGTCATTGTGCCAGTGGCCTGGTTTCCCAGTGGGGCAACACTATAAAGTCGCCATGAGTGCACACTTGTCACACATCGGTACCCGTCCTGATATGACCTTAGATGTTGTCAGAACGTAAAACTCCAACAACCAACCAAACACGCAACCATTCCTTGGCTATCCTAACCATTAGCTTACTTATGCTCCCTCATACAATCCGTCTACCCACTCCCACCTGTGCATGTGACATTTCACCTGGGGAGGCCAGTGTGCCTCACTACTTAAGCTTGACCTCATAACATAATTCTGAGGAAATAAAACTTCAGCTTTGTGGACACAGCCCATCCCTATTTGCTAAGTTCTTCCGTTTAGGAAGATGTCTAATTTTGTGTGAACTATTAGTTGAGTCTAGATCATAGCAACATTTAGATAAATGATTCACCCGGTACTCGCAGTCGCAGTACACGGGTGAATACCAACCCTATATAAAAACGGTCGAAAAAGCGGGTTAACGAATTGAGAGCCTAATCTCACAATCTAAGAAGCAACAATTATTCTTTACATATGTCTTATTGATAGCCCGCTACCTTTGAGTTGAAAAATATAATATAATATCTAGTTTAATAAGATTTAAAAGTGAAATCGACGGCGTTCTGTGGCCGCCATCTTGTCTTTTTGCATTCTCTCCCATTTCACCAACTCTGTGCCTATATGGGTAGCCATTTGATACTGGAGCCACAGTTGAACTACTTCATGTTCCATACTAAACCTATTTTCGCCCGTATTTACACTACGTTGTCCTTCACCCGTGTACTACAAGTACTGGGTGACTCTTTTATCTAAGCAACATTATACTACTGCATTTAATTTTCTAGGCGAGGTTGAACTTGAAAACCTTCCCCTAAAGAAGGATGCGCTCAGATCACTGGATCTGCCCGTTGAAGTCAAAGCTGGTAAGATGTGATCATTTGCATTAGCTTGGCCAATAATTGTCTCGGTATGTCAATTGGTTGCAATAATCAAATTAAACTTTGAGGGCGGCAACATACCAGAAAGTGATAGTTTATCAAGAATTCTATATCGGCTAAGGTCTATAATTAGATTGGTATATGAGACTGTCTCAAAAGGTCCTAAGCAACATAGGACAAAACTTTGTCCATTGTAATGATCAACATACTATCTGCTTATGCATTTGCTCAGGATAAACGGATTTGTTTTTCATAATCCCAATAGAATACATATTGATTTGAAGTAAATGTCCTTGTGTTGTCCATGTAACCGTTTCTGTGCTGTTTTGTGTGTATGTGTTGTTATTGTGAAGTATATCAAATATTTATTATAATGTGGCGCTCTATTGCCCTTTAGGCTTCATTGGGAAAATCAAGCTGCAGATTCCAGTACGGCGCCTGCGCAGTGAACCATGGGTCATCTCCATGGAAAAACTCTACTTGGTAGCAGGACCACTCAGTAACGTAAAGGTATGCAGTCAATGTTTCTTCTATATCTTAATTCCTCATGGTTGGTTGCAATAAATAGCGAACCATGGGTTATCTACATGGAAAGGGTCTACTTGGTGGTAGGACCACTCAGTAACATAAAGATGTCCAGTCAATGTTTCTTCTATATCTGAATTCATTGTGGTTACGATATACAACTAACCATGGATTATCTACATGGAAAGGGTCTACTTGGTGGCAGGACCACTCGGTAATGTCGAGGTACAAAATCAATGTTTCTTCTATATCTGAATTCTTCGTGGTTACAATAAAAATTGAATGATGGTTTGTCTGTACATGGAAAGGGTCTACTTGGTAGCAGGAACACTCAGTAACGTAGAGGTATCCAGTCCATGTTTCTTCTCTATATCTGAATTCTTTGTGGTTACAATATACAGTGAACCATGGATTATCTACATGGAAAGGGTTTCCTTGGTGGCAGGACCACTCAGTAACGTAAAAATATCCGGTCAATGTTTCTTCTATATTTTAATTCCTCGTGGTTACAATAAACAGTGAAACATGGGTAAAGTCTCTACTTGGTGGCAGGACCACTCAGTAACGTAAATGGTTATGTTGACATAAGCCCATGACACATTTTGTCTATAATCTCAAGACTCATAATTTTCTCAAGCTTTGTAATGCTAATACTACCATATATGTCACAACAGAAGCCTGCTATCCAATAGAAGCACACACCCCATTTCAAGATTGAAAGCACGCACAAATTTACGATCATATTCAGACTGAATGCACATAACATAAGACAACCCCACTTTATTTCAGAGGCACGACAAAAACAAATAAAAATTTACGGTCATATTCAGACTGAATGCACATAAAATAAGACAATCCTACTTTATTTCAGAGGCATGACAAAAACAAATCCGTGAAATTCGTTAACTTTGAATAGACACGCATCTGTGTGTCTGCACTCGCACAGGGCGCGTCTATTGGGGCATACAAAAGGGTCTAAATTTGGCACTTCTAAAGCATCATATCTCGGGTTCTAATAAGGCTATTATAACAAATGAGGTGTTTTTGTGCAGTGTTTAGAAGCATATTGCTGATAAAACAGGAATTTGATGCATTCAGGGTGTTTGAAAAAAATGTCCACGTGCCTACTAGCTATGATTAGATACTACTAGCTTTTCTTTCTGTAAATATGGCACTTGTTGCCGGCATGGTGCTAAGCCATGAGCAGTCAATCAAACAGATATGATTAGAGTTAGTAATTTAGGTACGAGTTGCTACCTATGTTTATAGTTCTGATAAATATCAATAAGCTAGGAATCACGTATGATGGTCAAGTTATTTAGGCCAAATAACAAAAATTGGTGCTCGTCAACTCCCGTGCCTGAAAAATCGCCCGACCCTGTTTTTTTGTGTTTTTTTTAAATAAAGAAGAATGTATCTGGCACTAGGTAGCGACAAGTAATTTTCTTTTGCATCATGTAACTATATAAACAATAAACGAGAGGGCTGGACTCTCTTCTCTTATACTTTACTCTCTTCCTTTCTCTTTGTCTGTATTGTTTTCCTCATGGCCTATGTACCCAGCCACATATCCGAGCATTAGATTCTACACCATGACCTACCAAAATGGGAGGTGGACGCTGAACTCATTCGGCCTTCGCCTCTGGTTACGTATTAAATGTCTACATCATACACCAGGAAAATAAAAAAAATTAAGTATAAATAAAAGCTGTACTCCTCCCGACCCTGATTTGTGTGATCAAAAGGACGATCACCAACATTTTTTCAAATTTATTTGGCCTTATTTACGAGAAGGTTCTATAATCATTGATTTAAGTAGCAGTTCTATTCAAACCCAGTTCTTGCCTCACCCTCTCCCCCCCCCCCCCCCCTCCCTCCACACACACACACTGCCATGGTTGACCTGCAACCCGAGTTTCAGCTGGGTGTGCATGCCCGGCGGAAGTGGTTTATAGAGTGGCCCAAATTGCCTAGCAGCGCCATCTATGGTGAAAATATGGAAGTCCATTCATCAGAGTGGTGCAGTGCCAACAACTCCGATCCGGATGATGCTGGCGGCACTATAAAGTTTGTGGGCATGGGGGGGGGGGGCGTTTTTTTCCCCGTTAAAAAAAAAAGTTAAATATATCAGGTTTGCAATTTTGCAATAATAACTTACATTACTTTAGTTCAAAGTCAACCAGATGGGATGGCCGAATGAGTTGAGCGTCCGTGTCCCGTTTTGGTAGATGGTGGGATTCGAACCCTGGTCGAGCCAAACCATGACTTAAAAATCGATATTTGTCGCTTCCTAGCCAGGCACTCGGCATTATTAGGATAGGGCAAGGACTGGTTGGCTCAGTGTCAAGATAATGTGACTGAGTGGGATATCAGGTCATGGTGCTAGTGACCTGGTCTCCCAATGGAGAAGCACTATAAAGTTGACATGAGTGCACACTGTCACAAGTCGGTCCCCGTCCTGATATGACCTTAGATATTGCCAGGATGTAAAACTCCAATAACCAACCAAGTTCAAAGTCACTTTTATTTTCAAAACAATTTTGAAGATATTTGAAGATGGTGAAGCAACCTGCAATACGACATTGTCATGTTTGCAAGGTCATGTCAAAGCAAGCTAGTTTGAACGTTCTTAAGGGGGAACGCCCCCCCCCCCCCACGCCCCCTAAAAAAAGTAAAAAAACAGGAATGAGCACATTACCTAAGTTGGATATATAGAATCAAAAGTAGTTAATTGTTTTGGATTTTGAAAAAATGATGTCATCAGATCATACAACTTTAAATATATATTATTAGATTTGCAATTAAAACCTTTAGTTCAGTGTAACCTCGGGGACAAGCATACACAATAATGTATGTGTGCACACTAGTTTGTAAAGCCAAGAGCAATACACCATTGCTACATGAACTAGGCCACGGCCATGTGTCAACGCTAATGAGTTTTCCTAAGGGGCAAAGCCCCAAAGAAATGATTAATTAGTGCACCAGTATGTAAATTGGTTAAGTCTAAGTAAGTGTTATTATCTTTTCACGTGCTCCGATTGTTATTGTACCGGGCGCGGTGAGCGAATCGGTAGAGCGCGGGCCTCGCATGCGAGAGATCGGGAGTTCGGTTCCCGTTCGAGTCAAACCAATGACTTATAAAAATTGATACTTGTCGCTTCCTAGACATGCGCTCGGCATTATTAGGATAGGGCAAGGACTGGTTGGCTCAGTGTCAGGATAATGTGACTGAGTGGGATATCAGGTCATGGTGCTGGTGGCCTGGTCTCCCAGAGGGGCAGCACTATAAAGTCGTCATGAGTGCGCACTGTCATAAGTCTGTACCCGTCCTGATATGACTTTAGATGTTCATAGGACGTAAAACAACAAACTATGCATTGTAATAATGCATTGCTCGATTTAGCTATTCACATAAAACTAGACATTTTCCTGACCACCACTTTCACATGAGGATATGACACGTTGTTATTGTTATTACCATTTTCAGTATGACGTAGATGCTGAAATGAAATCCGCACAAGAGAGGAAACAGGCACAACTAAAGGCACTAGAAAACAAATGGAAGGTATCTTCATTCGTTCTCAATCCTTGTTCTTTCGGGGATGGGGAATCTTTATCTTTGGGGCAGGCTTCTTGGTTGTCATATGGGTCGCGTCTCCTCATATGTATATACATATTTGTATCTTGACAAATTATTTTCTCTTTTCTTGAAGATTTATACTGCCTATAGATAAGTATGAATAGACTTGTTTTCACCATTAGGCAGTTGGTCGATAGAAAGCCAGAGCCTACACTTTTACCGACCCAATGGATTTGTATCCCCTCACACCACATAAATATGGTGTGAGAGCAACTGGCCTTTGCTGATGCTGTAAGTTATACACAGCGGTATAATCCAAATTGGCAGAGGTAATGGCATGGGGAATCGAACCACCAACCTTTAGATTAGGAGTCTGACCTAGAAAAAAAACCACTCCACCACAGAGAATGGAAGGTCTCTTCATCCTCAATCCTTATTCTTTCGGGGATGGGTAATTTTGGATTTGTGGTGAACTTCTGGTTGTGTGGGTTGGTTCTCCTCATATGCTTAGCACTTGTCAAGTTCACCGGGAGTCACATTTCCAGTTTTAGTTTTTAAATTCAAAAATATATTTTTTACACATAATTGATTGTATGCCTTTGTATTCTGTGTAATTGGGACAACGCGAACACAGTAAGTATATTTATGGCTTTTTATTTTACTCTTTCTTGTATCAATGTCTTGTTGCATTTTTCATTTTAATAGTTCATAATCGAAGCTAGAGACGCTATGACCCCTATGTCCCCTATTCTTTTGTGGGGTGGGTGGGATGGCAATTTTAGTCAGTTAAGTGTCTTCAGGCTCCTGAGTTCGAAGTGAGCAAATCTGGAACGCACAGTCGCTTTTATATAGAGAATGTCTTCTTCCTGAAAGGGGGCGCATGGGTTAGTTCGAGAAAGCTACGACAGGTGAAACGTCATCCGCATTTTGTTTACATCCGGCTGGCGGCGTAGTTCAAGAATACCCGCTAGTAGCCGTTAAGCGCTAAATAGAATAATCTTATCAAAGTCCGCAAGTCGACGACAATGTCAATGCGTCCCTCAATCCTGCCGGACGGCTGGGCTGTGTTAGTGCCCCCAATTACCCGCAATGCCTAAGCATTGCGGACAATGGTGATGGTTGAATTAAACAAACAAAAATTGAACACCACACGCTGTGAATAGGGCCTATGCTGCCGACACGGCGTAAAGCAACCATCAATCAATCAATCAATTCAGGACTTGTTTGTTGGAAGCAGACTCTCATCCCTGGTTCATTTCGATGGAATCTAATCCATTTGAATCTAAGCTCAAAAGTGTGAGAATTAGAAGAATGATTATTATGAGGAAGAACCGTCCTGATATGACCTTAGATGTTGCTAAGACATAAAACAAGAAGAAGCAAGTTATGAGGAAGAATTTGGAGCTTTTGTCAATTAATAAAATTGAATAGAAAGAAAAGAGCTTTTTGTCAATTACAATGCTTGTGGCATTGACAGAACTGAAAATATTGACGGAAATGACAGATCCAATATTATTTTACACTTGTGCAAATAAATTGAGTTTCTTGTTTTGTTTGCAGTTGTCACGTCAAATCCAGCAGCCTGGCTCCAGCTACTCTTACTGGTCCTACTGGGGCATGGACTCCTTCGCCTCTCTCACCACCAACATTATAGAGAACCTTCAGGTATTTATTTAAAAAAAAAAATTTTTAATCCACACACACACAAAATAACAATTATGGGGAAATATGGAATTGCATAGGCTACAGTACAAGGTCAATTCCCCGTCGAGTCATACCAATAACTTAATAAATTGATACTTGTAGCTTCCTAGCTTGGCTTACTTACTTACTTACGCCTACCACCCAACTTTGAGCATAGGCCACGAACAAGGGCTCTCCAGTTATCCTGGTCCTGGGCCATCTTCTCCAGCTGTCTCCATGTATGGCCAGACCTCTTCACATCTGCCTCCAGGTCACGGCGCCAACTGTTTCTTGGCCTCTTGGCCTGCCTCTCTTCCTTTTCCCCTGTGGATTCCAGGAGAGGGCATGTCTTGCGGTGTTGGATGCAGGCTTGCGAAGGGTATGGCCAACCCATCTCCAGCGTCTCCGAAGGATCTCCTCCTCAACAGGCTGCTGTCCTGTTCGCTGCCATAGCTCCAGGTTACTGATGGTGTTTGGCCAGCGTACTCTTAGGATTCGTCTGAGACAGGTGTTGATAAAGGACTGGATTTTCTTCATGGTGGTGACCGTTGTTCTCCAAGTCTCTGCACCATACAGAAGAACAGGCTTTACCATGGAGCAAAATATCCTGATCTTGGTGTTCCTAGGCAGCTCCGAGGATTCCCTGACATTCTTCAGCTGATGGAAAGCTGCCCTTGCCTTTCCAATCCGAACCCTCACATCAGCATCTGTCCCTCCCAGCCTGTTGACCACACTTCCAAGATAGGTGAAGCTTTCAACTTCCTCTAGTGCTTCTCCCTCTAGTCAAACCAATGACTAAAATTGATACTTGTCGCTTCCTAGCTTGGCACTCGGCATTAATAGGATAAAACAAAGATTGGTTAGCTCAGTGTCTTGATAATGTGACTGGCTGGGATATCAGGTCATGGTACTGGCGACTTGATTTCCCAATGGGGAAGCACTATAAAGTAACAATTGGGGCACATTATCACAAGTCCGTACCCCTCCTGATATGACCTTAAATGTTGGCTGGACCTAAAATCCAAGAGCCAAAACCTATAATAAAAGGGGCTTCAACTTGACTATTAATGGAAATATGATTTGTGATCCGTTTCTGCTGAAATAATTTATTTCAATAAATTATAACTTTCTCTTATTATCAACATTACACATATGAACAAGCGATAAATTATAATTAGCTTGGAGTGACAATACCTTGGGCTGGCCCCAAAGACCCGCCGCTCCATTTATTAAGCACAAATTTTGGCCTGATTGAAAAACCAACCAAGAATCGAACCCACATCTCTTGCATTCTGGGCTAGGCTCCCTGAGTATCATCACTCTATCCACGCCTGCCTGTCTATGAGGCTCCTTGCCCGAGAGATCAGTGCAGACCACTACACTCGTCCTGGAATTTTAAGTGGTTCACGTCCAAAAATCGTTTCAATGCTTACAATTACATACATATAGGCAATGCATTTACATATATATGTACACAGGGTGGGTTCAACAACCATACAACGCATAGCTTGTCCAGGTTTGCTCGCAGATGTGCACTCGTTGCCCACTCTGCTGAAGAGATCCAGAAAATAGTAGACGCTTTCTCCGATGCATCAAAGAAGTTCGGCCTGAAGATTAACATCAAGAAGACGGAGGTATTGTACCAACCCAACTCTACAAGAACCCGAGAGGAGGATATCATGGTTGATGGAAACAACCTGAACTCTGTTCCGGAATTCACCTACCTCGGAAGCACTATATCAAGTGATGGATGCATTGATGCTGAAATACAGAGGAAGATGGCCAAGGCTAGCGCATCTTTCGGCCGACTACACCAGAGACTCTGGAACAACCACCATGTGTCCATGAGGGTCAAAGGCAAGATCTACCATGCAATCGTGCTATCCACCCTACTATATCGAGCCGAGGCCTGGACATTGTAGAGACGACAGGTGAAAATGCTGCATGCCTTCATGATGCGACATCTGCGTTCAATCATGAGGCTAACCTGGAAGGACAAAGTGACAAATAAGGAAATACTCGAATGGACGGGCTGCCCTCTATGGAAGATCTGATCAAAAAGAATCTCCAGTGGACTGGACACCTCATGAGGATGTCATCAGACAGGCTACCAAAGCAGATCCTCTATTCTCAACTGTCTTCTGGTTACAGAAAGAGAGGCACCCTCGTCTCCGGTTCAAGGATACCATCAAGAGAAACCTGAAGCTGGGAGACATTAAGACCGACTCATGGACATCACTCTCACAGCAGAGAGCTAAATGGAGAGCAGCAGTCAAGTAATGAAAGAAGTCTTTGTCGCATCGCGACCGACAGCATGATGATGGTGATGATGATGAACCTTTGGGCCTGCTGCACTAAGTTAACCCTTTCCCAACTACAGACTTTACAAGTAGTCTGCCCACCACCAGTGGCTGCCTGGCCACTACCAACACTGCCCTGGCTGCTTCTCACAGCCCCAACCAATACATATATACACATACATATACGTACCTATCTGACTTTGAATCCACTGGCTAGGCATATGAATAACACATCACATAATAGCACCAACCCCCCTGCCGTATATCGGAATATTTTACAATAGTACATGTATGTATATATAACCGAACCGAACACCTCCACAGATGGACCATTCCCCTATATCGATCGCTTTATTTGACTCCCAAGCGATTGCCCATACAATGCCATTGTAACGATTTAAAAAACCTCCCTAAACCGACCATTTATAGTCAGTCTCATGGTCGGTCGATTTAGATAGGTTTTACTGAAACTCTCAATTTGACTCAAATAAATGTGACATGCTACATAAATTCTAATTTAACTGAGATATTTGTTTGGTTGTGTCTACAGTTGAACGTGAAACACGTGCACATCCGGTATGAGGACAACACCACAATCCCGCAGTGCAGCTTCGCTTGTGGGGTCGTCGTGAAGGCCCTGTCGGCACAGAGCACTGACTCCGCATGGGTAGGTGGCGCCACTGTCCTATAACCCAAGGATGATATTTTTCCGTTTTTAAGCGGATTTCCGGGTTTCTTTACAGCCTGCGGGGTGTAAATTTGAGGAAAAATAAAAATGATGCGGGTATGTTTAATCTAGTTGTCTCCAAGCATAGGTTTAGCATAATGCCTATGACCGATCATTATGGGGTCTGCCTGGAGAGCATTCTGCTGTCATTAATGGGGCTGTATAGACCCCTTTCAATGTTTATAGACGTTGTGTATGCGCACGCACCTTGGCTGCAGAACGATGGCACACTGCCATTGAATTTGCCGATATGTGCAGTGCAACACGTCGATTCTATTCAAAATTAATAGAAATGCAGGACCATAACCTTATAAATTTAATATAATCTTTTCGTTGAATATGTTTTTTGTATGTGTATCAAGCAGTTTGTGTCTAAGTAGTGTAGTTTGAGAGATATTTCACTGTTTCTGTATGAAGATTGCTCACGGCCATTGACAATGCATTGACTATTGAGCTTGCCGATACGCACAGTGCAACACGTCGATTTTATTCAAAGTTAATAGAAATGCAGAACCCTAACCGTATAATTTTAATATAGTCTTTTAGTTGAATATGTTTTCTGTATGTGTGCGAAGCGGTTTATTTCTAGGTGGTGTAGTTTGAGAGATATTTGACTTTTTCTGTATGAAGATTGCTCACGGCCATTGACAATGCATTGAGTTTTCCGATACGCACAGTGCAACGTCGATGTTATTCAAAATTAATAGAAAGGCAGGACCCTAACCGTATAATTTTAATATAATCTTTTCGTTGAATATGTTTTCTGTATGTGTGCCAAGCGGTTTGTGTCTAGGTGGTGTAGTTTGAGAGATATTTCACCTTTTCTCTATGAAGATTGCTCACGGCCATTGACAATGCATTGAGTTTTCCGATACGGGCAGTGTAACATGTCAATTTTATTCAAAATTAATAGAAATACAGAACCCTAACCTTATTAATTTAATATAATCTTTTCATTGAATATGTTTTCTGTATGTGTGCCAATCGGTTTGTTTCTAGGTGCTGAGGTTTTAGAGATATTTCACCTTTTCTCTATGAAGATTGCTCATAGCCATTGAGTTTGCAGTGTGACAGTGTGTCGTCCTGCAGCCAAGCAACGCGCGCACTGACCTAAATACTGATGCTGATGTCATATGAAATAGGTCTATTACTATTATGGCCCACCTAACCATCGATTTCCGCTTTGTTTCCTTCCGCACCATTATCATCCCTGATAACCACACGCAGTTGCATAGTCCGATGGTTTTGAGTTTCTGTCATTTTCTGAGATAGACATAGTAGATTAATTGTTATGATCTCCCTTACTTTAGTTAGAAGCAACTGTGAGTCCATAATGCATCAAATAGTTTTTTTTTATGTGGGTATTTTTACGAGATCCTATTTCACTTTTCTTTAAATGACGTAGCTACAAATATATTACAAATGACATTATATTTAAAGGCTGGAAAACAAATAGAAACAGTCATGAAAGATCTCTACGATTTCGCGGATTTCCGAGATTAAACAAAATATTTACCGATTAACGTTAAACAAAATGCCATGGAATCAGTTGATTAGTTCAATTCCTATTCTAATATGACCTTAAATGTTACTAGAACATAAAACACAAACAAAAATGTTACGCGTGGTCAATAGCAGAGACAAGGATGGTTGAAACCTGACTTCCGGCATTTTCCCGCGATTCCCTGACAATGCTAATCCTATGGCGGGGGCGGGGAGAATCCGCGTTTTCATGGAAATTCGCCATCAGTTTAACAATCTCGACTTGATTTCCGCCTTTTTTGCCACAACACTTTCAGCCCTGTTAAGAAAGGACATCGAAATAAATATGTAAAATTAAACTCACAACTCATTCTCAATTTGTTTATATAAATGACTCTCGAAGGACTGACCCATAAGTGAACTGCCCCCAGGTGCATTTTTGCGGGCGTGGTGGCCTAATCGGCAGAGCGCGGGCCTCGTGTGTGAAAGGTCGGGGGTTCGGTTCCCGGTCAAGTCAAACCAATGACTTTAAAATTGATACTTGTCGCTTCCGAGCCTGCTGCTCTGCATTAATAGAATAGGGCAAGGACTGGTTGGCTCAGTGTCGGGATAATGTGACTATGTGGGATATCGGGTCTTGGTGATTTCCCAGTGGGGCAGCACTATAAAGTCACCATAAGTGTGCACTGTCACAAGTCGGTACCCCTCCTGATATGACCTAAGATGTTACTAGGATGTAAAACAACAAACAAACAACCCCATTGAGAGCCCCGGTGGCTGACCACGTAGCCAGGTTTTATTGCGACACAGCTGAGTGGTGATTTTCCGTCCGCATTGTGCGCATGCACCCGTCTGCTTTAAAAAAAGGTTTGCTTTATTTAATGACGCCTCGAGAGCACATTGATTTTAATCATCGGCTATTGGACATCAAACATATGGTCATTCTGGCATATTTCTTTGGAGGAATCCCGCTGCCGCCATATAGGCTACTATTTCTGATAAGCAGCAAGGGGTCTTTTATATGCACTTTCCCACAGACAGGACAGCACATACCACAGCCTTTGATGAACTAGTTCTGGACCACTGATTGGAATGGAAAATAGCCCAAACTGCAAATGTGTCCACTGAGCAGGATTGATCGGATGATCCAAACCTTCACAGGTGTATGCTCTACCGCCTGAGCTACGTCCCGCTCCTGTCTGCTTCAGATACCTCGGTTCGTCGGCCGCGGGGTGGTAGACATGATGCACAAGCTCGTCGACCTGCAAGGGTTCAACGTTTACTGGGACACGGACGCCAAGTTGCTCGGGGGTTTGTCTATACCAGACCTGTCGGTAAGTTACCGTGGTTAAAGTATGCATGAGGCTTTATTTAGAAATAACCTCAAAGCGATTAATACTACATATGTTCATTGATGAAAGATTTTCCCAGTTTAAAATTCTTTTTATTTATAATTTGCGCAGTGTTTGTACAGAGTCGGATTATCCGCCTTTCGTCGGATTATCCGACATTTGTCGGATAATGTAATATTTTCGATAATGACGGAATGACAAGAAGTGACCTCAATACCTCTACAAATATCATTTTCCCAAGAATATGAATTATAATCATAATTTTCCAAGCAATATGCCTCATCATCGTCGTCAGCATCATAACCCATCCTCTTATGACCTTAGATGCTCTCCGGACGTAAAGCCCAAACATCATCCACATCATCATCATCAGATACCTGGATTATTGCAGAATTAAAAATGTGTATGAACCGGAGTAGATTGCTGTTTGAATGGCAACAAAGATTGAATATAATTATCTATAAAATAATTTTAATATGTGTAAACAAATTGCCTTCAACTCTCTCATGCATGCCATATACAGGGTTGCCAACCCTTAAGGTTTCGCCGTAAGGTGTACAATATTTTATGTTCCATCATCACCTTATGCCGATCTTCCAGTTTTTCATTTCGCAATACCATTAATATAGTAATATTATATCAATCTTATGGATTATTTGTAAACAATCTTTTGTTCAACCCCCCCCCCCCCCCAACAATATAATATCCCTTAAGATCTTCCGATTTTTCATTTTCCAATGTTGGCAACCCTACATCTATTGTTTGTTTAAAGAACCTGAATTAAATATAATATAATTTTAATTTCCACATTAAAAAAATAGGACGCTCTTGAAAGGGACCTCGGCCAATCTGCTAAGACGGAGCAATTTCAGGTTAGTACACAGAACGCACATTTGTCCTATGAAATAACTTGTACCACATGTTTTAGCAATGAGCTACCCTTTTCCTCATAGGAAAAATTAATTGGCTGCCAAGGTGTGGAATGCCCAAATGTTAAAGGAACGACAAATTCCTGACCTAAAAACTTACAAAAAATATCTGTGCAAATTTGGCTAGGAACCCCCCCCCCCCCACTAAGCTGCACTGCAAAGGGGCATGTGATATGTCACGGCCCACCAGCGGGACACCTAATGGAAGGTAACCATGCCAAGAGTAGCCAGATAACACACCACACAGCTATGTACAAGCCTATGATATGTAAATAGGAGTAGGCTAGTCTAGTAATAAGAGTAGAACAAAATAAAATACATATATGCCAAGAAAATCCAAAAAAACTAACATAGGCTACTAACCATACCAACCAATTATCTATCTGCTACTGAAATGCAGGCAATCAAATAACTTATCAGCAGCTACTGTGTGGTAAGATAACACCAACACTACAACTGGCCAGCATTGAAAACAAGCCTGGGTACACGGGCTTATATGCTATGGACAGTATAAATACAGCCTCAATTAAACAAAATAAAAAAAATTAAATGGTGAAATTGACTCTCAAAGCTATATACGATAGAAATGAGATGTTTCTAAATATTTTCTGTCAATTCTATGTAAACAGATCCACCAGTAAGGATCTAGTGGGAACCCCTGTATAAGATTCTCAATCAATCAATGGTTCCATCCTCTAGTCGAGGGTTGGATGCAATGGTTCTCCACTTGTCCCGATGGTGTGCTGTTCTGATAGACTGTGAATAATTCAAGCCTGTCCACTGTGAAATATTTGTAAACCATGATGTTCTTGGTCTCCCTCTCCCTCTGCTGCCATTCACCTTCCCTTCCAACAATGTACGGTATATTGAACTCTGACGAATGATGTGGCCAAAATAAATAAGTTTCTTTGTCTGTATAGTGGCAAACAAGCTTTTCTTATTTTTAATTTTTCTGAGAACTTCTTTGTTGGTGATCTTCTTTGACCATGATATTTTCATCATCCTTCGATAAGTCCACATCTCAAATGCTGCTAAACGTTTGTACATTTTCTTAGAGATTGTCCATATCTCAGCCCCATACATAAGATTCTACTCTCTCTTTTTTTTTTAAAGGGCAGCTGTATCTTAATTCTTATTTAAAGCTGTATCAAATTTTCGAATCCAAAGTGTTTAGCTAAATTTGAACCTATTAAGCTGATGCACTTATTAAGCGTTTGTTGCTGCATAAAAGGGAATACAAAGACAATTTAATTTTTTTTAAAGTAATTGTTAAAATCAGTAGCGGATAAGTAAGTCAATATGCATTATGTCTGGTTGTCTGCGAAGGACTGAGCACATACTACAATCAGTAGTGGATAAGTCAGTAAGCATGTGTTAGGTCTTGTTATGCGCCAAAGACTTGCAATCAGTGGTAGATACGTCAGTAACCATGCATTATATCCTGTTGTGTACTCAGGACCATGATCACATACTTGCAATCAGTAGTGGATACGTAGGTAACCACTCGTTATGTCTGGTTGTGCACTCAGGACCATGATCATCTACTTACAATCAGTATTGGATATGTCAGTAATCACGCATTATGTCTGGTTATGTGCAAAGGACTATGATCACCTACTTACAATCAGTATTGGATATATCTCAGTAATCACGCATTATGTCCGGTTATGTGCAAAGGACCATGATCACCTACTTACAATCAGTAGTGGATATGTCAGTAATCACGCATTATGTCTGGTTATGTGCAAAGGACCATGATCACCTACTTACAATCAGTAGTGGATATGTCAGTAATCACGCATTATGTCTGGTTATGTGCAAAGGACCATGATCACCTACTTACAATCAGTATTGGATATGTCAGTAATCACGCATTATGTCCGGTTATGTGCAAAGGACTATGATCACCTACTTACAATCAGTATTGGATATATCTCAGTAATCACGCATTATGTCCGGTTATGTGCAAAGGACCATGATCACATACTCACAATCAGTAGTGGATATGTCAGTAACCATGCATTATGTCCGGTTATGTGCAAAGGACCATGATCACCTACTTACAATCAGTATTGGATATGGGTCACTCTCCTGAAAACTGGTCAGCATGAGATGGGATTTTAAAACATCAATAAAAACCTTCCTACTTATTTTTTTCCTTAATCTTTTCATATTCATGCTCAGATTTGATGAAAGAAATAAGGGAAATAAAATAAAACTGTGTGCAACTTTGGTCTTTTTAGTTATGAACTGTTTTTGTACCCAAAAAACCCATTTTACAGCCAGCCATTTGTAACATGACATATGGGACGTGGTTGAATCCTTATTAACATCTTGTATTGCATTGATATATCAAACAAAACAGTTCCCAAATCAAAGAGGAAGTATTTATTAACATGTATGCATGCTTAAATTTAAAAAAAAAAAAATTTAATGTCTTCAGAAATAACATTACAAATTTCCGTCACATGTGTAACCGTAGTGTCTGGATGCCACACAAATATTGTACACTAATTATTCAGTGAATAAAGCATGGCTGGGAATTACTTTTTTTTATCAATATAAGCACTAGATATTTCTGTATATTATGCCATGATTAATACGCTTCTAAGTATGATATTATTTAATTCTGATTAGATATTTATTAAGCAGACTGTGTGGTGTCCTAAACATGTGTTACACGTGTGACGCACATGTTATACTGCCATAAGAGATATCTTATTCATGGACTACACCTTTATTTTTTATCTCATCAATTTATATTTTACATAGATGTAAAGGGGAGATTTCCAGCTTTCATTTGCAACCAAAAAATGTAAAAAAAATTCAAATATTAAATTTTACCTCTCCATGTGACACTTCTGGCCAGTTTTCAGGAGAGTGACCCATATCTCAGTAATCACGCATTATGTCCGGTTATGTGCAAAGGACCATGATTGCATACTTACAATCAGTAGTGGATATGTCAGTAACCATGCATTATGTCCGGTTATGTGCAAAGGACCATGATTGCATACTTACAATCACTAGTGGATATGTCAGTAACCATGCATTATGTCCGGTTATGTGCAAAGGACCATGATCACATATGTACAATCAGTAGTGGATATGTCAGTAACCATGCGTTATGTCTGGTTGTGCACACAGGACCATGATCACATACTTCCAATCAGTAGTGGATACGTCAGTAACCACACATTAGGTCTGGTTATGCGCGAAGCACCACACATTACTAGTGCCTATGTAGGTAACTGAACGGCCTATCCGTTTGCGTACACACACAGGTCCACGAGTACATCCTGGAGCCTGTCACGATGGAGGCCAAAATGCGCCGCAACACGACTCTGCTGGCACTGAGGTCGGTGCAGGAGCCGCGCATCGAGCTCGACATCACGCTCGACAAGATCCCGCTGGCACTGAGCGATGAGCAGTACCGAGGTCTAGTCGCCTGGTCCAAGGAGTTCAGCCGGCATGACAAGGCACGACACTACAGGCGCTGGCGGCCCACTTCAACTGTCATGGAGAAGTCAGTCCACTCATTACTTTGTCAGTTTGCCTTCATTTGCGTACATTATGCCATAACCCAGGTCACACTAAACTTGCGATCGCTTGCGACCACCAAAAAAGGGCTGGTCGCAAGTGGTCAGTGATCAGTCCAATCACTGAATGGTCGGCGACCATTTTGGTTGCAAAGAGGTTGCAGATGTTGCACCAAAAACCTCCTTGCGACTAAAATGGTCGCCTGGAAGTCACTGAACATTTTCAGCGCTTGCGAGCGACTGGTCGTTGACCACCATTCTAAAATTCTGGCCTGATCAGCTATCGCTTGCCGACATTCCTTTTTTACTTTGGTCGCAAAATGGTTGCAAGCCTGAGGCCTTAGTCTTTTTCTTTCCATCTGGTGCGCCCCTTACTCGATCGATGGAACTGATAGAAAGGAGATAGACACTGAAGTGTCGATTCAGACTTTTATTGCCTAGAGAGCAGGTTCTTAAATACCCTACCCTTGAAGGTGGGGAGGGCTGTTTACCTGACCACTACTGGTGTGCGCCCGATTCGATAAAGTGCAGGCTTCTCATGTGGAAGTTCGAAACCTAGCCGAGTCCAACCAATGACATACCAAATTGATACTTGTCGCTACTTAGCCTGGCATTCGACATTACTAGGATAGGGCAAGGACTGGTTAGCTCAGTCAGTATCAGGATAATGTGACTGAGTGGGGAATTGGATCATGGTGCTGGCGGCCTGGTCTCCCAGTGGGGGCAGCACTATAAAGTCACCATGAGCGCACACTGTCACAAATCGGTACCTATCCTAATGTGACCTTAGCTGTTGCCAGGATGTAAAACCCCAACAAACAACAAACTAATGGAACTGTGGTCCTTTATAAATAGGAGATCAATTCCTTACGTGGTCGAGGTCATGCGGTTAAGAGGGGGGGATGATGCAGTTTATAAACATATCTGACCTCATTACAATAGTGGTGTTTTAACAGGTCTTTGTGTATTTTCTAGAAGCTTAATTGCGCATTCATGGATGTGAATAGACCCTACCAGTTAAGCTGGAAACTACCCGACTAGAGTGGTTCCAGATTCTGCAGACAGATGTCACTAGCTTAATTGGAGGGGTGTAATACATGAAGATAGTGGTGGTGAAATTACAGAAGAAAAATACAATATAGTTGTCTTTATTTCAGATATATTACAAGGATAAGAGCTTGAATCATGTTGTGATATGAATATATATCTGAATATAATCAATCATTTTATTATTTTTTCAAGCATTCTTTATGGAGATATAGCATGTGAAATCATGAGCAGTCGGGGAATGTACCCGACTAGAGTAGTTCCAGATTGTACACTAGCTTAACTGGCGGGGCATATTGGATTGAAGCTAGTTGGTGTCCATAAATTATCTTGAACCTAATGCAGAGATTTAACCAAGGAGACAGCAGCTGACCTAGTTTGACTGTTCTGATGTTTACTGTCTGCTCAGTCCTGCCAGCTGTAATATTAGCAGAATGGTTTACATGGAATACACATTAACTTTCATTAAAGAAAGATTTCTATTTTCATTGATTTTTGTTGGAAAGCGAAAACATTGACCCATGGGCAGTAAATTAAGGGGCTATTCAAAGTTTTCAACATTTTCACAGCAATACAAAGAATACTACTTTCCCAGAGGACGGATGTGACCTTAGATGTTGCCAGGATATAAAACTCCAACAACCAACCAACTTTTCCAAACTTTCTCCTTCCCTCTCGCCCCTCACCCCTGTCCCTGAGAAAGTAATATGCATCAGGGTCACTCTCCTGAAAACTGGCCAGAAGTGTCACACGGGGAGTTAAAATCTAATATTTGAATTTTAAATATTTTTTGGTTGCAAATGAAAGCTGGAAATCTCCCCTTTACATCTATGTAAAATATAAATTGATGAGATAAAAAATAGAGGTGTAAAACATGATTAAGCTATGGCATATTGCAATAACACATGCTCAGACGTAACACATGTTTAGGACACCACAGTCTGCTTAGAATCTAAGCAGAATTAAATAATTTCATACTGAGAAGCATATTAATCATGGCATAATATACAGAAATATGCAGTGCTTATATTGATTTAAAAAAAAGTAATTCCCAGCCATGCTTTATTCACTGAATAATTAGTGTACAATATTTGTGTGGCATCCAGACACCATTGGTTACATCTGTGACGGAAATTTGTAATGTTATTTCTGAAGACATCAAATAAAAGATTTTTTAATTTAAGCATGCATACATGTTAATAAATAATACCTTTTCATTCGGGAACGGTTTTGTTTGATATATCAATGCAATACAAAAAGTTAGTAAGGATCCAACCATGTCCCATATGTCATGTTACAAATGGTTGACTAAAATGTTGTTTTCTTGTACAAAAACACTTCATAACTATAAAGACCAAAGTTGCATGCGGTTTATTTTATTTCCCTTATTTCTTACATCGAATCTGAACATGAATATGAAAGGTATAAGGAAAAAAATAAGTAGGACATTCTTTTATTGATGTTTTAAAATCCCATCCCATGCTGACCGGTTTTCAGGAGAGTGACCCATCAACATTTTATCACCGAACATGACAGTCATTTGTCATATCAGCATTTGATTCAACCATAAAACTTGGTGTGGTGGTCGAATCGGTAGAGCACAGGCCTCCTGTGCAGGGAGATCGGGAGTTCAATTCCCGGTCGAGTCAGGCCAAAGACTTATAAAATTGATACTTGTCGCTACCTAGCCTGGCGCTCAGCATTAATAGGATAAGACAAGGAGTGGTTAGCTCAGTGTCAGGATAATGTGACTGAGTGGGATATTGGGTCATTGTACTGGTGGCCTGATTTCCCAGTGGGGCAGCAGTATAAAGTCGCCATGAGTGCACACTGTCACAAGTCGGTACCTGTCCTGATATGACCTTTGATGTTGTCAGGACGTAAAACTCAAACAAACAAACAAAACAAACTTCAACCATAAAAAGCGTGCATGACTGACACCATCTTCCGACCTCCACCCCCTCATTCTCTCGCGTGTTGTATACTTTTGTATGATCATGAAAATTGAGCGGATATGTTGTATTGAAGGCCTGTCGAGTGGTGGCGCTATGCCATAGAAGCGAACCTGTACTGTATCCGGGAGCGTGGCCGCCGGCAGTCCAAGTCCTACATCCTGGAGCGGGCGGTTGACAATGTCCAGTACGTGGAGGCCTACACAAACTACGTCCTCGTGGGCGATTACTACATGAACAGCAAGCTGAAGGTGAGACGCGGCATCTACAAGTCTACATGAAGCGCAAAATACAGGGTTCGCACTATCTTAAAAAGGCCTTGAATTTGAAGGTGTCTCTTGAAAAGGCCTTTTTAAAACATTTTTGTTTACTAAAATGTGGCTTATTCAGTGAATAATGCCTTTTGTCAGTGCCAGAGCACTGGTCTTCCGGCCATTCAGTTCAATTTGTTGGTATATGAATGAAACTATCAGTTTCAATAATAACCACATGCAAATCCTGTTCGATAATACAAGTATTATAATAATATAAATGAACTATTAGTTGTAATAGTAACTGCATACAATTCCAGTTCAATAAAAGTGTTATGCATTTGGTGAATATGCATCACATGGTTCTGCGTGATTCTCAAATTTTCTTTATTTTTCTTCCTTTATTTTTCTCATTTTCTTTTCAAAAACATATAACATATCTCCAATACACATACATGCCTTAAATTTGAAAATGCCCTGAGAATGCCTTAATTTACCAAATGCGCAAAAAAGACCTTTAATTCTTTTATTGTGGGGGAGGAGAGGTGGCAAATGTTATTGACAAAAGTGTTTTGAATGGCCAGGTGTGTGGCTTATTAACTAATCTAGTCAAGTATAATAAAGATGTTAATTTCCTAGTTGTTTCTTTTGCTTTATAAAAATAGCATACAGAAACCTGGTGACGTAGGACCATAAAGAGTTGACATGTATATAATCATTGTAATGTCATATTTTTTTGGCCGTAAAAAATTAATTTCTTACCTGAGAATGTCCTAAAAAAGGCCTTAAATTTAATTGCGGAATATCTGTATGAACCCTGGTCCCTATATCATTATATGATGACCTATGTGAAGTTGATCCATATATTATATAGTTAGTACCATATTGAAGCTATCTACATAATGTTGGTCCCTGTGTACTTACTTACGCCTACCGCCCAACTTGGGGCATAGGCCACAAACAAGGGCTTTGTTCGTGAATCTGTAACGTTGTTCTTTTTTCCGGGGTGGGGTTGTTGGCCCCACGCCCAACCCCCAACCTGGAGGACCAGTTGCTGCTTTTAGTCTGTCCTCTACCATGAGACCTGTCCGGCTTGGTTAAACCTGCCAGGGGGCTAGCCCCTGCCGGTATAGCTCTCATGGTCACAGAGGCACACAAGCCTCCCCACCACGACATGGTAGCAAAACATTGGTCCCTGTGTGATGTGCCTATATTGAAGCTACCTATGTGAAGTTGGTCCCTATATAATATAGTACCTATGTTAAAGCTCCCTACCTGAACTTAATAAATATATATGTGGTCGCCTTAACAAGTAAGCCATATCTTCAACTACGTGTTATTCAAGTCTTATTTTTGTGAAACCTAATTTTTACATCCTTGATACACGTTGGCTTGTTTTTTAACATGTCTGCTTGCTTCCCACCATTAGGCGCATATGCAGAAGGTAGAGAACGAACTAACTTTTGAAGAGTTGAAGATTCTGCGAGAAGTTGCGATGGATTGCATAGAAATGGAACAGAAAATGGGAAAGGTTTGTTTTCTCCCCCAAACTGGCATTCAGACTACAATAAGTCAGTCGCACTCATTAAAATATGTATTTTGGAGTTAAATATCGGTGGAGTTGTGTTATAAACAAAGAGAATATCATGCCTTGGGTAATCTTCCTCCTACTCCTTCTGGATAGGGCCATTCTACAGTAATGAGTGGGGGGGGGGGGTGGAGAGGTAGAGGGGTCGCCTCGTGCCTATAACACCTAGACAAACCGGGCGCGATAGCCTAATCGGTAGAGCGCGCGCCTCGAGTGTGGAAGGTTGGAAGTTTGGTTCCCGGTCGAGTCAAACCAATGACTTTGAAATTGATACTTGTCGCTTCCTAGCCTGGCGCTCGGCATTAATAGGATATGTCAAGGACTGGTTAGCTCAGTGTCAGGATAATGTGACAGTGGGATATTGGGTCATGATGCCAGAGGCCTATTTTCTAGTGGGGCAGCACTATAAAGTTGACATGAGTGCACACTGTCACAAGTTGGTACCCATCCTGATATAATCTCAGAGGTAAAACAACAAACAAACACCTATACGATGGTGACCTAGATTTTAAATTGCGTTAACAATGGTGACGATGGCGCTTTTTTTTTTTGTATGTCCAGACAGGGCAAGACTCGAATCCTTCGAGCGCTGAGGGCTCCAAGTCTCCCTCCCCTCCCATGTCGCCCTCTGCCGAGGTGCAGGCCGGGCTGTTCCAGCGCTGGTTCCCGGGGTGGGGCGGGTGGGGAGGCGGCGCCGCCTCCTCCAAGGTCTACCCTGAGAACCCGAGCGACTCCGGCACGACGACGACGACGCCGACCTCGGCCGCCGAGCAGGTACCGACGGCCGGCAGCGGGACGCCGCCCCTAGACGGCTCCACCACCTCGCTAAGGTCGACGACGCCACCCACGTCACTCACGACATCCTCGTCCTTCGCGACGCCTTTAGCCTCTGGTCCCACCTCGCCATCGCCCACCGAGTCTCAGGCCACGTCCGAATCGCCCACCGGCATTCAGATAGGTATTTCAGAGTGTGTATGGGTCCTTGAAAACCTGGAAGGTCTTGGAATTTGATAATTCAGGATTCCAGGCATGGAAAGTCCTGGAATTTGTCTAAATATCCTTGAAAGTCATTGAAAATGGAAAATCATGACTATATATTTTTTTAAGCGTATTTTTGCCGATGTGGCCAAACTTAAATCAGTGATGTTTTGTATTAAAATTGATTTTTGTGGGTTCGTTATCTTGCCTCTTGATTTTTATATTAAAACCATAGATATAGTCATTGTAATATCTCATGCTTATTCACAATTCACATCTTACCCAGTGTGGTATTTGCATTATGTTTCACCATAAACATTATAAGGACGGTGGTTTGGTGTGTGTGTGTATGTGGGTTGTGTTGTTTTTTTAACACCCAAATGACTCCACAAACTGACAGGTTATCAACCAGATGCGGTAGCTGAATTGATGGAGTGCAGACTCATTGTACCAGACGGGATGGCCGAATGAGTTAGAGCGTCCGTCTCCTGTGTTGGTAGATCGTGGGGTCGTGGATTCGATCCCTGGTCTTAAAAATTGATACTTGTCGCTTCCTAGCCTGGTGCTTGGCATTATTAGGATAGGGCAAGGACTGGTTGGCTCAGTGCCAGGATAATGTGATTGAGTGGGATATCAGGTCATGGTGCTGGTGGCCTGGTCTTCCAGTGGGGCAGCACTATAAAGTTGCCATGAGTGTGCACTGTCATAAGTCGGTAGCCGTCCTGATATGACCTTAGATGTTGCTATGACGTAAAACAACAAACAAACAAACTGCGGAAGGTCGGGAGTTCGAAATCCCGCTGGAGTCAAACCAATGATTTACAAAATTGATACTTGTCGCTACATAGCCTGACACTCTGCATTAATAGGATAGGACAAGGACTGCTTAGCTCAGTATCAGGATAATGTCATGGTATGGGATACCATGACATTACCTTTCTCTTTATTCAAGTCTTATTTTTGTGAAACCTAATTTTTACATCCTCGATACACGTTGGCTTGTTTTTTAACATGTCTGCGTCACAGTGGGGCAGCTCTATAAAAGTCGCCATGAGTGCACACTGTCACAAGTCAGTACCCGTCCTGATGTGAACGTAGATGTTGTTAGGACAAAAATAACAACAAACAAGCAAAATAAAACCTTGAACCTTTTCTAACAAAATCTATATCTATTGTAGAAAAGGAAATACTGGACGTGCTACAGGATTCTACGAACAACACTACTCTGCGTAGAGACGCGGTGTTTGCGCAGATTAACTTTACCCTACAGAGTTGCACCGCCCGCCTCACCAGAAGTCAGTACAGGGCATCCTCACCCGACAAATCTCCAGGTGGGTCACATACAGTCTCCACATGGGTGCCAGTCTTCGGGTGTTTTATTTATTATACAGTTATAGGCGGTGTTTAGGTTATCACTAGTAGTGGATTTTGTGTCTCACTAAAGACAGGTGGCCAATCCTGTATGCAAACTACAGGGTCTGTACGGCGCCTGGAAAGTGTTGAAAAGTCTTGAACTTCATTTGCACCATTTCAAGGCCTTGAAAAGCCTTGAATTTAACCTATTTTGGGTAGTTAGTCTTGAAAAGCCTTGAATTCCATTAAATTGTCCACACTGATCCAAATTAGTCTGAAATCGCCATTCGCGATCGTTGTTTTTTCCTGAAATCTAAATGAAAATAAGTCTTAAACGGCCTTGAATTCCATATCTTCCCGTGTGTACGTACCCTGAAACTAACACTCCCCTGACGTAGGCGAGGTCATGCAGTAAGTGAGTGGTGCAATGTATAAACATATCTGGCATCACTACAATAACAATTTTTTCTAAATACATTTATGTATTTTAATGGGGTGGGGGAGACGAGGGGAAATAAGTTACTTTATTCAGAATATATATTGTTAATTGTCTGACAGCTTTGATTTTTCATATTTTAAGTACTGGGGGAAAACTAAGATTTTGGTTGCACAAAAGTAGGATTTTTATTTCTGCCTTGGTACAAACATTGCTTTAACATTTGTCCTGTGCTGCAGGCAAGCCTATTGAGAAACAGACGCTGCTGGAACTAGAATGCAACACGGTCCAGATGCAGCTGGAGTCACGTCCCCGAACCAACGGGGTGCGCTTCGGCATCAGCGTCGGTGGGCTGTCCCTCGTCGACAAGATGACAGTCAACTCCATCCTGCCCACGCTCATCAGGCCACAAGTTAAGGTACTCGGAAAGATGTGAGACCAGGGCTCACGCAATCCTGAACAGGCCTGGAATTTTGGGGTGTCTCTTTGAAAAGGCTGGAATTTGAGGTTGGGGGGGGGAGAATTTTAGAAACACCTGGAATTTGGGGTTATCTCATGAAAATGTCTGGAATTTTTGTCTAAAAAAAATGGATTTAAATTAGAAAATACTCTAAATAGGTCTGGAAAAATTCATTAAACGCCCAGAAAAGATGTAGGAAATTTTCCAGTGAAGGGGAAATTAGAAGTACAGGACTGTCCCGATCAAAATGGTCTAGGAAAATATGGTATAGTAAAGCAGGAGTTATAGTAGATGAAGGTATAGCGTAGTAAAGATGAAGGTATAATATAGTATAGAGAAAACTAGTAGAATAGAGAAGAAGGTATACTGTCGTAAAGAGGAAGATACAGTTTGGGAAAGGAACGCATCGTAGAGTAATGTGGAAGGTATGGTATACCAAAGAGGAAGGTATGTTATACTAAAGAGGAAGGTATTGTAGAGTAATGAAGGTAGTTTGGGAAAGGAAGGTATAGTCAAGAGGAAGGTATGATACAGTAAAGAGGAAGGTATGGTATACTAAAGAGGAAGGTATTGTAAAGAGAAAGGTATTGTAGAGTAATGAAGGTAGTTTGGGAAAGGAAAGTATAGTAAAGAGAAAGGTATGATACAGTAAATAGGAAGGTATGGTATACTAAAGAGGCAGGTATTGTAAAGAGAAAGGTATTGTAGAGTAATGAAGGTAGTTTGGGAAAGGAAGGTATAGTAAAGAGAAAGGTATGGTGTACTAAAGAGGCAGGTATTGTAAAGAGAAAGGTATTGTAGAGTAATGAAGGTAGTTTGGGAAAGGAAGGTATAGTAAAGAGAAAGGTATGGTGTACTAAAGAGGAAGGTATAGTCAAGAGAAAGGTATTGTAGAGTAATGAAGATAGTTTGGGAAAGGAAGGTATAGTCAAGAGGAAGGTATGGTACAGTAAAGAGGAAGGTAGGGTATACAGGCTTCGTACAGGTCCTTGAAAACCTGGAAAGTTCTGGAATTTCATAATTGAGGATTCCAGGCCTGGAATTTGTCTAAGGATCCTTGAAAATCCTTGAAAATGCAAAATAATGACCATATTTTTGTAAAGCTTATATCATTTATTAATCATAAACAGCTTGCATTACAGTTATATGCATATGCTCTTTATTCATTAATCAGTGTTTTGTTTTTAAAGTGACTTGTGGGTTTGTTAGTCTGCCGCTTGATTTTTATATTAAAGCTATGCTGTTGTTGTTTGTATGCTTATTTACACTGCACGTCTAACACCGTGAATCGACTTTGAATACACCCACGTTTCAGGATAGTTTAATTTAATAAATGTCTTTAAAACATCTTGGAATTGTTCACTGAAAGGTCTTTGAAAGTCATAGAATTTGATATGTCACGATGTGTATGAACCCTGGTATAGTAAAGAGGCTGGTACAGTAGTGTATCTTAGAAAATGTTGTAGACTCTGGCGCTGGGCTGGGGCTGGGAGTGGACTGTGCTGGGACTGGACTGGGACTAGCCTGGGACTGGGTTGGGCCTGGGCTGGGACTGGGCTTCCAGCTGTAGAGTGGACTGTGATGTGTGAGCTGTGTTGCTGCTCGCCTTGTTCAGGAGCGTGCAGGCGGACTTCCCAGAGGCCAGTTCGGCAGCCCGCTCACCAACCCCAGCCGGGCCGGCTCCTACTTCCAGCCGATCGGCTTGATCGGCCTCCCCGTCAAGGACCCCGGCACGCCAACCACTCTGTTTGAACTGACCTACGAGAAGAAGCCCTACCACAGCAGTGCTGACTACAGGTACACCAGCATGTTCAGCGCCATCGCTATTATACCCCAGTCACACTACTGCTTGCGACCACAAAAAAAAGGGGGTGGGCGCAAAGTGGTCCTCAATGGGCACTAACCTTCTTGCGACCATTTTGATCGCAAGGAGGTTGCAATTACTACACTAAGAAACCTTGCGACAAACATGGTCGCAAGGAGGTGAGTAACCATTGCTTTGGTTGCAACGCGGCCGCAAGCAAGTGGGTTCTTTGATCCAAAGTGATCACAAGCCGTAGTGTGACGGGTGCTTTAGTAAAAAAAAATATAGCCCATTACTGAGTATAGGTCTACTGGAATTTTAATCTCAATTATTATTTTTCTTGTATTTCCACTACCGCCACCCTTGACAACAAGTTATCCCTGCATATTCATTTGGACGTGGTGGCCGAATCAGTAGAGCATGGGCCTCGCGCGTGGGAGATGGGGAGTTCAGTTCCCAGTCGAGTCAAACCAGTGGCTTATAAAATTGATAATTGACGCTATATAGCTTGCCGCTTGGCATTAATAGGATAGAGCAAGGACTGATTAGCTCAGTGTCAGGATAATGTGAATGAGTGGGATATCGGCTCATGGTGCCGGTGGCCTGATTTTCAAATGGGGTAGCAGTACAAAGTCGCCATGAGTGTGCACTGTCAAGTCGGTACCTGTCCTGATATGACCATACATGTTGCCAGGACGTAAAACTCCAAACAACCAACCAATTCATTTCGCTGGTATCTATCATTTATCAGTTCTGCCAGAGGCGCCGTGGTATAACGAGGTGTTTTGTTCTTTTTAAGGTTGGAAATCAAAACTAAGCCACTTGAAATAGTGTACAACCCGAGTGCAATAAAGACAATCTCTGAGTTCTTCAGCGTGCAGTCATCAGATTCCTCCGCTAACACCATGCCTACACATAAGGATGAGCTGGAACTAGCAGGTAGGCAGTCATGAGTTTGGTTTAAAACACGGTTCCTACATGTCCTTGAAAACCTGGAAAATCATAGAATTTGATAATTCCGGATCCCAGGCCTGGAAAGTTATTGTATTTGTGTAAAGATCCTTGAAAATGGAAAATCATGGCTATATATATATTTTTGTTAAGCTTATATTCGCTGACGTGCCCGAATTAGCTCGTAGTTTAATTTCCCGTCTCTCCTGGGTGGTGGCGCTGTTGTAAGGTATTTCACAAATAGATGGGGTATTATGGGCATGTCTTCTTCATTAATCAGTGATATTTTGTATTTGAAGTGATTTTTGTGGGTTGTTATCCTGCTTCTTGATTTTAATATTAATGGTATGCATACGTTTGTTGGTGTTTTTTATGCTTATTTACACTTCACATTTTACGCAGTGAATCAACTATGAATACAACCATGTTTCGGGGTACTTTAATTTAATAAACGTCTTAAAAGACATCCTGGAATTTTGCACTGAACGGTCCTGGAAATTCCTGGAATTTGATACGTCAAAATGGGTATGAACCCTCGTTTTTTTGTTGTTTTTTTTTTGTTCGAGTGTTTTTATTCCTCTGAATAACATGTCAGTGCTAATGCACTGGCCTTTCAGCCCTAATCACAATTGCCTCTACACAGTAAACAAATCCACAACAATATACAGATAGACAATTACAGGGAAATAAGCAAAACATCGGTACATGAATGATAGGTAAAGAACAAGATAAGAGAAAAAAGAAACATATCTTTCACTTTCAGTTTTATGATTGTGAGCTTTTACCTTCATCAGAATTATTATTTTTTTAGAAATAATTGATTATAAGCTTTTACATTCTATGTAGTAATAGTCAGGGATGAAAGATCTCCGCCATTCCGCGGATTTCCGGGATTTTTCAATCCCGCAGCACCATCAGCTATACTACTATGAGGTGCAGATGCCGCAGCACTATCAGCGTATACTACTAATAAATGCTCCAAACGGTGCAGCACTATCAGCGTATACTACTAATACATGCTTCAAAGGGTGCAGCACTATCAGCATTTACCAATATATATGAAACCTGACTTCCGGAAATTTTCCGCGATTCCCTGACAATACTAAACCTATGGGACAATATCAGCATTTCTGCTTTTTTGCCCGCAGACCACTTTCATCCCTGAATAGTAAGGCTGCCCGGAATAAAGCAATGTTATCCCACTTCTGCTTCCACGTTCTGTATGCCAATGTTGCAATTACATTGGCCTTAATCATGAAGAAATCCCCAAGAGCTTTTGGCTGAGGTTGCTTATGGATGATGGTATATTTGCAGTGATTTTTTTTTTTGGCAGTGTCCTTCTTTGCGGGTTGCCGGACGCAGTGGCCGAGTCAGTAGAGCGCAGGCTCCCCATGCGGAAGGTCGGGAGTTCGAATCCCAACTGAGTCAAACCAATGACGTACAAAATTGATACTTGTCGCTTCCTAGTCTGGCACTTGGCATATTACGATAGGGCAAGGACTGGTTAGCTCAATGTCAGGATAATGTGACTGAGTGGGATATGGGGTCATGGTGCTGGTGGCCTGGTCTCCCAGTGGGGCAGCACTATAAAGTCGCCATGAGTGCGCACTATCACAAGTCGGTACCCGTCCTAATATGACCTTCGATGTTGCACAAAACAAACAAAATCTTTATGGGTGATTTAAAAAAGTAGAGTAAAGCTTGTTTTATTTAACTACGCATCTAGAGCACTTTGATTTTTTTTATCGTATCATTGGCTTTTGGATGTCAAGCATATGATCTTTCTGACATATTTCTTTGGAGGAAACCCGCTGCCGCCACATAGGCTATCCATTCCGATAAGCAGCAAGGGGTCTTTTATATGCACTTTCCCACAGACAGGACAGCACATACCACAGCCTTTGATCAACCAGTTGTGTGCCACTGGTTGGAACGGAAAATAGCCCAAACTGCAAATGTGTCCACTGAGCAGGATCGATCGGATGACTGACAGCTTCCCAGGTGGACACGCTACCGCCTGAGCTACGTCCCTATAGCTGATTTTTTACTTACTATTGCACAGTGTGGTTAACACCGGACTATGTCTTGTTTCAGTGGCAGCCAAGGCGCGCTACGAGGAACTGAAGAACCAGACCAAGGTGGAGCTCAAACAGACGCTGGACCAGCTCCTGGAGGGCGAGGACCAGGTCAAGGACGCTCCCACCATAATCCAACAAGCAATTCTTCATTTAAAGTTGCATAATCCGATGGTTTAGAGTTTCTAGTGATATTTTTTTTAATTACAAAAAAAAGTCCAACTTTGTGGAGATATTTGTAGCAAAAACATGCACACTGACCAGTCGGGATGGCCAAATGAGTTGAGTGTCCATCTCCCGTTTTAGTAGTTCGTGGGATTCGAACACTTGTCGAGTCAAACCAATGACTTCAAATTGATGCTTGTCACTTCTTAGCCAGGCGCTTGGCATTATTAGCATAGAGCAAGAACTGGTTGGCTCAATGTCAGGATAATGTGAGCGAGTGGGATATCAGGTGATGGTGCTCGTGGCCTGTTCTCCTAGTGGGGCAGCACTATACAGTCAACATGAGTGCGCACTGTCACAAGTCAGTACCCGTTCTGATATTTACTTTAGATGTTCCCAGGACGTAAAACTCCAACAAACAACATGTACACTGAAATACTGGACATCATTGGCTTGTGTGATGATTTGCAGCAGTGACAGGTTCTATTAGCTTTGACGTACTATTTCTTCTGTGCCACAATAGATGGTTACTGAGTGCAGCGGTGTCTAAGTTGGCTACGTAGGATCAAATGTAGGCAAGCGTTTTGGTTTTGAAGATTTCATGGTTTCATCGGATTATATCAACTTTAAATATTGTCTAATTGCAAACGTGGCTAAAGTAGTGTTTTGTTGTTTTTGGGGGTTGTAATTCACACACTCGTACAATTAGAGACACAAGAAATGCATGGTTTAAATTGAGTTTATTTAATGTAGATAATTATTCAAATTAATCTTAGCCGACATATATGCTTAGCAGCGTGTGGAGGACGAGGTACGGAGACTCGAGTGTCCTGAGCAGTTCAGAGCAGTGCAGTATCGTGTGTGATCAAGTTCAGCAGCTAGGTTGAGACGACATCAGGTGAAGTGTGTAGACCAGAACAGCCCTCAGACCCTTTAATAGTGGGTGGGAGGGTGGGTGATCGAAGTCCAGTCAGGAGCAGCCAGCGAAGAAGTGACAATCTAGACGTATTGAGATTCAGCAGGAAAGCTAATATTAGAACAGTGGTCTCATGTGCAAATTACCCATGTTAGCCTGCAGCCAACATGTTTAATTCACACACTCGTCAAATTAGAGTCACTAGAAAAGCATGGTTTAAATTGAGTTTGTTTAATATATATATTTAATTAAATTAATCTTAGCCGACGTATCAACTTAGCAGTGTGTGGAGGGCGAGGTACAGAGACTCGAGTGTCCTGAGCAGTTCAGAGCAGAGCAGTATCGTGTATGATCAAGTTCAGCAGCTAGGTTGAGACGACATCAGGTTGAGTGTGTAGACCGAAACAGCCCTCAGACCGTTTAATAGTGGGTGGGATGGTGGGTGATCGAAGTGCAGTCAGGGGCAGCTAGCGGAGAAGTGAAGATCTAGGCATAGTGAGATTCAGCAGGAAAGCTAAAATTAGAACAGTGGTCTCGTATGCAAATTACCCATGTTAGCCTGCAGCCAACATGTTTAATGGCGAGATTTTGATAGACATTTAGCGCATAGTGAAAATATGAAGCCACTTACAATGGTGAGATTTTGAAAGGAAAACAATCAGTGCGTATTGTAACTATGTACTAAAGCCAAATACACTGATGGCACTTTGAAAGGAAAACATTCAATGCATAGTGCAAATATAAACTCTTGAAAATAACTGGATGTGGGGGCTGGGGTTGAAGGGGTGGAATTAACAAATAGAAATTAAAGAAATTTGAAAAAAGCCACTGACAAGTGAGATTTTGAAAGGAAAGCAATCAGTGCATACAATAAGTAATCACTAAATCCGGCTACGCTGGTGAGAATTTGAAGGGAAAGTGATATGTGCATACAATAACTATTCACTAGAGCCGGGTACACTGGTGAGATTTTGAAAGGAAAGCAATCAGTGCATACAATAAGTAATCACTAAAGCCGGCTACGCTGGTGAGAATTTGAAGGGAAAGTGATATGTGCATACAATAACTATTCACTAGAGCCGGGTACACTGGTGAGATTTTGAAAGGAAAGCAATCAGTGCATACAATAACTGTACGAAAGCCGAGTATACTGGTGAGTTTTTGAAAGGAAAACAATCAACAGGTAGTATAACTATGGACTAAAGCCGGGTACACTGGTGAGATTTTGAAAGGAAAACAATTGGCATGTAATGCGACTGAACTAAAGCCGGGTACACGGTGAGATTTTGAGAGGAAAGAAATCATTGCATAAAATAACTATTCATTAAAGCCGGGTACACTGATGAGATTTTGAAAGGAAAGCGATAGGTGCATACAATAACTATTCACTAAAGCCGAGTACGCTGGTGAGATTTTGAAAGGAAAGCAATCAATGTGTATTATAAATCCTTCTTTTTTAAAAATATTTAGATAAAGGCAAAGCGGTGGGACTTTGCGCTGGACATTTCAGCACCTCAGTTCATTCTGCCTGAGAACTTCAACGACCAGAACACTACGCTGGTGGTGTTTGACCTGGGCCACCTGCAGTTCCACAACACGGCCGCACGCATTCAAGAGGTCAAGGCTTCCGCCAAGCAGCACCCGGAGGAGGAAGATGGTAATGCTGCCTGTTTTTTTTCAGTTTTCTTCTCACACTGGAGCTTGCTCCATTTGTCCAGTCAGTCAGTATAGCATTCTGCTGTTGTTATGACTCTTTTATCACTTACCTCGCCATCCATTTCCAATACCGCCACCCTCGATAACAAGTTATCCCTCCATATTCATTTGGACGCTGTGGCCGCATCGGTAGAGCGCAGGCCTCCCCTGCAGAAGATCGGGAGTTTTGTTCCCGGTTGAGTCAAACCAATGACTTAGAAAATTGATACTTGTCGCTACTTAGCTTGGCGCTCGGCATTAATAGGATAGGGCAAGGACTGGTTAGCTCAGTCTCAGGATAATGTGACTGAATGGGATATCGTGTCTTGCTGAGGTCATTGCGAAGAAATGGTTATGGAGAAATGAACAAAAATATAGGAATATTAAACAAAACTAAAACTTTTGGGGTTTTGACTTGAATGTTTATCTCAATTTTTGTATTGGTGTTTACCAGGTGTCGCGTCTGAACTCAGATGTTGTGAGGATGTAAGACCCCCCCCCCCCCCCACACCGAACCCCTCAACAAAGAAGCTCCCATGTATTTGTTTACGGTGTGACAATTTGTCCTTTATCTTGTACTAGTTGTAGAGGACTTTGTGACTCCCTGTTCGTCACCTGGTGACGGTTTGGATGAAGTAGAAGTGCCGACTAAGGTGCCCGATGTGTTCTCTGAGTCGCTCTCGGATGATGCACTACACGAGAAGATCTACGACAAGTAGGTGTTGCAGGAATGGAAATAGATAAAAGATTCACCCCGTACTGCAGTAGCCTGAGATGGGGTGAAGAACAACGCTATTTAAAAGCTGGTGAAAAATATCCACGTGCTGGGTAAATGAAATGAGCAGATAAATTCTTAATTTACGAAGCAAAATATATTCTTTACATATAGCTTAATATTTACCCATTACTTTTGATTTGAAAAATATAATAAAACATGTAGTTTAATGGACTTCAAAAGTGAAATCGGCCGCATTCTATGGTTGCCATCTTGTCTTTTTTTGCATTCTCTCCCATTTCATCAACTCTGTGCCGATATAAGTAACTGTTTGATACTGGAATCAGGGGATTCTACTTCCTGTTCCATACTAAAGCTACTTTCGCCTGTATTTAGACTAACATTGTCATTAACCAGTGGAGTGAATCTTTTATATAGGATGAAAGATTTCCGCGATTTCGCCGATTTCACAAAAAAAAAGATTTTCACCGATTAACGTTCACAAAATGCCATGGATATATATGTGACTGCAATTGGTCAGTCCGAATCCCGTTCTTATATGACCGTAGATGTTGCTAGGACCTAAAACCCTGGCATGTGCGATAATAGTCATAATGACAGTGGGCCGCTCTCCAATGATAGTCTGTACTGACCGATCAGTAGAATGGAGCTAGGATAGTGGTAGGAGAGTAGTGGATGAAACCTGACTTCTGGGAATTTTCTGCGCTAAGTCTCTAGGGGAATATCCGCCCTTTTGTGGAAATTCACCAACAGTTTCCCTTCTTTTAATAATAATGATAATTCCTAGGATAATGTGCTGTTATTGGAGCAACATTATTTACAGATAAGACATTACCATGGATTTCCGCTTTTTTAATGTTTTTTACTAGAGAGCAATTTTATTCCAGGTATTTGAGGTTTGAGGGAATTTCACACTGTTCACAGATGGACACGTGGTTTATACTTGTTTTTTTGGGGGGGGAGGGGCGATCACTGTAACACTTCAATACAAATTAGGTCAATTAAATGCTGTCCTCATTAGAGGGTTTGAATCAAACAGCAGTATCAAATGTCTAAAAATTATCCAAAAGTTTTATTCTGGATAAATTAATTAAAGCTGCATAGTTCAATGTAAGCATCAAATTTTCTAAACCGAAACACGTCACCTAGATTTGATGCTACGTATCCAGCTTAGATACTGGTGCACTTATTATGTATGTATATGGAACATATAAGGAATACTAAGTCAGTTTAATAATAATAATAAAAATAAAAAACCTTCACTGCTGAAGCTTGTGATGTCCAACATGGTAATATGCACCCCCAACATTAATTTGGCATGTTTCCACTTTAAATATCTCCAAATTTAAACCATTAAAATAAAACTTACTTCAAACTAAAGTAAGTTGTACTTATCAACCTAATATATTTATCTTTTAAAAAAATAGGGCAGAAACTAACCTATGGGAATTAGCAACTTTATTTATTGTCAGATTGTGAATTTCCTATGCAAACATAGGGCAGTCCCTAATTAGGTCATCTTGATTTTTGTTGTCGCATAAACCAATTGTGTTTGAAAGTGTGTCAGTGTGTCACTTAACATTTAATATTTGTATACAGTAAAACCTCTCTAACCGAATACCTCCACAGATCGACCACTGCCCTATGTCGATCATTTTATTTGGGTCCCAACAATACCATTGTAACCATATTCTAACTCCATAAACCGACCATCTCACTAAATGGAGCACTTAAAGTCGGTCCCAAGGTCGGTCGATTTAGAGAGGTTTTACTGTATTTTATCATAGGTACACTGTAAGTGGATCTAATATAACTACCGGCCATTGTGGTGGAATGGGTAAGAGCACCAGCTTCCTATGTGGAAGGGTGAGTGTTCGAATCCTGACCGATTCAAACCAATGACTTACAAAATTGGTACTTGTCACTACCTTCGACTGGTGCTCGGCATTACTAGGATAGGGAAAGGACATATTAGATCAGTATCAGGATAATGTAACTGAGTAGGATTACAGATCAGGGTGCTGGTGGCCTGGTTTCCCAGTGGGGCAACACTATAAATTCACCATGAGTGTGCACTGCCACAAGTCGGTACATGTCCTGATATGACCTTAGTTGTTTCTAAGATATAAAACCCAAGCAAACAAACCTAATATAACTCCCAAATAACAATCTTTCAGTGCGCCTTGGAAAGCAAATGTGACGTTCCCCTTTTTTATTTTTAAAGAAAATTAAAGATTACTTCTCTTCAGTAATACTTGAATTAATAATTGAGTAAGACTTATTTTGTTTACTAGCCATTGACAATTGTCACTTTTCCGCTTTCCTGTTTGCAGGTACACATTGAACTTGTCAGATCTACAGGTGATGGTTGGAAGGGCCAAGGACAGCTGGAAGCACGCCCGCATTAAGGGAACAAGCCAAATGCACCTGGTCGACAAGTTCAGCATATCGCTACTGTTTGAACGGTCAGTAACATGGGCCTTACATGGGCACAACATAAGACCTCAGCATCTCGCTACAGTTTGAATGATCAGTAACATGGGCCTTACATGGGCGCAACATAAGACCTCAGCATCTCGCTACAGTTTGAATGGTCAGTAACATGGGCCTTACATCCATGGCACAACATAAGACCTCAGCATCTCACTACAGTTTAAATGGTCAGTAACATGGGCCTTACATGGGTACACAGAAGACCTCAGCATCTCTCTACAGTTTGAAGGGTCAGTAACATGGGCCTTACATGGGTGCAACATAAGACCTCAGCATCTCACTACAGTTTGAAAGGTCAGTAATATGGGCCTTACATGTGTACACCATTAAGACCTCAGCATCTTGCTACAGTTTGAACGATCAGTAACATGGGCCTTACATGGGTGCAACATAAGACCTCAGCATCTTGCTACAGTTTGAAAGGTCAGTAATATGGCCCTTACATGGGTGCAACATAAGACCTCAGCATCTTGCTACAGTTTGAAAGGTCAGTAATATGGCCCTTACATGGGTGCATCTCGCTACAGTTTGAATGGTTAGTAACATGAGCTTTACTTGGGGGAATCCCAGGGAGCGGGACATAGCTCAGGCGGTAGAGTGTCCAGCTGTGAGGGTATGGATCATCCTATCGATCCTGCGCAGTGGACACATTTCCAGTTTTTGCTATTTTCCATTCCAACCAGTGGTCCACAACTGGTTCATCAAAGGCTGTGGTATGTGCTGTCCTGTCTGTGGGAAAGTGCATATAAAAGACTCCTTGCTGCTTATCAGAAAGAGTAGCCTATATGGCTGCAGCAGATTTCCTCTGAAGATACTTATGTCAGAATCACCATGTTTGACGTCCAATAGCTGATGATGAAAATCAACGTGCTCTGGAGGAGTCGTTAAATAAAACAAACTTTCCTTTGGGGGGAATCTTGCTACAGTTTGAATGGTTAGTAAGATGGGAATTGTGTGGGTACAAGATAAGACCTCAATATCTCATTACAATTTGAATGGTCAGTAACATGGGCCTTACATGGGCACAACATAAGACCTCAGTATCTCGCTACAGTTTGAACAGTCAGGAACATGGGCACAACATAAGACCTCAGCATCTCGCTACAGTTTGAATGGTCAGTAACATGGGCCTTACATCCATGGCACAACATAAGACCTCAGCATCTCGCTACAGTTTGAATGGTCAGTAACATGGGCCTTACATCCATGGCACAACAGCATTTCGCTACAGTTTGAATGGTTAGTGACATGGGCCTTACATGGGTACAACATAAGACCTCTGCATCTCACTACAGTTTGAATGGTCAGTAACTTGGGCCTTACATGGCCTTAAGTCCTCAGCATCACGCTATAGTTTGACAGGTCAGTAATATGGGCCTTACATGTGCACAACAGAAGACCTCTGCATCCTGCTGCAGTTTGAAAGGTTATTAACATGAGACTTGTGTGAGTACAACATAAGACCTCAGCATCTCGCTACAGTTTGAACGGTCAGTAACATGGGCTTTTCTTGGGTGCATCTCGCTACAGTTTGAACGGTCAGTAACATGGGTGCAGCATAAGATCTTAGCATCTCGCTACAATTTGAACGGTCAGTAACCTCGGCCTTACATGAGCGCAACATCAGTCCTGAGCATCTCGCTACAGTTTGAACATGGGTGCATCTCGCTTCAGTTTTGTATCACACATAAACATTTCATGACCAGACGGGATAGCCGAATGAGTTGAGCGTCCGTCCACTGCTTTGGGAGATCGGGGGATCCGAACCCATGACTTTGTGGGTTCGAACCCTAGTCGAGTCAAATCAATGACTTAAAAATTGATACTTGTCGCTTCCTAGCCTGGCGCTTGGTATTACTAGAATAGGGCAAGGACTGGTTCACTCAATGTCCGGATAATGTGAATGAGTGGGATATCAGGTCATGGGTGCTGGCGATCTGATTTCCCAGTGGGGCAGCACTATAAAGTCACCATGAGTGTGGACTGTCACAAGTCGGTACCTGTCCTGATATGACCTTAGATGTTACTAGGATGTAAAACAACAACAAACAAACAAATAAACATTTCATCGTCAATTTGAAAAATAAAGAGAAGAGGCATTACTGGTAAGCAGAGAACTATACATGATTTAGCTCTAGAGGTGAGTATGGGTTTGTTTTTTTGTTTAACAGAGCCATGTCAATTTCTAAGGAAATTCAAATAGCTAGTTTAAAACGAATCTCTTCACCCTTGTTTATTTTATGCAGATTATTCTAGTTTTGACTACTTATGATTAGTAACTGTGTGATAAGATAACACCAACACTACAGCTGGCCAGCATTGAAAACAAGCCTCAATAATAAAAAAAAAATTAAACAAACAAAAACTGTGTCCGCTGTCATTAAAGTGGCATAGTCCGATTGCTTTTGAGTTTCTGAAATTTTCTGAGCTCATTATTATCTACCTTATTTTAGTTTGAAGCAACTTTTGAGATAGATTGCACAACTCTGACACCATAGGCTTCTGCAGTAACATGTTCTATTAAATTTCCTCAGTAATCCCTTCCATGTGGCGACATGTTTAATAAGTGCACCTGTATCTAAGTTAGAGATATATAATAAAATCTAGATAATTGTTTTGGTTTTGAAAATGTGATGCTTCATCGGACTATGCGGCTTTAATTTATACAGTTTATTCTAGTTTTGACTGTGCGTATGATTAGTAACTGTGTGTCTGCTGTCATTAAATAACAAAGCGTGTTTATGTATTTTCAACAGGCGGCTGCTGTATACGTCAGACCCTCAGTGGCCCACAGCTACCCTCTCCGGTACTCTCCCCAGTCTCATTCTCCATGTCAACGAGTATAAGGTGAGGCCACACAAAAACAGAAAGTTAAAGCTGCATAGTCCGATGAAGCATCAAATTTTCAAACCAAAACAATCGTCTAGATTTAATTCTACATATCTAACTTAGATACTGGTGTACTTATTAAGATCTATGAGATACAAGTTATGTATGTTCGATACAAGAAATGCAGAGAACATAGTGGTCTTTAAGAAACTACTAAAAGGTTATGTAATAAACAGGAAATAGAACCAGATCCATGAGATACAAGTTAGGTATGTTCGATACAAGTAATGCAGAAAACATAGCCGTGTTTAAGAAACTACTAAGAAGTAATGTAATAAGCAGCAAATAGAACCAGATCCATGAGATACAAGTTACGTATGTTCGATACAAGTAATGCAGAAAACATAGCCGTGTTTAAGAAACTACCAAAAAAAGTAATGTAATAAGCAGGAAATAGAACAAGATCCATGAGATACAAGTGAGATAGGTTAGATACAAGAAATGCAAAAAAACGGTGGTGTTTAAGAAACTACCAAAAAATAATGTAACCTTAAAAAAACTCATGGAAGTACAACAGGTTAACTATAAAATCGTGGCCGGTGTGATCCTAAGGAGTAGGTGCATGTTCACAGGCAAAATGTTGGCTGATGCTGTATATTTTCTTTGTAAAACACAAACAAGTAACTATATCAACCTTTCAAAATCTATATGCTATGATACCTTACTAGCAACTAATGAAATTAACAAGTTACAATAGAAATGTGAAAAAAACATTTTTTAAATATAGGTAATGGACTAACACAAAGTATGGTAAAAGCAAACTGTTTGCAATCTACAAACAGGTACAGCCTATAAAAAAGAAACAACGTAAAAAGCTAAATTATTACTAAGAGAAAATTCAAAAGACTTGAATCAAATTAGACTAGTGCTGCCCAGTGGTGAAAACAAGTGTTAACACACTTATCCATTATAGGAAGGGTAAATAAATTCATTAAAAAAAATTATACACAAACAGCTGGCCCCCAATGGTGACATTTATTGTACGTGGTGAGCGCCAATACAAAATAAAATATACACTTGAATTTGCATATCCGCGCAACCTATCGGCTAACTGGTAATTGCGAAACCGCATTGTTGCTGTGTCAGATCAACGCGCTGAAGAATTGCCTGATGCTTATGTCGACTGGGTCAAGTGCCACTAAGTCACCGCCAAAACCAAAACCAGACACACCGCAACGAGCCCGCATGGGCAGCGTAGATGACCTCAGCAAGAGCATGTACTACAGTGTCTACCAGAACCACAACAAGAACAAAATCAGGTATGACACAGTAAGCACATCTATTACGGCATTAACTAGAACTACAGCAATAACTAACCAGATATGGTACAGTAAAGGTATGTACTACAGTGTCTACCAGAACTACAGCAAGAACAGAATCAGGTATGGCACAGTAAGCACGTCTATTACGGCATTAACTAGAACTACAGCAATAACTAACCAGATATGGTACAGTAAAGGTCTGTACTACAGTGTCTACCAGAAGTACAACCGAATCAGATATGTCACAGTCATCATCATCATCATCATCATCATCATGCTGTCGGTTGCGATGCGACAAAGACTGCTTTCATTACTTGACTGCCGCTCTCCATTTAGCTAAGTACATTTCATGAAAGCTGCCTGCAAAAGTGTTGAAGTGCTGCTAGCTTTTGCAAGTTACCAGCGGCACTCTCTCGGGGAGCAAGTAGAGGTTTCATACTGGCAAGAACATGTCCAGACAGGCGCAAAACTATTTGTCCCTGCAGTGGCTGGTCGGGAGATGTTGGGAGTTCCATACATCAACCGCCCTTGATGCTGCCACAGTGACATGGTTTTCTGTTCAGGGTTTGCTCCCTTAGCCTTCGGTTCTGTCAAGGACCTGTACCACAAGGCAGTGGTTTACAACTCTGCAGGGCAGGGGCGTCAAACTCCCTGAGGTATTGCAATACCTGCATACCCATCACAGTAAGCACATCTATTACAGCATTAACTAGAACTACAGCAAGAACTAACCAGATATGGTACAATAAAGGTATGTACTACAGTGTCTACCAGAACTACAGCAAGAACAGAATCAGGTATGTCACAGTAAGCACATCTATTACAGCATTAACTAAAACTACATCAATAACTAACCAGATATGGTACAATAAAGGTATGTACTACAGTGTCTACCAGAACTACAACAAGAACAGAATCAGGTATGCCACAGTAAGCACATCTATTACAGCATTAACTAAAACTACATCAAGAACTAACCAGATATGGTACAGTAAAGGTATGTACCACAGTGTCTACCAGAACTACAACAAGAACAGAATCAGGTATGCCACAGTAAGCACATCTATTACAGCATTAACTAAAACTACATCAACAACTAACCAGATATGGTACAGTAAAGGCATGTACTACAGTGTCTACCAGAACCACAACAAGAACAGAATCAGGTATGACACAGTAAGCACATCTATTACGGCATTAACTAGAACTACAGCAAGAACTAACCAGATATGGTACAATAAAGGTATGTACTACAGTGTCTACCAGAACTACAGCAAGAACAGAATCAGGTATGTCACAGTAAGCACATCTATTACAGCATTAACTAGAACTACATCAAGAACTAACCAGATATGGTACAGTAAAGGTATGTACCACAGTGTCTACCAGAACTACAACAAGAACAGAATCAGGTATGTCACAGTAAGCACATCTATTACAGCATTAACTAAAACTACATCAATAACTAACCAGATATGGTACAGTAAAGGTATGTACTACAGTGTCTACCAGAACCACAACAAGAACAGAATCAGGTATGGCACAGTAAGCACATCTATTACGGCATTAACTAGAACTACATCAATAACTAACCAGATATGGTACAGTAAAGGTATGTACTACAGTGTCTACCAGAACTACAGCAAGAACAGAATCAGGTATGGCACAGTAAGCATGTCTATTACAGCATTAACTAGAACTACATCAAGAACTAACCAGATATGGTACAGTAAAGGCATGTACTACAGTGTCTACCAGAACTACAACAAGAACAGAATCAGGTATGGCACAGTAAGCACATCTATTACAGCATTAACTAGAACTACATCAATAACTAACCAGATATGGTACAGTAAAGGTATGTACTACAGTGTCTACCAGAACTACAGCAAGAACAGAATCAGGTATGTCACAGTAAGCACATCTATTACAGCATTAACTAGAACTACATCAATAACTAACCAGATATGGTACAGTAAAGGTATGTACTACAGTGTCTACCAGAACTACAACAAGAACAGAATCAGGTATGGCACAGTAAGCACATGTATTACAGAATTAACTAGAACTACATCGAGAACTGACCAGATATGGTACAGTAAAGGTATGTACTACAGTGTCTACCAGAACTACAGCAAGAACGGTATCACGTAGTGGCGCAACACTTCTAAAATCGTTGCGCTGTCTCTCATACTAGTTATAGGTACCCATCCTCATAGGTATTGTTTCCTGGAAGTAAAAGCCCCAACAAACTTGTGTGCATTTCTTAAAACACCCCAACAAACATGTGTCCATTTCTTAAAATGTCCCAACAAACATGTGTACATTTCTTAAAATGCCACAACAAGCATGTGTACATTTCTTAAAACACCCCAACAAACATGGGTATATTTCTTAAAACACCCCAACAAACATGTGTGCATTTTTTCAAACACCCCAACAAACATGTGTACATTTATTTAAATGCTCAAACAAACATGTGTACATTTCTTAAAATGCCCCAACAAACACGTACATTTTTTAAAACACCCCAACAAACATGTGTGCATTTTTTTAATGCATTTCTTTAACGCTCCAACAAATGTGAGTGCATTTCATTAAACACCTCAACAAACATGTGTACATTTCTTAAAACACCCCAACAAACATGTGTACATTTCTTTAAATGCCCCAACAAACATGTGTGCATTTCTTATAGCTCCCCAACAAACATGTGTACATTTTTTAAACGCCCAACAAATATGTGTACATTTCTTCTGCTCATTTTCTTGTCTTCTCTCACGTCTTCTGCCCACAGCTATCGGGAGACAGTAGACCAGCAGACCAAGCAGGCGGTTGCCGAGTCGCGACTCTTGCTCATGCAGTTCTCAATCCCCCACGTCTCCCTTGAAATCAACAGCAGAGGTAAACTGCGCTGCGCCCCTTTGTTTAAATTTTAAAGAAAAATGTTATTTTTGTAATCTTGTCACACAAAGACATGTAACTAACATGGGGTAACAAGTGTAATTCCAAGAGGGCTCTGCTTGTTATTGGGAATTAATTGATCTAAATCACATTGATTTAAAAAAAACAAAAAAACATTTAGTTGGAAATGTTATAATGTTTAAAAAACTAGATCTAAAGTTCAGTGTGGAAATATTTATTGAGAGCGTCCTTCTTTATGGTCGATGAAATTTCTTTGCAGCTAATACACTGGCCTCTCTCTTGCCTGATAATAGTGTCTGTACGGGGTGTGGAAAGTCTTGAAAAGTCTTGAACTTCATTTTCCCCATTTCAAGGCCTTGAATTTACCTTAACCTATTTTGGGTAATTAGTCTTGAAAGTTCTCAGAAAAATTAAAAATAAGAAACGCTTGTTTGCCACTATACAGACAAATAAACTTATTTATTTTGGCCACATCATTCGTCAGACTTCAATATACCGTACATTGTTGGAAGGGAAGGTGAATGGCAGCAGAGGGAGAGGGAGACCAAGAACATCATGGTTTACAAATATTTCACAGTGGACAGGCTTGAATTATTCACAGTCTATCAGAACAGCACACCATCGGGACAAGTGGAGAACCATTGCATCCAACCCTCGACTAGAGGATGGAACTATTGATTGATTGAGTCTTGAAAAGCCTTGAATTCCATTAAACTGTCCTCACTGATCTAAATTATCCAAAATCGCTATTCGCAATTGTTTTTTTTCTCTCCTGAAATCCAAATGAAAATTGTCTCCAATTCCTATCATATACGGACCCTGTAATATATAATGATAATGTTTACATCGTGACTATGTTCACGTATATATAACATATGTAATGGCTTTATGTGAGTATGAAACTGTTGAAGACTGTCAATGCTAACACTGCCCCTGGTGCTGTCTGTGGTAGAGCGCAGCGTGGCTGAGCTGCAGGTGTCCGGGGTGAGGGCCAACTTCACAAAGCGCCCCTATGACACCTCGATGGGCTTCACTGTGCACAGTCTGCTCGTCGTGGACGCTCTACAGACATTCGGCGTCGACTTTGAGCTGCTCGTCGCGTCGCACAAGAACCTCTGGTTGGTCACCCGGATATAGAGCAAATAGAACTTTTTTTTTTTTTCTTGGAAGATTTATACTGCCTATCATGAATAAGTCTGAATAGTCTTTTTTTTACCATTAGACAGTTGGTCGATAAAAATCCCCAGCCTACACTTTTATCGACCCAAGGGAGTTTTAGCCTCCCGCACTACATAGACATGGTATGAGAGCAACTGGCCTTTGATGACGCTGTAAATTGCTAGAGGTGATAGCTTGGGGAATCGAAACACAACCTTCAGATTAGTAGTCCGACCTAGAAAAAAGTCAGACACTCTAACCACTCCGCCACAGAAAACACCACTTTTCTATATGGAGCAGACTAGATAGGATAGCTGAATGAGTTGAGCGTCTATCTACCGTTTTGGGAGATCATTGGACTAAAACCATACATATAGTCATTGTTATTTTTCATATCTCTTATTCACAATTATCAACGCAGGACACGAATCGGTATAAGTTGGGTTTTTTATTGGTTACTTCAGATGGTATTCTTGTTCCGTTATGTCAGGTCTTAATTGAAATGTCTATGGTGTCTGTTCCCAGCGCTCAACCTTGCGTTCTTCTAGATGGGTGGGTGGGACAGCTGAGAAAGAAAAAAGAAGACTGGCTTTGCAGTAACCACGTGGCAGGTTCGGGCTGACTGGCGAAAGTGAGCTACTCGGTGCTCAAGTCGACAGTGCAGGCCCAAACAGCCAGGTGGCAGTGATGGCGCGTGTAGTTACGGGGAAGAATGTAGGTGGCGCCAGTGTCGGCCGCCATATAATTCAAGGTTAAGCGGGCGATTCGGTCCCGCACGCCAAATTATCCATGTTGCCACCGCAACATGAACAATTCACATCTTACCCACTGAATCCACTATGAATACAGCTATGTTTCGGGGCACCTTAATTTAATAAACATCTTTAAAACGTCCTGGAATTTTGCACTGAAAGGTCCTAGAAAATCCTGGAATTTGATATGTCAAAATGGGTATGAACCCTGTGCAGGAACCCTGTAGATGTTGCTAGGAGGTAAAACAACAATGAACATTTGTTTTGGTCTGTTCCAGCCTGGATAGCCGGAGCGGCAGTATCCGTGGCTCGGGCTCCAACTCGCCGCTCTCCCCCAAGTCGCCGTTGACCCCAGGGTCGCCGCCACTCGTCGACCTGCTGGGCAAGGCAAGCGCGCACACCGTCAACAGCGCCGTCTCCACCGCCCTTCAGTCCCTCGTCACCACGACGCCCGGTAGGTGTCACCTGTAGCAGCGCCACGTGGTGGTTGGGGGGGGGAGGGGGGATGACGCTGAAAGATCTCGGCATTTGCGCTCATTTGATTTCCGCCATTTAACAATTACATTTTTAATATTTGTTTACGTGATCTCTTCTGTTTTCTCTTTCTCTTCTCCCCCCTCTCCTCTCCTCTCTCCTCTCCTCTCCTCTCTCTCCTCTCCTCTCCTCTCCTCTCCTCTCCTCTCCTCTCCTCTCCTCTCCTCTCCTCTCCTCTCCTCTCCTCTCCTCTCCTCTCCTCTCCTCTCCTCTCCTCTCCTCTCCTCTCCTCTCCTCTCCTCTCCTCTCCTCTCCTCTCCTCTCCTCTCCTCCCCTCCCCTCCCCTCCCCTCCCCTCCCCTCCCCTCCCCTCCCCTCCCCTCTCCTCTCCCCTCCCCTCCCTCTCCCCTCCCCTCCCCTCCCCTCCCCTCCCCTCTCCTCTCCTCTCCTCTCCTCTCCTCTCCTCTCCTCTCCTCTCCTCTCCTCTCCACTCCCCTCCCCTCCCCTCCCCTCCCGCTCCGCTCCCCTCCCCTCCCCCTCCTCTCATACTTGAAAATTTGAACATGAATTTAAAAAAACTATATTTTTACGGTTTGGGTAGTTTGTTCAGTTCAAGTCATTATATATATATATATAAAGTAAACGATAGCACTTGGAAAAGCAACAACGTATCTTTTTTGGTAAATAAGTTTGAAAATACTGGGAAAATGGTGGCTCGTAGTCCTGGAAAATGGTGGTTTATGGTACTGGTATATTGTGAAATTAAGTTTAGGGAGAAGTGAAGGAACCTACATGTTGTGTAGTGTTTTTAGACCAAATAGAATTCGCGACTAATTTTAATTTGTTATTATTGTCAAAGCCATGTTCAGGCTGTCCGTCTAATGGTGACTAAAAATAGTAATCTTCATATTTAATCAGATTAAATTACCGTATATAAATGTAATAAATGACTGAATTCAACAAAGGTAATTAAATCAAATCAAAAACAGTAGGTATTGTCTTTCACTTGTTTGATGCATCTTGGATATTTCATTTTGGAAAAGCGCTCTAGAAATAGATAGTAATCTTTAAAATTATGTGGGAAGTTTGTTTCTATGAGTCTGTGAACACTGAACTGGACTAAAATGACCAATTCCCCTTTTATGGGTCTTGTTAGTACATACACAGGGTCTGTATGGGGCCTGGAAAGTCTTGAAAAGTCTTGAACTTCATTTGCCCCATTTCAAGGCTTGAAAAGGCTTGAATTTAACCTATTTTGGGTAATTAGTCTTGAAAAGCCTTGAATTCCATTAAACTGTCCCTACTGATCTAAATTAGTCGGAAATCGTCATTTGCCAATGTTGTTTTTTCCTGAAATCCAAATGAGAATAGCCTTGAATTCCATATCAAAAACAGCCTTTAAAAGCCTTGAAATAGCCTTGAATTCCATATCTTCACATGTGTACAGAGGCATCATACACGAAGGCACTATTGGGTGTTGACCTCGGCTGTATTCCCGGGTAATGGTGCGTGTTATGGTAATGGTGTAGTATTAGTTAATGGTGTATGCGTAAGAAGGTAAGGTGTTTTATGGTAATGTCTTATGGTGGTATCACTCGTAGCCCGCGTCCTGGATTTCAGGCTGAGTAAGTATCAGTGAGGCCTGCTGTTACCCGCATAGTGCTGAGAAGTGGTGTTGAAACCACCTGCATGACCCACTTCTAATCAATGTCACAATCCTCACCTGTCAGTCGTCATAATCCTCACCTATCAACCGTCACATTCCTCACCCGTCAACCATCACATCCGTCACCTGTCAACCATCACATTCCTCACCTGTCAACCATCACATTCCTCACCTGTCAACCATCACATCCATCACCTGTCAATCATCACATTCCTCACCTGTCAACCATCACATCCTTTACCTGTCAACCGTCACATCCCTCACCTGTCAACCGTCACATTCCTCACTTGTAGACCGTCACATTCCTCACCTGTCAACCATCACATTCCTCACCTGTCAACCATCACATTCCTCACCTGTCAACCATCACATCCTTTACCTGTCAACCGTCACATCCCTCACCTGTCAACCGTCACATTCCTCACTTGTAGACCGTCACATTCCTCACCTGTCAACCATCACATTTCTCACCTGTCAACCATCACATTCCTCATCTGTCAACCATCACCTTCCTCACCTGTCAACCATCACATTCCTCACCTGTCAACCATCACATTCCTCACTTGTCAACCATCACCTTCCTCACCTGTCAACCATCACATTCCTCACCTGTCAACCATTACATTCCTCACCTTCAACCATTCGCCCTGTTCCCATGTTACACCACAGTGTCACAATCCTCAGCTGTCAGTCGTCATAATTCTCATCTGTCAGCCTTCATATTCCTCACCCTGTCAACCGTCACATTCCTCACCCTCTGTCAACCATCACCTCCCTCACTTGTCAACAACCACATCCCTCACCTGTCAGCCGTCACATCCATCACCTGTCAACCATCACATTCCTTACCTGTCAACCATCACATCCCTCACCTGTCAACCATCACATCCATCACCTGTCAGCCATCACATTCCTCACCTGTCAACCATTCGCCCCGTTCCCATGCTACCAGTGTTAGACTGCCCATTTAGATGGCTGGGCCTGGAGAGGTATGATTGTGAAGGAAGGTGTGAAAATCTGATTGGTTGAGTTCGGTTGGATGGTGTTTCAGTTTGGAGGCCAATTAGTAGATGTGTGTTTGTTGGGCAGTAACACACAACTCATTCACCCCAGTTCGTTATCGATTAAACCACCCCAACCATAGCCTGCCATTCACATAACACACTGGTGTCAATTTGCTGTTGATGCTTATAGTAATGCAGGCACATTACTGTTACAGTTCCACAGAGTTTGTGGTGGCCTAGTTGGTTGATGTTTGCTATTATTGGTTGCAGGGTCTGTATGGGGCCTGGAAAGTCTTGGAAAAGAACTTCATTTGCCTCATTTCAAGGCCTTGAAAACCTATTTTGGGTAATTAGTCTTGAAAAGCATTGAATTCCATTAAACTCTCGACACTGATCTAAATTAGTCCAAAATCGCCATTCGGTGATAATCCGACATGTCTATGGTGTTGTTTTTTTCCTGAAATCCGAATGAAAATAGTCTTGAATTCCTATCAAAAACAGCCTTGAAAAGCCTTGAAATAGCCTTGAATTCCATATCTTCACGTGTGTACGGACCCTGTGGTTGGTATTCAATGTATGCGTGGGCTGCATTGCTAGGTAATTGTTTAGTATGTGTTTAATTGCTTCCGCTCCTGTTCACATAGCAGATGTGTGGTGTTAAGAATTGAGAAAGCAAGGCCAACTAAAATTACACCCGTATTCACATTTCAACAAAAGGACAAAGCACTCAACTGACTGAAACCCACTAAAATTGAAACCCACTAAAATTGACTGATATGTGATAACAAGTCTCAATTTGCTTATTTGGAAATGTGTGTTGCATGTCACTTGGAGGTGCATAGTCCCATGAAATCGTGACATTTCCAAAACCAAAACTATTAGTATTAGCTAGATTTGATCCTAAATGTCCGACTTAGACATTGGTGTACTTATTAAATATTTCTTATACTAAGTCAATTTAATAGAACCTGTTTCTGCTGAAGAATTTCGACATGCACACTAAAATTAAACTCGCATGTTTTCACCTATCTCCGAAGTTAATCATTTATAATGAAGGGTTACCTCAAACTAAAAGATTAGGTAGTATATACGTGTATATGCTAGTGTAGGCACCCGCGGGCATTGATGAATGTACATATGAGCTGGTCCATATTCGGGCGTTTCGAACGCGCCGGCTCCGTGCTAAGCATTATGCGCCCGCTGCTCGCTAGTCGGCGTGCCAGTAGTCGTATATAACCACGGCGCTCGGCCGGCCCGGCGCCTTCCTGATACGCACCCGGCCTGCGCGCCGGTCAGCTCACCCGAGAAAAACAATTAAATTATAACAATTAAATTGATATATTGTTTATTTTATTTTCAATGGCAGAACCCCCAAACCATCAAGCTATGCAACTGTGCCGAGTCTAATTAAAATTATATGGTGGCAACTACTTGAACTAGTAAGCTAAGTTGTTAATAGCGATTTTATCTATGTTTTTTGGTGGTATTTTTTTACCATATTTTAGGCAATTAAAAAAAAATCTGTTCTATTTGGTATTGTGTTTTAGGCCAACTAAAGCGTGAATATTTGTTTAGTAAAAAAAAAGAAAGCCTTGATCTAACTTAAATAAGATTGGTTATCAGTAGTTGTTCTATCTGTATAACCGATTTAGAGACAATTACTATAGTGAATGAACATTACTGTAATATGAAAATGATGCCAACATGATATGAGATCTAGTTTCACAAGTTATCATGTATAGTCACACATGAGTGTTAAGAATATGTGTCATTGGTTGTTATGGTAACTAAGGTTAGAGGGGTACAAATAGGTATGGTATCACATCATTGGTGAGCCCTCGTCCCTAATTCATCATTGAGCACAATCACAAACTCACCGGGTCCTGTGACTGAATCGGTTGAGCGCGAGCCTTGCGTGCGGGAGATAGGGATTTTTGTTCCCGGTCGAGTCAAACCAATGACATATAATTGATACTTGTCGCTTCTTAGACTGGCGCTCGGCATTAATAGGATAGGGCAAGGACTGGTTAGCTCAGTGTCAGGATAATGTGACTGAGTGAGATATCCGGTCACGGTGCCGGTGGCCTGACTTCCCAGTGGGGAAACACTATAAAGTCACCATGAGTGCGCACAAGTCGGTAGCCATCCTGATATGACCTTAGATGTTGCCAGGGCGTAAGTATTGGCTCATTCGGAATCATCATTCTTTATTTATTACGCGATGCTTATTGTTGCAGATATCTAAGATGGCATAATTAAACTTATTTTGATCAGATGTACCTTAAGAATCGGGAGAAAAGGTTGACTACCCTTTTTCGATGAATGATCTGTGATATGAATCACGTTGAGATGCAGAGTAGTCTGGTCCCCTGGTCTCCTCCACCAATGGGGTTCCTGTTAGCATTGTCCCCTGGCCTTTTCAAGAGTATGGACTGATAGTACTCGAGCGCCACTTAGCATTATCTCAGCCGGCCGGCAAGCCCTATTGGATATGTCAAAATAGGTATGAACCCTGATATACATAAGAATCCATTCGGGTATATAACTCACCTATAAACCAAGTCTCACAAACACTGCCCCAAGCAGCCCCAGCCATGCATGGACCATGGTTTTTTTTGGTACGTAATTGATTCATCTCAATACATATTTTGTCAGAGCCGAGGCACTGTGGTCTTCCAGCCGTTGCCAGTGGACCCATTTGCAGTTTGGGCTATTTTCTGTTCCAACCAGTGGTCCACAACTGGTTAATCAAAGGCTGTGGTATGTGCTGTCCTGTCTGTGGGAAAGTGCATATAAAAGACCCCTTGCTGCTCATCGGAAAGAGTAGCCTATGTGGCGGCAGCTGGTTTCCTAAAAAAAAATATGTCAGAATGACCATATGTTTGATGTCCAATAGCTGATGATAACGTTGAAGTGATCATATTTGGTCCATACATGGTGACAGGGAAGTGGAATGTGCTACATTCTGAACATTCGTCTTGCAGTGACTCCGGCGGCGCGTGATGTGGGGCCGCCATCGCTGAACACCTCCTTCCTGGATGTAGGCGGCAGCACCAGTCAGGGCCCACTTTCCGCACCAGAAGTGGTGAGCGACACGGAGGCGCTTATCCGTGTCGAGCTGGACATCATCAGCCCGGCCTGCCCGACCGGAAGTTCCGGCAATGAGACGCTGCACATTGCCAACATCCAGTTCAACACCCTCGATGTTGTCGGTACGGTGCTTCTTTGGTTGTTTTTTTCTTGTTCTTGTTCTTCTTCTAGTACTTTTTTTTCTCTTTTTTTTCTTCTTCTACTACTTCTTTTTCTGTTTCTCTTCTTCTTCATCTTCCTCTTCATCGTCGCCGTGAATATATATCAGGATAATGTGACTGATGTGGGATATCAGGTCGTAGTGCTAGCGGCCCGGTCTTCCAGTGGGGCTGCACTATAAAGTCACCATGAATGCGCCCCAAAGCCGGTGGCCGAATCGGTAGAGTGCAGGGTTTCCATGCAGGAGGCCAGGAGTTCAATTCCCGGACGAGTCAATCCAATGACTTAAAAAATTCATTCTTGTCACTTCCTAGCTTGGCATTAATAGGATAGGACAAGGACTGGTTAGATCAGTGTCAGGATAAAGTGACTGAGTGGGATATTGGGTCATGGTGCTGGTGGCCTGATTTCCCATTGGGGCAACACTATGAAGTCACTATGAGTGTGCACTGACAAGTCAGTAGCCTTCCTGATATTACCTTAGATGTTGCCAGGACGTAAAACTCCAACAACTTACCAACCATGAATGTCAACTGTCACAAGTTTAGTACCTGTCCTGATATTTTTATTTAAAATTGTTATTTTTGTGATGGGTGCATTTATGTTGCCCGTAACAGTTATGTCTGAGGACTTGTCTTTGCTGCTGGACAGTAATAGTCTTGTGGTTCCCCTTGTTTTATTACTTTCAGTTGTTGTGTACCTATCTACTGCATGCATTCTTTCTGTTTGTAAGCATTCTCCCCCAGCCCAACCCCCCACCCAACCCTCAAATTTAGTTTTTTTAGTTCTATAATTGGATAAGTTTGGTTACCAATAGTTACATCTGACCTTAGACGCTAGTTACCAGCCTGTAAAACACAAACAAACAAGCAAACTTTTATTGTACAGCGAACCAGCAGACGATAGTGGAGCTGCTTGGCTTCTTCCGTCGGCTCAACCCTGCTCAGAAAATGCGTCGGGAGGACTCGGGCAAGGCCAAGCACCGCCGGACGGAGAGCGGCGAGTCCCCGGACACCGCCGGCAGGCCACCCGAGGACCCGGATGGAGACGACGACGACGAGGAGCACTTACACGCCTACATAGCCGTACGGCCACTCCTCCTTGCTCTCGCTACTAATGATCAGGGATGAAAGATCACCGCGATTTCTCGGATTTCCGCAATTTCTGCGATTTTTGTATATTCACCGATTAACGTTCACAAAATGCCAATATATATATCACAGCAATTGGTTAGTCCGAATCCTGTTCTTATCTGACCTTAGATGTTGCTAGAACATTAAAGCCCTGATGAGAAAATTTTGGTATGGGTGATAATACAGTCAGAATAAGGACAGATGAAGAAACCTGACTTCTTGCGTCTTTCCACGATTCCCCGACAGTCCTATGAGGGGAAACCCACGTATTCGGGGAAAATTGCTGTTGGTGCAATTACCATGGCTGGGTCCTGCTGGAACCCACTAGGTGGCACCACGGTCTTAGGTTAATTTCTTCGTTTTGGGGGGTGGGGGGGGGGAGACCACCTTCATCCCTGAACAATAATTTTATTATTTACTGAAGGCATAATATTTAAAGAAAAGAAAAAACACTTATCTAGATTTGATGATTCATTTCAAACTTAAATACTGGTGCGTGTATGTATGTCATGTCCCCTTAGGACGCATTCTATTTCTGCGGGACTCAGGCAGCTCACGGATTGAGATCAATACAGACTAGAACCTGTGTGTGTATATGTATGTATGACATGCCCCCTTTGGACGCGTTATATTTCAGCAGGACTCAGGCAGCTCATGCATTGAGATCAATGTTGACTTCCACTGCCTGAACCTGTGTGTGTGTATGTATGACATGTCCCCCTTGGGCGTGGTCTATTTCCGCAGGTCTCAGACAGCTCACGCATTGAGATCAATGTCGACTTCCACCACCTGAACCTGTGTGTATATGTATGACATGTCCCCCTTGGGCGTGTTTTATTTCTGCAGGACTCGGCCAGCTCGCGCATTGAGTTCAATGTCGACTTCCACTGCCTAAACCTGTGTGTGTATGTATGACATGTCCCCCATGGGTGTGTTCTATTTCCGCAGGACTCGGGCAGCTCGCGCATTGAGATCAATGCGGACTTCCACCGCCTGAACCTGCTGTTGATGCGGGCCGAGGAGCGGGACGGTCAGATCGTGGGGCGCAAGGTGGCCACGGCCACGCTCTCACGGGCCAAGATTAACGCCACCATCGGTCAGCACCAGCATGTCGGCCTTCTGTCTCTCAGCATGGCACAGCCATCCCAATGATATAAATAAGATAAATACTCCACACACACACACACACATACTCTTGAATTCCTATCAAAAACACCCTTGAAAGGCTTTGAAATAGCCTTGAATTCCATATCTTCACAAGTGTACGAACCCTGTAAGAGGGTGAAGAGGCAAAGGAAATAAAAAAATGTATATAGCTTTATATTCAACAGATACACAGTTTCGTGTGTGGTACAAAATAAACCTGTTTGTTTTCGCTTTGGTATATATCCCACATATTCCATTTTTTTCTTCTGCCTGACAAAATTGACCAAATAACATTTTTAGAAACAACAGGCTAACCAATATTTCTCCTCTAATGAATTTTGGAGATACATAGTTCAATGTAAGTTAATCAAGTTAATCCTAAATTCCAATATGTGAGTTTGCCTTATTTGTTGCTGGTGCTAATCATGCGTAATCTAAAAGCGCAGTTGAATTATTACAGATGGTGACATCCATGTGGAAGGCTCGTTGGGCGGACTCCAGATGATCGACTTGACCCCTGAGGGCTCCCGGCACCAGAAGATTTTCAGTGTTGGCTTTGACCTGGACATGCCTACGCTGCCGCAACTGAACCTCCACGACTCCATGCCAGTAACCGCTTCAGATGTGTTCAAGACCTCCCATGAGGCGATCACGTTTGATCCCCCAATGGATAAGGCGTTTAACTTTACACTCCACCAACCAGAGTTTTCACGGACTGGGATGGCTATGCCTTCAGGGATGAACCAAAGGCTATCCGAGGATGACTTAATTGCAGTTACCATTCGCATGGCATCGCTGTGTTACACGCATGCACCAGGTTTTCTGCAGGACTTGAACCTGTGCATTAGTGAATTCTCCGACTACATGTCTAGTGTTGGCTCCCAGCTTTGTGATGTCGCAACCGAAGTGGCACTTGACTGGGTGCACCGTAAGCCTGAAACTGGGACCGGGTTAGGTAGTAGCAATCTGAGTCTTGATAATATCGGTGGCGGACTGAGTGGGCGCAAGCCAACATATCCAACCCTAGGTGACCTCGATGAGGTGTTGCTGGATGATATCCACGAGGTGACTGTCGAAGACCTAGAAGAGGATGACAGATCCATGGGTCTGAAGTTGGATGTCATCCTCCAGACACCAGTTATTATGTTACCGCGCACTCCCAACTCCCCAGAGGTGCTGGTCGTCCACCTGGGGAGGATCAGTCTTCAGAATGGCACGGCACACAATGCCACTGTGGCCACTGAGAGTGGCTCGGAAAGCTTCATCCAGGCCAATCAGTCTTCTTCGCAACAACCATCGATGCCACATGATAAGCCAGATAAGATCTTTATGGAGATCCGCGACATGAGTATGTACTCGATGAACCTGGACCGGCAGCGAAGCCTGCACCAAGAGGCTGCCAAGGGCAAATCTGGTGGGATCATGCGTGCAAGTACTTTCAGCACACCACAGCCAGGCGGGTTCATTCGGACAAGCTATGGCGTGCCCATCCTCCATGACACCACCCTGGAGGTGACGATCGAGAAGCAAGAACCAGATGAGACCTTCATCAATGTCAATGATGACTTGCACTTCAATGACCATTTGGTAAATAGTGGAAGCGGAGTTCAGCAGCCAAGCGGTGTGAAGGGATTGGAGAGTCGGTTACAGGTGAATGGTAAGCTGATCACTCCACTGCAAGTGGCACTCAGTAAGGCGGTCTACGAACAGATCCTACAAACGCTCAACAACCTGGCACCGAATGATGAAGTGCCTACCTCAGTGCACAGCGAAATCAAGATCCTGGCTGGAGAAAGCCTGCTCAGTGTTATTGATGATGCTGACAATATGTCAACATCATCCCATGTATTTTCTCACAGACCAGAAAGCCGATTAATCTTAAGTTCATCATCAAAAGATCATCTGACCTTCCCATTGGCATCAAGCGAAACTGGAAGTCAGACCCCCCAAACACAAGCGCAACCAAAGGAGCGACCAATTACCTTCCAGGCAGATTTTGAGATGCACACGTTCAACATTGAAATGACCGGTGATCTTGGGGAGGGAGAGCAGGGCCTGGTGAGCCTGCGCCTCCAGGATTTCAAAGTCTGCTATATCAAGGCTGACCCCTGGAGTAAGACGCTGGAACTGTCCTTGCAGTCACTCATCATGGAAGACCTGCTCCAGGAGAAAACCTCAGCTCATCGTCACCTCATGGTGAGCTACGCACCCAGCTGCTCTTCACGTTCGCGCAAGTTGCTTCTTTCGCCTGAGTTTGAGAGCCGAGCGTACTTGTCGTCTTCTTGCCCGACGAGCATGATTGAGATTCCTGAACCGAAGATGCCGCCCTCGCTACCTAGCAGCTTCCACCGCGAGAATGTCTTCGATCAAGCACGCAATGCGCACTCTTCGAGCTCTTCAACTGGCCATAGACGTGCCTCAGATAAAACGCAGTGAGTCCATGTAGTTGCAATGTAGCATTTTAACCAATTTACTTACGCTATTTTTTTTAGAGAGTTGCATATTCTAATAAAAAGCATAACATTTTCAAAACCAAAGCACTTGCATACATTTGATCCTACATATCCAACCTATATACTGGTGCACCTTATACATTTATTGCTGGATAGAAGAAATATTTAAAGAAAAATAACATCCAAGAACTCGTCATCAATATAAAACATGAACACATTTTACATTTTCTACCTGTATAAAGGGAGCGGTGGCCGAATCGTGAGAACGCAGGCCTCCCATGCAGGAGATCGGGAGTTCAATTCCCAGTCGAGTCAAACCAATGACTCAGAAAATTGATACTTGTTGCTTCCTAGCTTGGTGCTCGACATTAATAGAATAGGGCAAGGACTGGTTAGCTCAGCATCGGAATAATAGGACTGGGTGGGATATCGGGTCATGGTGCTGGCAGCATGATTTCCCAGTGGGGCAGCACTATGAAGTCACCATGAGTGTGCAGTCACAAGTTAGTACCAATTCTGATGTGACCTTAGATGTTGCCAGGATATAAAACTCCAAAAACCAACCAATCTACCTGTATCACCTTTGTAGCTTTATCTCTATCTAGCTATCTATTATCTGTGTATATTGAGATACATTTTGCTGTCATTTGACACATTTTTGGCCATTTCAGAATTCTGTGTATGTTTTAATGTTGGTTGATTGATTTTTAGTGGTTTTGCACCATGTCAGCAGCAGAGGCCATGTTCACAGCGAGAAGTGTTTAAATTTTATTCTGATATTATTTAACCACTGGTTTTACACAGAATGGTTTTTTTTTTTTACATAAACATATGAATGTGATGGACACATATTTTTTCACAAAACCAAAGTGACAATAAAATTCTGCCAATCAACCGGTTAGTTTCTCCAGTGTGTCTATGGGACCTGGAAAGTCTTGAACTGCATTTGCCCCATTTCAAGGCATTGAAAAGCCTTGAATTTAACCTATTTTCGGTAATTAGTCTTGAAAAGCCTTGAATTCCATTAAACTGTCCCAACTGATCTAAAGTAGTTTGAAATCGCCATTTGCCATTGTTGTTTTTTTCCTGAAATCCAAACAAAAATGGTCTTGAATTACTATTTTTTTTAAGCAGCCTTGAAATAGCTTATATTCCATATCTTCACATGTGTACGGACCCTGTTTCTCAGACATGCGTATTTCACCTGTTTCAGCAAGTACCCGTCGACTCCGCCGCCTACGCGGCAGCAGTCCCGGCGTGAGTCAACAACCACCCCGACTGACAGTGCCCTGGTGCACATCAAGGTCCAGATCATCGATCACAAATGTCCAGAGTTCGGTGCCAAATACAATCATGTGCGTAACAGTTCAATAATCATGTGTCATCATCAACATCATCATCTACAGACGGTCGAGAAGGGACATGGTTATCCTCTGTCGCTCCTGTATTGGTCATATGTTCCTGACGCATAGTTTTATTTTCCACCTCAGTGTGAGCACTGCCGGTGTATACTGATAGTGTATCACATTTTGGTGAGATGTCCTCACCTACAACCAGTTAGAGGTGATGTATTTGGAAATGAGGGTGTGATGGACTTGTTCCAATTCCATCTGCAACTCATTATTAAATTTGTTAGGGAAACTGGTTTTTACCAAAAATTCATTTTCTATTTTTAACCTGAAAAGTCTTTTTTCTCTTTTTTTCTGGTAAATATGTTTATTCTGCTGAATAAGTCTTTTGTCAGTGCCAAAGCACTGGTCTTCCAGCCATTCTTCAATTCAGGGTTATTTACACAAAAGGTATATAGAATACGGTATACTGTTGAATACACAATTTGCAGCATGTAACACAATGGAATTCTGTAACCCATAAGTTCCATGGCAATATGGTAACAGTAGTGTCATATAACTAGATCAATATTAGTCAGATGAATGTGATTATTTACATAGTATTTAGAATGTAAGCAGAAGTTATCTTCTGTATTCAGTTGGTAAAGTTGTAGTAAGTTTTAATGTTCAGTTGCAGTTAGGCAAGCGGTATATAAATGTCAGTTTGTTAGGAATATTCTAGTGTAACTCTAGTGTAGTTAGTGATGTGAGTTTATGAATTATGTTGTTGGGGTGGGGTTGTTAATAATGCACTGGACCAGCTGTTGATTTGATTTATCATATACCACTTGTGGTTTTACCCAAGTTGTATGCGGTTTTGGCATATATTTCTTTTACCTGTTTGAAATGTTTTTTTAAAACTCAGATATGTTTAACCACTATATGACCTGCAAAAGCCAATGTTTACTTTTTTTGTGCTGGGGGGGGGGGGGGTCATTTATCAAATAAACAAATCATCATCATCATCAATCCCATAACCGCGAGGGTTGTGGGGGCGCCACAGATGACTGCGATCGGTTTTCTCCATTTTTGCCTGTTCTCCACTGCCCTCTCTGACTTGCCGAATTCCAGGCCTGCCCATTCCCTGTGCTATCTGACGAGTTGCTTAGTGGCATAAGTTAGCTCGAGGTATATATCTGCCAGATCTTTGGTGGGTGTCGTGGGGGGTGATGAAAATGGGAAATATTGCGCCTAGAGTGGGACTCGAAGCCACATCTCTTTGCATTCCGGGCCAGTGTGCTAACCATTTCACCACCTAGGCTCCCTGATATCATCACACTACTCACGCCTACCTGTCTATGCGGCTCCTTGCCTGAGAGGTCAGTGCAGACCACTACACTCGTCCCCCTGGAATTGTAAGTCTTTTAATGCTTACAATTGCATACATACAGGCAATACATACACAGGGTAGGTTCATCAACTATACAGCATGTAGCTTGTACAGGATCCTGGTCACGGCACCAATGTTGTGGGGGGTGATGAAAATGGGAAATATTGCGCCTAGAGCAGAACTCGAACCCACATCTCTTTGGATTCTGGGCCAGTGTGCTAACCATTACACCACCTAGGCTCCCTGATATCATCACACTACCCACGCCTACCTGTCTATGCGGCTCCTTGCCTGAGAGCTCAGTGCAGACCACTACAGTGGGTATAATATGAGTACAACTTAAGAAGTGGCTAGGAACTTGGAAGGCCTTGCTGGCAATCTTGTGAGAGGGTATGGAGTCCAGCTCGCCACAAATAGAGTATCGGACGCGGTGGCCGAATTGTTAAGAGCGCTGGCTTTCCATCTGAAATGTCAGAGGTTCGAATTCTGGCATGGTCAAACCACTGACTTACAAAAGTTATCCTTGTCGCTACCTAGTCTAACCTTTGGCATTAATAGTATAGGGTAAGGACTGGTTTGCTCAGTATCAGGATAATGTGACTGAGTGGGATATCAGGTCATGGTGCTGTCAGGCTGATCCCCCGGTGGGGCAGCACTATAAAAGTTGGCATGAGTGTGCACTGTCACAAGGCGGTAGTTGTCCTGATATGACATTAGATGTTACCAGGACGTAAAACTCCAACAACCAACCAACCTGATGTGCAGGGGTTTTGCATTTTAACAACAGAATGCTAGAATGTAAAACCCCAGCGGTGTGCATACTGGTTTTGACTTCCTCTGTGTCGAACTGCAGACAAACCGGTTCGTGGAGGTGGACTTCAACAGTCTGGACACGACGATCAACCTGCAGACGTGGGTGGTGCTGCTGGACTTCCTGGGGATGGGTGCAACGGTGCACAACCCAGAACATTACACTGAGAATGCGCAGATGACCCGCAGTCAGTCACAGACGTCAGTCACCTCTGTCGCACACGCAGGTCAGTACATACATGGTAGCTACTCCAATATGGCGCTTCCTGTTCATACGCAGGTCAGTAAGTCAGTAGTAGCTCCTCCAATATGCCGCTTCCTTTTATACGCAGGTCAGTGTGTCAGTAGTAGCTGTTCCAATATGCCGCTTCCTCTCACACACAGGTCAGTATCACTCCTACTGTGACTAGTAGTTCCTCAAATATGATGTTTCCTCTAATGTGAAGGTCAGTACATTAGTAATACCTGCTCCAATATGCTGCTTCCTCTCACACACAGGTCAGTACATGAGTGGTAGCGGCTCCAATATGTTACTTCCTCTTATATGCAGGTCAGTATGTCAGTAGTAGCTGCTCCAATATGCCACTTCCTCTCACACAAAGGTCAGAATGTCAGTGGTAGGTGCTCCAATATGCCACTTCCTCTCACACAAAGGTCAGTATGCCAGTAGTAGCTGCTCCAATATGCCACTTCCTCTCACAAAGGTCAGTATGTCAGTAGTAGCTGCTCCAACATGCCGTTTCCTCTCACACAAAGGTTAGTATGTCAGTAGTAGGCGCTCCAATATGCCACTTCCTCTCACACAAAGGTCAGTATGTCAGTAGTAGCTGCTCCAATATGCCACTTCCATTCACACAAAGGTCAGTATGTCAGTAGTAGGTGCTCCAATATGCCACTTCCTCTCACACAAATGTCAGTATGCCAGTAGTAGCTGCTCCAATATGCCACTTCCTCTCACACAAAGGTCAGTATGTCAGTAGTAGCTGCTCCAACATGCCGTTTCCTCTCACACAAAGGTTAGTATGTCAGTAGTAGGCGCTCCAATATGCCACTTCCTCTCACACAAAGGTCAGGATGTCAGTAGTAGCTGCTCCAATATGCCACTTCCATTCACACAAAGGTCAGTAAGTCAGTAGTAGCTGCTCCAATATGCCACTTCCTCTCACACAAATGTCAGTATGCCAGTAGTAGCTGCTCCAATATGCCACTTCCTCTCACACAAAGGTCAGTATGTCAGTAGCAGCTGCTCCAATATGCCACTTCCTCTCACACAAAGGTCAGTATGTCAGTAGCAGCTGCTCCAATATGCCACTTCCTCTCACACAAAGGTCAGTATGTCATTAGTAGGTGCTCCAATATGCCACTTCCTCTCACACAAAGGTCAGTAAGTCAGTAGTAGCTGCTCCAATATGCCACTTCCTCTCACACAAAGGTCAGTAAGTCAGTAGTAGCTGCTCCAATATGCCACTTCCTCTCACACAAAGGTCAGTAAGTCAGTAGTAGCTGCTCCAATATGCCACTTCCTCTCACACAAAGGTCAGTAAGTCAGTAGTAGCTGCTCCAATATGTTGCCTCCTCTCATACGCAGGTCAATATGTGTGTAGTAGCTGCTCCAATATGCCACTTCCTCTTATATGGAAATCAGTAGGTATCACTACTATTATTACTACTACTCCTCTTCCTCTTCCTCCTCCCCCTCCCATTCCCCCTCCACTTCCCCCTTCCCATCTCCCTCTCACCATACCCCCCTCTCCTTTTCCGTCCCATCCCCATCCCCCACTCTCCACCCGTCTGCACCTGCTCAGCATAGCTCATCCCCCCCCCCCCCCACCCCCCAGTAGTGTTGAGTGACGAGGTGGTGAACACGGAGGTGCAGTTGAAGGTGAAGAGCTTGCCCCTCATCCTCCTCCTCCCCCTCCTCTCCCCTCCACTCTCCATCCGTCTACACCTGCTCACCGTTGCTCACTCTCCTCCCCCGTAGTGTCGAGTGACGAGTTGATGAACACAGAGGTGGAGCTGAAGGTGAAGAGCTTGTCGCTCGTACTCAACAAGACCGAATACGAGTTGGCGCGCGCTAATGTCAACGCCTTCACGACCCACGTGTCACTACGGGATGGCAACTTCGCGATGAAGGGGCAGCTGGGGAGGCTGGGGCTCTCCGACCAGTCGCCGCACGGGCTCATGTACTCGGAGAGATTCTGCACCACGGGCTCGCAGGCTCTCAGCTTCAACGTCTTCAAGTAAGTCAACCTGCTTTCTTTGTGTCCGTCTTTCCCACCACTCATATTAATCATAATTTGTTCTTTTTTTTAGCGACCCCCCCCCCCCCCCCCGTCTACCCCCAACATAAAAAGTAAACATCGGCTATTGGGGGTCCCAATCAATATAAAGATTGACTTTATTTATTTTTAATTTTTTTAATTTTTATTTATTTTTTATTCATGCGTCATTTCTCGGTGCCGTAGCACTGGTCTTCCGGCTGTGAGTGTTACAGTTATTTACACAAAGTTTTACAGTATTAGTTCTTGCCACTACCACCAGAGGGCGGGTTTGTGATGAAAATCTTCCATGAGACCTTGACCACAGAGCATGCTGCACAGTGAACTGCTACCCACTAGATTAGTTCTTGCCACTGCCATCAGAGGGCGGGTTTGTTGTAAAAAAAACAAAATTCCTATGTAAGACCTTCTCCACAGACCATGCTGTACAGTAAGCTTCTACCCACAACAACCGGATGTGATAGCCGAATAAGTAGAGCGCAGGCTTCTTGTGTCGACAGTCGTGAGTTCTAATCCCAGCCGAGTCAAAACAATGACTTATAAAATTGATAATTGATACTTGCCACTACCAAGCTTGGCGCTTGGCATTAATAGGATGGGACAAGGACTGGTTAGGACAGTATCAGGATAATGTGACTGGGTGTGATATCAAGTCATGGTGTCAGCAGCCTGGTCTCCCAGTGGGGCAGCACTATAAACTCACCATAAGTGCATAAGTCACAAGGCAGTACCCGTCCTGATGTGACCTTAGATGTTGCTAGGATAAAAGAACAAACAAACAATCTATCCACAACATTTACAGACCTGCCACATGATATGGGTTACCCATATCCGATACGCATTTTGGTGTTATTTTTAGTGATACGGCTGTATTCTTTTGATACGGCTTTTTAGTTAAATTTATGGAAATAAAAAAGTATAGCCACATTATTTCCTTGTATGCATTCCACAACAGTACAATATAATGGAACAAGTGTTTATTGTTATTGCCTAACTAAGTCGATTATAAACGAACGAGTAATAAAATGATGTAATTGTACCAACATGTTTTCTATGTTATGCAGGACATATGTATATGAATTATTATGTGATACAGATTCATACAGGATTTTAGGTGAATAATACAGATTACCATCCAAAAACTGTGGCAAGTCTGCATTTAGTTCATGCCATTGCCATCAGAGGGTTGGTTGAGGGTGGAAATGGTATATTGCGCCACATGTTGTAAAGTGCCCACTGTTCGTTGCGACCTGTGCAGGTTTGGGCTGCCGGACCCCGACCTGAAGAAGCCGTACGATATTCGTGTCGAGGTGCACATGTCATCAGTACGCTACGTTCACACCCACCGCTTCCTCCAAGAGACGCTTGCCTACCTGCAGCATTTCCAGCAACTGCAGGACGTCTTGGGGCGCATGCGCGCTGCCTCAGCCGGACAGAAGGTACTTCACCAGGGTCCCTATGGGGCCGGGAAAGTCTTGAACTTCATTTGCCCCATTTCAAGTCCTTGAAAAGCTTTGAATTTAACCTATTTTGGGTAATTAGTCTTGAAAAGCCTTGAATTCCACCAAACTGTCCTCACTGATCTAAATTAGTCTGAAATCGCCATTCGTTAGTATTGTTTTTTTCGTGAAATCCAAATGAAAATAATCTTGATAATTCCTATCAAAGACAGCCTTGAAAAGCCTTGAATTCCATAGCTTCACATGTGTCCGAACCCTGTGGGGTTTTATTTATAGCTCCGTCTCTCCACTTCCCCCTTTTTTCCTTCTCTGTGGCGCCCGGGCGCGGTGGCCGATCGGTGTGGAAGATCGAGAGTTTGGTTCCCGGTCGAGTCAAACCAATGACTTATAAAATTGATACTTGTCGCTTCCTAGCCTGGCTCTCTGCATTAATAGGATTGGGCAAGGACTGATTAGCTCAGTGTCAGGATAATGTGACTGAATTGGATATTGGATCATGGTGCCGGTGGCCTGATATTTCCCAGTGGGGTAGGACTACTATATATTCGCCATGAGTGCGCACTATCACAAGTCAATCAGTACCCATCCTGATTCGAGCCTAGATGTTGCTAGGACGTAAAACAATACATTATATGTAAAGGCTATGGTTGAATAAAAAACAACCAATTCTCGCCGTGAATATGGCCTATGCTGCTGACACGGCGTAAAGAAAGCACCTACCAATCAATCAATCAATCAATCCATCAGCTAGGACATAAAACAAAGACAAACAAACAAACGCCATAAGTGTGCACTGTCACAAGTCGGTACCCATCCTGATATGACCTTAGATGTTTGTTTGTTTGTTTGTTGTTTTACGTCCTAGCAGACCGACCTTAGATGTTGCCAAGACGTAATACTCCAACAACGAACCAACCCCAATCTCTCTATTCTATTGTGTGCCGCCCTCAGATCCAAGAGCGCGCTTTCCGCGCGTCGCGCATCAGCCTCGACATCGAGGCGGGCGCGCCCATCCTGCTCTTCCCGCACAGCTCGCGGTCACGTGACATCCTCGTGATGGACCTGGGCAAGCTGACTGTGGTGAACGTCTTCAGCCAGGACAGCGCTCCGAACACGCTGTCCGCCCAGCGCTGCTGCCTGCCGTGCCCGGCGCTCCTCCTTCGGTCAGCCAGCGCCGCCTCCGATGTGACCCTGACGGCGGCCGACCTGGGCGGCCCGGCGGCGGGGAGGGCGATGACACCGACACTGTCGCCCCAGCCACCGGGCGCCGACGACCCGATGGCGGTTAGCGACGCTTCCACCTTCATCTCGCTGTCGCCCAACGAGCCGACTGCGTCATTGCGCGGCTCGGCGTCGGTCGAATCGTACAAGACGACGATGGAGAGTCCGGAGATCCTGCTCGAGAACATGTCGTCGATGACGTCGAGCGTCTACGGGAGCTTTGACTCTGATTGGCGCAGCGGAGAGCTCGAAGCGACGCGCGCCTTCGGCACGATGGACTCACTGCACTCGACCATGCTGAGTCCTGGTAGTGATGTGTCATGGCGCAGTGACCATACGCCGCCTGAGTCGGCCGTGGGTGGCGGCGGTGGTCTCGGAAGCGGCGGCGGCGGCGGCGGTGGCAGTAGCAGCAGCATCGGCGGCGGCGGCGGCGGGGGTAGTAGTAACAGCGGCGGGGGTGGTGGCGGCGGGGGTGGTGGCGGTGGGGGTGGTGGCGGCGGGCTGGCGGTGCTCAACCGCCCGCCGTCGACCATCTCCAGCTCGTCGAGCCTCGGTAGCTTCTACTCGGCGCTCGGCAGCCTGCAGCCCGTCACCAGCACGCTGGGGCTGGACGCGGGCGGCGGGGGTGGTTGCACCGAGGGGGCGGCGGCGGCGCCGGCGGGCAGGACAGGCCCCAACTCTGTCTCTGTCTCCGGCCTCGGCCTCGGCCCCGGCCCCGGGGACGCGGCTCACAAAGGTAGCGCGCTGCGGCCGCACTCGCTGCCGACCGTCGAACCTTCGACGGCGTGGCAGTCGACGCTATCGCACGACTCGCGCAGCAGCGGCAGCCCCGTGTACAAGTGCCTGCTTGAGGTGATGCAGGTGGAGCTGACCGAGATGGACCTCTTCTCGGCCGAGTGGACCCGGCCGGAGGACTACCAGAAGCCGACGCACTTCTCGAGCAACGACCTCGAGTTTCTGTCCTACGTCGTAGTGCGGCAGGCAAGTTTCATTTTGGGGTCAATTTTGGTTTTTGTTTTTATAATAAAATGTATCGTTTTTCTTCTTTTTTTCTCTCCATCCTGTCCTCCTTGCCTTCCTGCCTGCCGGCCTCCGCTCCCTCCCTCCCTCCCTCCCTCCCTCCCTCCCTCCCTCCCTCCCTCCCTCCCTCCCTCCCTCCCTCCCTCCCTCCCTCCCTCCCTCCCTCCCTCCCTCCCCTCCCTCCCTCCTCACTCACTCACTCACTCACTAACTCACTCACTCACTCACTCACTCACTCCCTCCCTCTGTCCCTCCCCTCCCTCCCTCCCTCCCTCCCTACCTTCCTCCTTCCTTCTCCCCCTCCCTTCTCCCCCCTCTTCCCCCCCTCCTCCCCCCTGCCTCCCCCTCCCTCCCCCTCCCTCCCGCCCTCACCCCTCCCTCCTCCCCTCCCCCCCTCCCTCCCTCTCCCTCCCTCCCTTCATCCCGCCCTCCTCCCCTCCCTCCCTCCCTCCCTCCTCCTCCCTCCCTCCCTCCCTCCCTCCCTCCCTCCCTCCTCCCTCCCTCCCTCCCTCCCTCCCTCGCTCCCTCCCCAGGACAATAATAATAATAATAATAATAAATACATTAAAAGTGAACACGATATAAATTTTGCTGTCTACTACTACTAATAATAATACCGAACCACCCAGGGGGATAGGCTAATGACTAGCAAGTGTATGTACATAAACAATACCTATAGAGAGGGAAAATAAACTAATTATCAGCAATACGTATCAGATTAATCAGAAATCTGACACCGGAACCAGCTACCAGCTGGGTATAAGTTTCAGTACTGCAAAAACTGGTTCTGGGCAAATCTTTGCTCATAGATTGTGTCCGCTGGTGACCAGCATGACACAAATAGTAATCAAGCTGGTTCCCTGTTCCGTCTTGAGTGCTGTAAAACGTGGGAGAAGGTTCTGGGACCAGTTTATATCAATTCTGCGGAAACATCAATGAGTGTCGATCCTAAGCATTGTTTATTCATAATAATAAATAAAATTGCTGTTGCCCCTCTGCCTACTGCAGGGCAGTGCCCTGCTGAATGAGAAGTGTCGGCTCGACCTGCAGGTGGAGCGCAACCTGGAGGGCGACATCTCGCACGCCGTGCCCGACTTCAATGTGCAGGGCGGGCTGTCGTCAGTGCACTGCTCCATCGACGTCGAGCAGTACAAGCTGATACGCGGCATGCTCGAGCACAACTTTGGCGAGCAGCTCGAAGAGTTCCAGCGCCCGCTCATGTCCAGCCTCCAGGACCCCAAGATACACGTAAGTGGTTATGAGAGCAGTTTAAACGAAGGCCTTGAATTTGAAGGTCTCTTAAAAAGGCCTTAAATTTTAAAGTACTGTGAAAAGGCCTTGAAAATTTACCAAATGTGCCGGGAAAGACCCTTGGAGTTTTAGATTGATCAAAGTCCGATTTTGAAAGTAGCTGTGATTTAATTTTTTTTCCGTTACTAGCTGCATTAATAAAGCATTGACCAATGACGTCAATTCTGGGCAATATATTCTGGTTCGTATCGTCATAGCTACTATACTTCTTTGGCTTTATAGAAATATCATACAGAAACCTGGTGATGTAAGACCATAAAGAGTTGACGTATATAATTATTATAATGTCATATCTTTTTGGCCTTAAACAAATTTCTTTTTCCCTGAAAAGGCCCTAAAAAGGTCTTAAATTTGGTTGCTGGATAGGGCAAGGACTGGTTAGCTCAGTGTCAAGATAATGTGACTGAGTATGAAATTGAGTCATTGTCCTGATGGCCTGGTCTCTCAGTGGGGCAGCACTATAAAGTCGCCATGAGTGCACACTGCAGGGTACGTACGGGGCCTGAAAAGTCTAGGAAAACTTAACTTGTTAACTTCATTTCCCAATTTCAAGGCCTTAAAAAACCTTGAATTTAACCTATTTTGGGTAATTAGTCTTGAAAATGGTTGACTTCCATTAAACTGTCCCCACTGATCTAAATTAGTCCAAAATTGCCATTCGGCATAAGATAATCTTACTAAAACACCAATACTCATCTAAATTCCTATCAAAAACAGCCTTGAAATAGCCTTGAATTCCATATCTTCACATGTGTATGGACCCTGACATTGTCGGTATCCGTCTTAATATGACTTTGGATGTTGCCAGGATGTAAAACCCCAAACCAAAAGCGAGTGTGGGTGGATGGGCGGGTGCTTTAGTGAACTTGGATTATTATTTACCACTCATGTCCTTGTCATGCAGACGGTTCTCAGCGGTGAGGTGTGGAAGAGCATGTCAATCGCCATCGACCTCGACAATGTGACGGTGGAGCTGCTTGTGGCCCACAAGTCGTCCACCTCTGATGAGGTGTCGCTGGCGTGTCTGGAATTCATCAGGTCTCGACTCACCTTCGAGACCTACTCGGACCAGTCGAAGGACATTGACCTCGTGTCGGATGCCATCAAGGCACACGACACCAGATACAGGGGTGAGCGCTTCGCCTTGTCGCAATTCTACGGGCAAATTTGGTGGATGGGTGAGATGTATATTTTCATGGCATGGTGGCTAAATCGGTAGAGCACGAGCCTCGTGTACGGGAGATCGAGAGTTTGGTTCTGTCAGTTTGGTTTGGGATGGGTGATTACCTGGGAATGCAAGGTGCCATCGATATCCTGATACATATAGCCTGCCAAATTAGCAGTGGATGAATAATAAGTAATAGATAATCGCTCGGTTTCAAATATGTTTGTTGCTAATCTTCTTTTCTTTTTTTTTTTTAAGAAAGAAAAAAAAAGTGTATATTAGTTGATTAAGCAGATGAAATTTCAATCGCAGACATTGGGTCTTCCTCATTGCACTGCCCCTTGCTCTATCCTAGTAATGCCGAATGCCAGGCTAGGTAGCAACTAGATAAAAGATTCACCCGTTGTAGTACACGGGTGAAGACCAGCCTTATATAAATACGGGCGAAAATAGCGTTAGTATGAAAGTGAGGCTCCAGTATGGAAGTGAGGCTCCAGTATGTGGCTCCAGTATCAAATGGATACTTCTATAGGCACAGAGTTGGTGAAATGGGAGAGAATGCAAAAAGACAAGATGGCAGCCGCAGAACGCCGTCGGATTTCACTTTTAAATCTTATTAAACTATATATTATATTATATTTTTTCAACTCAAAAGTAGCGGGTAAATAATAAAACATATGTAAAGAATAATTGTTGCTTCTTAGATTGTAAAATTAGGCTCTCAATTCTTTGACCCGTTTTTTCGCCAGTTTTTACATAAGGCTGGTTTGCACCCCTACTGCAGCAGTACGGGGTGAATCTTGTATCTAGGTAGCAACAAGTATAAATTTTTAAGTCATCATCCATGGTTCGAAATCGAGGATTCAAATCCCATGACCTACTAAAACAGGAGGTGGGCACTCAACTCATTCGGCCATCCTATCATATACAGCAAATATCAAGTTAGAAACACCTGCTCTCATCCGGTCACCAAAGTTAAGCAATGTTGAGCCGCTTTAGTACTTGGATGATAGTCACCTTGGAATATGAGGTAATGTCGACATCTTGATACACACCTGCAGAATGAGTATTGGATAAGTAATAGGTAACAGTTCATTTCCAAATGTATATGTCGCTAATCTTCACATGCGCCCAATATCATGCTAGAAACACCAGTTCCCATCCAGTCATCAAAGTTAAGCTTCGTCAATGCTCAGATGGCCTGTCCGCCTTGATGCGCAAGGTGCCACAGACATCCTGATACAGACTTATCGCTTATAGCCTGCCAAATGCAGGGTCTGTACGTGGCCTGGAAAGTCTTCAAAAACCTTGGATTTAACCTATTTTGGGGCAATTAGTCTTTGAAAAGCCTCGAAATTCGATAGGCAAGGGCTGGTTAGCTCAGTGTCAGGATAATGTGCCTGAGCGGGATGTCGGGTCATGGTGCAGGCGGCCTGATTTCCCAGTGGGGCAGCACTATAAAATCGCCATGAGTGCGTACTGTTACAAGTCAGTACCTGTCCTGATATGACCTTAGATGTTGCTAGGACGTAAAACAACAACAAACAAACAAATTGAAATTCGGTCAAACTGTCCCCACTGATCTAAATTAGTCCGAAATCGGCATTCGGAATGGCGATTTCGGATTAAAGCCAAGTGAAAATAGTCTTGAATTCCTATCAAAAACAGCCTTGAAAAGCCTTGAATTCTATATCTTCATATGTGTACAGACCCTGCAAATGAGTGGCGGATAAGTAACACAAAATAATTCCCACCACCCCAGACGCACCTGCGAACGCCCGACCGAATGTGTTCACGGACATCCTTCAGGCGTCACGTGACCGGTCCCGGCCGGATGCGCTGCAGATGGAGCTGCACTTCCGCTCGACCAAGTCGCTCACGTGCTTCACCATGCTGCTGAACAACATGCGCCTCATGGGCATCTTTGATTGGTTGCTCGCCGTGCAAGACTTCATCATGACGAATGCCGAGAACCCCTTCAAAAAGGGTGAGGTTTTTTAGTTTAAGAAAGAAATAAAAATGAATTTAACTAATTTAATTATTAAAATAAATATATATATATTTTTTTTCAAACAAATCTTTTATTCGGCTGAATAATTCTTTTTAGGGATGAAACATTGAGAGATCTGCGCGATTTCTCGCGATTAGTTCGAATCCCGTTCTTTTGACGCCATTAAACATCATTAAACACTAGTCCTGATGTTAACATTAACTTGTTTGTTTACACGGGATATTATGTATCTGGGTGGGTGGGGAAACCTGAAACTGAGAGACATTAAGACCGACTCATGGACATCACTCTCACAGCAGAGAGCTAAATGGAGAGCAGCAGTCAAGAAATGAAAGCAGTCTTTGTCGCATCGCGACTGACAGCATGGTGATGATGATGATGGGTCGGGTGGGGTGGAGGTGGGTGGGCGGGTCTGTGCTCTCGATTTAAATGAACACCAAATGTTGAGAATTGCCCCACTTCGCCAGTTTGATATATTACTGTTACTCGTGTATTAATCTTGTCTGTGTGTCTTGTTACATTGTGTTCTAGATGAATCTGAGCCAATTCACAAGACTCCCACAACAAGCACCTACAGTGTCGGACGAGGCATCATGACCAAGCGCGCGCCCGTCGTCGACCTGGTGGGACATTTATTATAGTAGAACCAAGTGGTTCACAACTGGTTCATCAAAGGCTGTGTTATGTGCTGTCCTGTATGTGGGAAAGTGCATATAAAAGAATCTAATGTATACATTTATATCAGAAAATTGCAGAAATTCAAAACCATCGGACTATGCAATTTTAATCAGTGAATCAAACCTCTGAACCCTCCCTCCCCCACCCCACAAAAAAAGAACAACTAAAATAAAAACCCAAAGACCCTGCCCCCAGCCACAAAAAGAACTACCCCAAAAAAAACCAAAGACTCTTCCCCCCCCCCGCCGCCATGAAAAGAACCCCCCAAAAGCAGTTTATTTGCTATTTCTTCTGCACCAGGTGGAAACTCCTCTGGAGATAAAGTTGAACGTGACGGACACCGAGCTTGTTGTGGTTGAGAACGCTGCTGCATGGGACACCAATGCAGTTATACTCAAGGTTAGCATTGACTTATATACTCAAAGGGAAAGCCAATTATATATATATATATATATATAGCATATATGGATAGTGATAAAACCCCTTTATCGCGGGTAATAAGCTCTATAGTGGTTCCCCCCCCCCCCCCTCCACTCTCATGGGGTGGGTGGGGGTTGACCAGCATGCACCTGGCCCGCCCCCCCCCTCCTCTGGGGAGCTGCTTTCGCCACTCGGCCGGAAGCAATTCTATCCCCCTATATAAATACACACACACCCGTATATATAAATGAATAAGAGGCAGACATGATAGTGGATGTGGGTTGTATTTCTCTGGCTAGAGACGGAGAGGGATTCCGGGATGTTATACTCGTATAATTCTTATGCAGCATTTTTATATATATATATATATATAGTGATAAACCAGTTATCGCATATAATAAGATATGTAGTGGGTTGCACTCCCCCCCCCCCCACCCCTCCCTTCTCTCCGGGGTGGGGGTGGGTACCAGCATACACCTCTCTGCCTCCTGTGCGAGGCTTCACTCTCCACTAGCTCGGGAGTGACTGATATTCACAATAAATATCCCCACCTCCTATCTAGCCACTTCATCTAATAACTAACTAATTACTATTAAAAAATCCAATCAAAAATAAACAAATTTTGAAGACCACCCCATGTATAATTTCCTGTCGGGCGCAGAGCACTGCGGTGATGTCGCTGCGGCCCAGCTGCAAGGAGCGCCCCCTGTCGTGCAGCCTGCAGAGTCTTGAGGTCTTCTCGTGTTCTCTCGCGGCGGAGGATGAGACTGCGCTGTCCATCATCGATCCGATGACGGTGACGATAGAACTCAGCTGCTGCCCGAGCACCCACAAGGGGAGCACCTCTATCCCCAGCGGGCTGCTCGATGCTTACGGCGAGGGCGACATGCTTCCAATACTCGAGGTATTTGCGGGTGTGTTGGGGGGTTATCCTCTGTCGCTCCCGTGTTGGTCATACTTTCTTGACGTATAGTTTTATTTTGGCTGGCGACCGCCCGCCTCAAGTGTGAGCACTGCCGGTGTATACTGACAGTGGGTCATGTTTTGGTGCGCCCGGTCCTGATGTTACCTTAGATGTTGCGAGGACATAAAACTCCAACAACCAACAAAGCAACATTTTGGTGAGATGTCCTCCTCACCTACAACCAATTAGAGCGTTAGACCACCAGCAATCAAATAATCAATCAATCAATCATTTCAGAGGCGAGAAGGACATAATCTTCAGACTAGAGCGATAAAGCATTTTGTTATGTTAGTTTTATTTCAGTATGGGTGGGTGAATGGAAAAGGTGATAAAGAAGGCGTTTAGAAATACTCTTTGGACATTTCCACAATCCGTACCGGGCCTGGAAAGTCTTGAAAAAGACTTGAACTTCATTTGCCCCATTTAATTTGAAAATCCTTGAATTTAACCTATTTTGAATTCCATTAAACTGTCCCCACTGATCTAAATTAGTCTGAAATTGCCATTCGCCATTGTTGTTTTTTCCTGAAATCCAAATGAAAATACAGCATAGTTTTGATTTCCTATCAAAAACAGCCTTGACAATCCTTGAAATAGCCTTAAATTCCATATCTTCACGTGTGTGTATGGACCCTGTAAATGCATACTGTTTGAGAAACTGTCGATGGTTGTTTCTGGAGATGAGTGGATGGTTGTTTCTGTAGATGAGCTTCGCAACGCTGAATCTGCGCCTGTCCTACAACGACTTGAAGCTCTTCATGTCTATCGTCAACTCGGTGCCCCAGCAGGCACTGCAGGCCCGCAACAATGTGCAGCCCCGTAACATGCCCGCCGAAAGGTTCCCAGGTAAAAGCCGCTGCACATAATGTGCCTTCCTCCCGCAGCTGTCTGTGATGTTTACTGTAAGTGTAAGCCACAGGTTCTTTGTACAGAGTTAAATTGAAGTTGCTTACTGTAAGCAACAGGTTTTGTGTATAGAGTTAAATTAAAGTTACTTAGTGTAAGACAGAGGTTCTGGGTACACAGTTAAATTAAAGTTGATTACTCAAAGCGACAGGTTCTGTGCGTAGTTAAATCAACGATGCTTACTGTAAGCCATGGGTTCTGCGCACATAGTTAAATTAAAGTTGTTCACTGTAAGCCACATGTTTTGTGCACATATTTAAAATGTAAGTTGCTTACTCTAAGCCATAGGTTCTGTGCACAAAGGTAAATTACAGTTGCTAACTGTAAGCCACAGGTTCTGTGTGTATGGTTAAAATAAAGATGCTTACTGTAAGCCACATGTTCTGTGCACGGGTAAATGAAAATTGCTTAATCTAAACCACAGGTTCTGTGCACAGGGTTAAATTAAAATTACTCTTAAGTCAAAGCTTCTGTGCGATGTTAATTTATACAAAGTAGTACATTTAAACATTTTATTCCTGAATATAGCAGTGCATTATGACATAGCAACACTTTATTAAACCTCTCCCTCCTCCTCTCCACCCCTCCTTCTCCCCCCCCCCCCCTCCTTCTCCCCCTCCTTCTCTGCCTCCGCCTCCTTCTCCCCCCTCCTCCCCCATCTCCCTCCCCTCCCCCCATCTCCCTCCCCTCCCCCATCTCCCTCCCACTCTCCTCTCCCCTCCTCCTCCATCTCCACCCAACTCCTCCCGCTCCTCCTCCCCCCTCCTCCTCCAACTCCACCCAACTCCTCCTGCTCCTCCTCCCCCCTCCTCCTCCAACTCCACCCAACTCCTCCCGCTCCTCCCCCTCCGTCCTCCTGCAACTCCACCCAACTCCTCCCGCTCCGCCTCCGTCCTCCTGCAACTCCACCCAACTCCTCCCGCTCCTCCGTCCTCCTGCAACTCCACCCAACTCCTCCCGCTCCTCCTCTGTCCTCCTCCAACTCCACTCAACTCCTCCCGCTCCTCCTCCGTCCTCCTGCAACTCCACCCAACTCCTCCCGCTCCTCCTCCGTCCTCCTGCAACTCCACCCAACTCCTCCCGCTCCTCCTCCGACCTCCTGCAACTCCACCCAACTCCTCCCGCTCCTCCTCTGTCCTCCTCCAACTCCACCCAACTCCTCCTGCTCCTCCTCCCCCCTCCTCCTCCCGCTCCTCCTCTCACCTCCTCCTCCAACTCCACCCAACTCCTCCCGCTCCTCCTCCCCGCTCCTCCTCCAACTCCTCCCGCTCCTGCTTTTCCTGCTCCCTCTCCTCCTGCTCCTGGTCCCCTTGCTCATCCTGCTTCTCCTTCACCTCCTTCTGCCCCATCTCCGTCCCTCCTCCTTCCCCTCTTCCTTCCCCTCCTCCTTCCCTATCTCATTCCCCCCCCCTCCTCCTCCTCCTCCTCCTTCCCTCCCCTAACTCCCACTCCCCGGAAAGATTTTTTCTGTAAATGCACCTACCATCTACCCCTACCCCCGCTCCTCACCCCCATACACACAAAGACAACACATAACCAAATTAGTCTATTTCCCTGTGAAACCTATTATTCAAGCACTGTGCCTTGTCTTGCGGCTCCTGCAGTTAACCAGGTGGCGAAGCTCGAGGGTCTCGGGTTTGCCACTGAGGACTGCATGACCGCCCTGGAGGTGAATGATGGCAAGCTGGAGGAGGCGGCTTGCTGGTTGCTGGAGAACTCCACCCCTAAGTCACCCACCAAGAAGGACAAGGGTTCATCGTTTGACATCTCTGGCTTCGAGGTGGGTCGTCTCCTTTCTGTTTTAACTCGTACAGAATCGGATTCCCAAAGTGAATGTTGAAATGCTCCAATTAGGAAGTAGCGGACTTGTTGCGGGGTCCGTAGGGTGCCTGGAAAGTTTTGGAACTTCATTTTCCCCATTTCATGGACTTGAAAAGCCTTGAATTTAAGCTATTTTGGGTAATTAGTCTTGAAAAACTGTGAATGCCATTAAATTGTCCCCACTGATCTAAATCTGTCCGAAATCGCCATTTCGAATGGTGATTTCGGACTAAATCCAAATGAAAATGATCTTTAATTCCTGTCAAAAACAGCCTTGAAAAGCCTTAAAATATCCTTGAATTCCATATCTTCACATGTGTACAGACCCTGATATTAATTTTTTTCCCTATCTGGCAATAATTGATTTCTTAAGAGACGGTGCTGAATGTGGTATTTTGTGGGGCGTACTTACAGATCCGGTCGGGGAGCATCTGTCTTTGCCTCATCGACGATTGCCAAGACGCAGACGTTCCAGTAGCCGAGATCTCCTGCAACAGTAAGAGTAACGCTGACCACCAGGCGGTGCTGTGCGCTGCACTTCCTGTTGGCTTTGGTTTCTTTATTTAGAGCCGCATAGTCCGATGAAAACATCAAATTTTCAAACCAAAACAATTATCTACATTTGATTCTACATATCTAACTTAGACACTGGTGCACTTATTAATCATTTGTCACCACATAGAAAGGAATACTGAGGCAATTTAATAGAATCTGCTACTGCAGAAGCTTATCATGTCAGAGATTTGGTTAATTTTGCATGTTTGCACTTCAAATATCTCAAAAGTTTGCCATTTAAAATGAAAGTTACTTCAAACTAAAGTAAGGTAGATTATAACGATCAACCTAATATATATATCTCAGAAGATGACAGAAACTCAAAACCATTGGACTATGCAACTTAAAAAAATGTATATAAAATATTAAAACAAAAAAACTCTGGAATAGGTTGCCAGACATGTAAGAAAAGCAACCCCTAAGACTGATCTGTTTATGCTAAAATGAGATGTCTGTTCTTCAACTATTTTGTAACCAAATTGTAAATATGTCATATGGTTTTAATGTACAGCACCTTAGAATGTCTCCAGCTAGTGAGGGCGCTCAACTAAATTTAAATTATCATCTTATCGTTAATAGTGTAGGGAAAGGACGGGTTAGCTCAGTATCAGGATAATATGACTGAGTGGGATATAGGGTCAGGGTGCTGGCGGCCTGATTCCCCAGTGGGACAGCACTATAAAATCGCCATGAGTGTGCACTGTCACAAGTCGGTACCCGTCCTGATATAACCTTAGATGTTGCCATGACATAAAATTCCAACAACAAACAAAAACATCTTTTGATTAATCAGTGAATGTAATAATAGTTGTAAACAAATTGTGTCTTTGTGTGCAGATGGGAACGAGATGAAGCTCAGGCGGTAGAGTGTCCACCTGTGAAAGTGTTGGTCATCATATCGATCCCGCTCAGTGAACCCATTTGCAGTTTGGGCTATTTTCCGTTCCAACCAGTGGTCCACAACTGGTTTATCAAAGGCTGTGGTATGTGCTCTCCTGTCTGGGAAAGTGCGTATAAAAGACTCCTTGCTGCTTATCGGAAAGAGTAGCCTATGTGGCGGCGGCGGGTTTCTTCCAAAGAAATATGTCAGAATGACCATATGTTTGACGTCCAATAGCCGATGATACGAAAATCAATGTCCGCTAGAGGCTTCGTTAAATATAAACAAGCTTTACTTTGCAGACGTGCACATCCTCCAGAAGCTGGAGCCTCACAAGCAGGGAGAGGCCAGCTTCAAGCTGACCGGGGACTACTTCAACAGGACCCTCTCCGGATGGGAGCCCTTCCTGGAGAGCTGGGGGTGAGACTGTTGTTGTTGTTGTTGTTGAAGATTTATACTGCCTATCATGGATAAGCCTGAATAGGCTTGTTTTCACCATTAGACAGTTTGTCGATAGAAAGCCCGAGCATACACTTTTGGGGGCACAGGGAATCGAACCACTGACCTTTAGATTAGGAGTCCGACCTAGAAAAAAGTCAGACACTCTAACCACTACGCCACAGAGAACACCACAGACTGGGCTTAGTGCTGCATTTATTGTGATAGTAACAGTAAATTAAGCTAGAAGTATGCCCGATAATGTATATCATTATAGTAATAGTGGATTAAGCTAAAATTATGTCCTATAATGTTTATTGTTATAGTAATGGCAAATTAAGCCAGAAGTATGCCCTATAATATTTGTTGTGGTAGTAGCACGGAATTAAGCTAGAAACATACCCTATTATGTTTATCGTTATGGCAATAGGAAATTCAGCTAAAAGTATGCCCTATGATGTTTATTGTAAATAGTAATGGAAAATTAGGGTAGATTGATTGATGGGTGGTTTCCTTACACCGTGTCGGTGAGAATTGTTTGTTTTTTATTCAACCATCGCTTTTATATAAAATGTAAAAGCATACAATCAATTGTGTGTCAATAGACACTTATTAATTTTAAAATCTCACAATTATATAAGCTGTGCTCAAGGAAAAAAGAATTCGATATGAAAGTTAAAAGTTAAAAGTTTTCTTTATTATTAATTGATTAAATTTGTTTCATTAACTATATGAGGTGGCACAGACCAGCTGTCCTCAAAAAGGCTAGAATGTCTTGTTTTACTTGAGTAAAAAAAGGTCACAATTAAACTAGAAGTATGCCATAGGATGTTTATTGTGATTCTTGCAGTGAATTAAGCTAGAAACATGCTCTATTTTGTATATCGTTATACTAATAGTGAATGAAGCTAGAAGTATGTCCTATGATGTTTTTTGTGATTGTAGCAGCGAATTAAAGCTAGAAACATACCCTAAAATGTATATCGAATTCAGATAAAAGTATGCCTTATGATGTTTATTGTTATAGTAATGGCAAATTAAACTAGAAGTATGCCCTATAATGTTTATTGTGATTGTAGCAGTGAATTAAGCTAGAAATATACCTTATAATGTATATCGTTATAGTACCCTATCATGTATTTCGTTATAGTAATAGTGAATTAAGGTAAAAGTATGCCCTATCATGTTTGTTGTTATAGTAATGACAAATTAAACTAGAAGTATGCCCTATAATGTTTATTGTGATTGTAGCAGTGAATTAAGCTAGAAATATACCTTATAATGTATATCGTTATAGTACCCTATCATGTATTTCATACTATAGTGAATTACGCTAGAAGTATGCCCTATCATGTTTGTTGTTATAGTAATGAATTAAGCTAGAAGCATACCCTACATATTTTATTGTGAATTAAGCTAGAACCATGTGCTATAACATTACAGGTGCCACGCGATCTGGGACCAAGGGCTTTCTGAAGAGAGCAAGATGGCAGTCAGCGTGGAAGGTACATTATTTCACGCTTTCATCAGTGTCGTCAACTAACATAGCTGAATTTCCAGTAGCGGCTCTTACCACCTAGTCAACCAACCAGGAATAACTTGCCATTTTGAAAGGAGCTCTGGCAGCCGTATGTAGTAGTCTGCGCTGACCTCTCAGGCAAGGAGCTGCAGAGACAGCTAGGCATTGGTAGGGTCGTGACATCAGGGGGCCTAGGTGGTGTAATGGTTAGCACACTGGCCCAGAATGCAAGAGATGCGGTTTGGATTCCCGCTCTAGGCGCAATATTTCCCATTTTCAACCCCCCCCCCCCTATTACATGCATCTCTCATGCTTGTTGATACTTTTTAATTAAATTTGCATAGTCCCATAGATTTGGGTTTCTGCTATATATTTTTTAGATAAATATAACAGGTTGATCATTATATTCTACTTTATTTTAGTTTGGTGTAACTTTTATTCTAAAGCATTAACTTTGGAGATATTTTGAAGTGGAAACAATTTAAATTCATGTTGGTGTTCTTGTTGAAATGCTGGACATCATAGGCTTCAGCAGTGACAGGTTTGATTAAAGCTGCATAGTCCGATGAAGCATCACATTTTCAAAGCTAAAACAATCATCTACACTTGATTCTCTATTTCTAACTTAGATGCTGATGCATTTTTCTTGAAGATTTATACTGCCTAGCATGGATAAGTCTGAATAGACTTGTTTTCACCTTTAGACAGTTTGTCGATGGAAAGCCCGAGCCTACATTTTTACTGACCCAAGGGATTTTTAACCCCCCCACACCACATAGAAATGGTATGAGAGCAACTGGCCTTTGATGACGCTGTAAGTTATACACACCGGTGGAAATCCAAGGTGGGGACATGGGGAATCGAACCACCGACCCTCAGATTAGGAGTCCGACCCAGAAAAAAGTCAGACACCCTAACCACAACCTCACAGAAAAGACCACAACTTATTAAACATTTGTTGCCGTATAGAAGGGAATACTGAGCCAATTTAGTAGAACCCATTACTATAGAAGCCTATGTAAAATCAATGCGCTCTAGAGGCATCGTTAAATAAACCACACTTTTTATAGAAGCCTATGTTGAATAGAGTTTTGGTATGCTTGGCAAAATTAAATTGTCATGTTTACACTTCAAATATCTCAATACAAGTTACTTCAAACTAATGTAAGGTAGATAATAACAATCAACCTAATATCTTTATCTCAAGAAATGACAGAAGCTCAAAACCATCGGATTGCAACTGTAAGGGGCAGTCCAACGTTGTCAACATCTTCACGGTCATACAAAGTGTGGGAGAGTCAAAACCAAAGACTTTCAAAGTTGCTACTTGTCACTTTTGGGTAGGTTGATTACATAAGGGAGCCTAGATAGGCTAATGGTTAGGATCAAGAGCCTCGAATGTCCATGTTAGCGCTAACATGGGTAATTCGCAGCGGGATGTGGGGTGGTAGACAAAAGTCTTCGTCACAACCCCTAAAGGAACACGCCCAGTAGGATCCTCGGAGCACACCCCCTACAACAGTGAGTCGGACGGAAGCCACCAGCAACACCAACATGCCTCAACCTCCCCTACCGCCGGCCTGACGAGGATACAGAAGGCCCTAACTGACAAACTGGACTCTGTTACAAGTAACATTCTTAATAGGATCAGTGCCCTGGAGTCAGCCAAAAACGGAGTCTCAGTAACAACGACGAACTCCGCTGAGATCGCCGGCCCATAATCATGTGGCCCCCGCAATGGCCGCCACAGCCCTAGCCCGAGACGCACACGACGCAGTAGGAGCCGCTCACGTACCAGGACTACCACACGATCACCTGACAGACGAAGCCACTACGATCGCCGCGACGTGACCCCCAAAACACACAGGAGGACCACTCGTAAAAGGTCACCGTCCTACACCGATTCAGAGTCTGACCATAGAGGATCGATCGAGGATTTATTCAAGGCAAAAGGATCCCGTCAAAGCAAAAGAGGTAGGATCTCCCTTATGCCTAATACGTTTGTAATCAGAGGGGACAGGAAGGGCAAAGTGGGACTGGGCGAAAGTACGTGCATGGAGTACTTTAGTGCCCTGTTCCGAATGTGCAAAGACTCAAGCGTGCCCAGGTCATGGATAGAACCGCTCCGTGAACACCAGGAGCAACTCAGCACTATGGCATTGGACTGGGACTGGGACACGTGCATTCTGTGGTCCGAACGCGTGTTTAGTATGATAGAGGACAGGCGGCTGCAGCGGGGCTGGGACGATATTTATGCCGTCAAAGACGTACAGCGGGATGCTCAGGCAGTTGGCACACGGATAGCGATCAAAAAGAAGAAAACAATGGACTACCACAAACGGCCGGAAGAACAAGGAGGATACGAGTACGGCAACCGTAGCGAGTTCTCAACAGCCACGGACGGCCTCCCCTGCCATCAGTGGAATTGGGGCAATGACTGCGGCCACTCATCTACACATGGCACACTACCGAACCGCTACTGTCATGTCTGCGCCTGGTGCGCAAATAAATACCGGAAAGCCAATCCTCACCGAGAGAATGAATGCAACAACAAAAAATGTGCGATCGAGAAGAAACAGGGAGCAGAGTCTGAACCATTAAGCTTGGGTTTTCAGTAACCCGGCCGGCGGCACTACTCACAGTACCGCAGGGTGGTACTGAGCCTCCATCCGACGACAACAACACTAAAACACACGGTGAGCCACCTTCCATCATCACTTACGATCACGAGACTCTCCCGCCGCCCCCTCCCGACCACGCCCCAGATCCCCCCGCCCCACACACAGCCCAGAGCACTACCCACGCCTGTCTTGACCCAGTTACCGCCACGTGCTCTCCAGCCACCCCAAACTCCCGACCGCCTGTAAGTGGGTCACACCCAACCCGCTCACTCCCCCACCCCCACCCAGAGACCGCTGGCCGCAGCACCGACCGACGCGGGACCCACGCCACCGCTGACCCAGTTAACGCCACGTGCTCGGCGCAGCCAGCCACCCACCCACCCGCCCTACCGACCCACCTGAGCAGCGCCAACCGAGCACCCACTCGCCGCCATGCCCCTTCCCGGGACGCAGTAAACACACCCGAGACGCCAATACAACAACACAGAGACACTGCAGCACCCTGCCACCCAACCCCTGCCCTTCCGACCCGCCCTTCATTCGACAACGCTGGTCCAGTGCTCCCATACGTCATTGGTGCCTCCACACTAGCACAAGACGAAGACGACCATAACGACCACGCCCTTACTTACGACGACAGACGCAGAGCGGACGAGGACATAGACGCCATAACCAGCGGCGACTTCATCGCACCGGCGGTCCCATACAACCCACCACACATGCCGGCCTCCTATCGACTAACGCTCATCGACATATGGCCTACCACAGTCCCCGATGCCTGGCCCAACGAGAGTTATCGACTGATCTACGACAAAGTTCGCGTAACGGGCCTCCCCAACTACATGGTCGCGCGTGTACCAGTTCCATCAGGCCTCAGAATAGACAATTGGAGACACTATCTAGCTGTAATAAGTGATAAGATACAAAATGACCACACACGGCGAAGGCTAGTTCCAACTGGTTTATTTCTCGTCATCTCCCTACGTCGTCTATGACGTCACGTGACGTGGGGGGGTATTCCCAATCGCCACGAGTATACATATATTACATCTCCCCTCTTTTTTTTTTTTTTTTTTAAATTAAATTTTTTTTATTTTTTTTATATATATATGGTGGTTCAATTACAGTGTAACAGTGCAACAGCGTGATACAGTTTAATAGTTTGTTCTCATATATCGTATAATCTTATTTTCTAACATGTTATTGATGAACGAGTTACTATGTTGTTGTTTTTGTTTTATTTTAATACTATTAGTGACAACGTCTTAATTCTAAGTACTCTTACTTGTTCGCCGGAGGCTACTGCTGTATAAGTCTTTCCACTGGGCGCAACATTCGACCGTACCGAGTGATGTAAGGTGTTGTGATCGGGGCATTATTACTGGTTGACTGTTTTGAAAGTAGTTGCGGTGGTGCTGATTTGATGGTGTATGTTGCTTGATTTGCTTGGCTACTTGGTACTTTGAATATATATTTCCGATTTCTTCTCAATACATTATTTTCTGCATTTTTGATTTTATAATCTCGAGGGCCGGGTGTGTTTGTTTGTACTATTATTCCAGGTCTCCATTTTTCATGATGATCAATGTATTGGACATGGTCTTTTTTTTGTAGTTTCGCATGTTGTACACCTGCATGTTTGTCATGATATTTACGTTGCGACTGCTGAGCTCTGTTGAATTGGTTTATCTTATGTGTGGGGATCTCTGGTTTTAATTGTTTTTTTGTTGTTGGTAATCTGCATTTTAGTCTCCTGTTAAAAAGCAGTTGTGCTGGGGAGGCACCTATAGTGGTGAGGGGTGTGTTTCGGTAGTTTAGCAGTGCAATATTATAATCTTTGTTGTCGTTTGTAGCCTTTTTTATAATATGTTTGATTGTTTGCACGTACCTCTCGGCCAGGCCATTGCTCTGAGCGTGCAGGGGGTTAGAGAATACCGTTTGGAATCCAAACTCCTTTGCAAACTCTTTGTATGCTGCACTTTGAAATTGAGGACCATTATCCGAGACCACTGTTTCTGGTATACCGAATCGGCAAAATATTTGTTTCAATACTACAATTGTGGCTTTACTTGTTGTCTCTCTTAATTCTACCACTTCGGGGTATTTGGAGTAGTAGTCTACTACTACTAGAAAAACTTTGTTGTGTATTTGAAACAGATCGATACCTACTTTTTGGAAGGGTAATTGGGGTATTTGATGTGATATCATTGGTTCGGAGTGTGGTTTGTTTCGTAATGATTGACAATTTGAACAGCGAGCAACCATGTCTTCGATTTGTTTCGACATACCTGGCCAGAATACGTTGTCACGGGCCAACTCCTTACATTTAATGATGCCTAAGTGCGATTCATGTATCAAGGTTAGCATTTCGTGTTGCAACTTAGAGGGTATTACTATTTGGTTATCTTTAAGTAGCACATTATCCACGTATGTCAAACTGTCTTTGAACGTGTAAAAGGGTTTTGCTAATAGGTGTATTTGCCCTTTTTCAGTGGGCCAACCTTGCTGTGTCAATTTAATGACTTCATGTAATGCCTCATCTATTTTAGTTTCCATTTTAATTCTCTGAAGGATATGTGGCGCCACATCGATCTGTGCGACGGCTAGGCTTGAGTCGAATAGATTATTCGGCTGGATGGTTGTAGAGTGGGCTCGGGATAAGGCATCTGCAAAGTACATATCGGTACCTTTAATATACATTAATGTAATATTGTAGTTTTGCAAACGGAGTCTCATCCTTTGCATTCTAGCTGATAGCACATGTATCGGTTTGTCCATTATTGCTACTAGGGGCTTGTGGTCAGTTTGAATTGTTATTTGTTTGCCAAATATATATTGATGGAACTTCTTGCACCCGAAACATATTGCCAGGAGTTCCTTTTCGATGACTGCATAGCTTGATTGTGTTTGGTCTAATGATTTAGAAGCCATCGCTACTGGTTTGTTATTTTGGAACAGTACAGCTCCCAGCCCAGACTGGGATGCATCTACCTGTAATGTTATTGGTTTTGTTACATTATAGTATTGTAATACAGGTGCCGTGATTAACAATTTTTTTAACATCGAAAATGCCTCCTTTTGCTCGTGTTGCCAGTGCCAGGCGACATTCTTACCTAGTAATTGTCGTAAAGGTTTAGCTATTTCTGACATTTTCGGAATAAACTTTCCGACGTACCCTAGCATCCCTAGGAATCGCTGCACTCCGGCTTTATCGCTTGGTGCCGGCATCTCGACAATGGCCTGAATCCTTTCATTTGTAGGTTTGACCCCTGCCTGTGTGAGCGTATGTCCTACATATGTAACTTCTTTTTTACATATTTTTGACTTGGATGGGTTAAATTTTAAATTTGCATTGCGAGCTCTTTTGAATACGGCTTCTAACCGTGTGTTGTGCTCCTCGATGGTGGAGCCGTATACTAATATGTCATCTGTGACTACATTTACACCTGCTAACCCGTATAAAATTTTATTCATTTCTTGTACGAAAATGTCTCCCGCGGTTTTAATACCAAACGGTAAACGAGTGAATCGGTACCGGCCCCACGGTGTATTAAAAGTGCATAGTCTGCTACTGCTTTTGTCTAATTCGATTTGCCAGTAGCCACTGTTGGCATCTATAACTGAAAAGAATTTTGCATCTGAAGTTTTAGCTATGACTTCTTCTATAGTTCTTGTTGGATATGGACTATTAAGAATTGCTTTATTTAATTTGGTGGGATCCAAACACACGCGAATTTTATTAGGCTTTTTTACTACAGTTATAGAACTAACCCATGGGGTGGGCTCCGATTCTTCAATTATTACTCCTAGCCTAACCATTCTTTTCAATTCATTTTTTACTTGATCGGCTATTGCATGAGGTATCCTCCTGGGTGGGTCTATACATGGTGTTATATTTTTATCAGTCTGAATGATTGCGTTGCTTTTTATTTTCCCTAAACCTTCGAAAATGTCATAATATTTGTTTACCAGCAACTGCGCGCTCGGGTCGTCTGCCTGCACAGTGATTGGTGCCGTATCGGGAGGTGACATCGCCGACGTTACTGTTGATACCGTGTTGACGCGTCGTATTAGGCCTAGGCCTGCGCACGCGTCGCTTCCTAGTATCGGGCAGCCTGTACTTGTAACCTGGTAGCGTAGTCGTCTGCCATTCGTCACGATGTCGGCTTCTCCCTCAGGACGAATTCTCTCCCCCGAGAACGTTACCAACGTGCATCTTGAAGGGTGAAGGGGCACATTGCTTAGCTTGTCATACACCTCCTTCGGAATTATGTTGGCTTGAGACCCTGTGTCCAACTTGAATCTCACCCTCTCACTGTCGAGGAATATGGTAGCGTACCAGAGGGAGGTGCCGTCACTGTCATGTTGAGAGAGGCACCCGATGAATAAGTCATTATCCATGTCGTAGTTGCTGTCCATGTCGGGTGGAGTAGGGTTGTTATCATCCACTTGGATGACATTGAGACTTGCGTAGTTTGGTCGCTTTGTTTTACACACTTTGGAGAAGTGTCCCAGCAGGTGACATTTCGAACATTGTTTACCTTTTGCAGGGCACTGTCCGGGTGTATGCACGTATCCACACCTACCACACTGTGTTCGTGTGCTCGCAGGCTTCGATTGACTGCGCCGACCTGTCCATGGGGGCGTCCGTTGTGGCGGCGGATCGGTTGTCCACGGCCTCATGGTGACAGCGTCGACGTGGTCGATTTCTGCTGTCAGTGTCGCTTCTGACAATAGTGTTGCCTTGTGTTCACTTAAACGACAGGTTTCTATGCACTGTTCGAGTGTTAAGTTAGCCGTTTGTAGTAATCGGTCTCTTAGTTTATCCTCTTTGACGCCGCAAACTAATCGGTCGCACAACATGGAGTCAGTCAGTTCTCCATAGTTACAATGTGCTACCCGATATTGCAGTTCGCGGATGTAGGCGTCCATTGATTCGGTTGATTGTTGTAGTGAGTTGAACTTATAGCGTATAACTGTGATATTTGTTTTCCCTTTACAGTATGTGCGGAAAGCATCAACTAAAGGTTGTATCTTGTCGATGATGCTGGTATCACTCTTAAGCGTCCTGTAAACCTTTTGTGCCTCGGCACCGGCTACGTGTAGAAACACTGCGCACTGTACCTTTTCAGGCTTTGCGTGAATTCCAGCAGCAGCAGCGTAAAACTCATAAGAGTCGTGCCATTGTTCCCAATTTAGGGACATGTTGTCCTCCAGATTTAATGGTCCAGGAGGCTTTAATCCGGTGAGCGCCATTCCGAGTTCTATGTATCTGACACCATGTAATAAGTGATAAGATACAAAATGACCACACACGGCGAAGGCTAGTTCCAACTGGTTTATTTCTCGTCATCTCCCTACGTCGTCTATCACGTCACGTGACGTGGGGGGGGTATTCCCAATCGCCACGAGTATACATATATTACAGCTACCACGACCAACAGCTACTCGAATATCTCGAGTTTGGATGGCCCGCAGACTTCACCGGGGACCGACCTCCAATACCCTCGATCGCCAACCACAAAGAGGATCCGGCCAACATGACCTGGATAGAAAGCTACGTCCGCACTGAGGTCGGACATGGAGCACTCCTCGGCCCCTTCGCGACCGCCCCCTTCGTACCCTGGGCGCAGACCAGCCCTATGATGACCCGCCCCAAAAAGAACACCACTGAGAGGCGGGTCATCGTGGACCTCAGCTTCCCCAGGGGAGCGAGTGTCAACGCGGGCATCAGGAGGGGCCAGTACCAAGGACGACCGGCGACCTACACACTACCAGGCATACAAGACCTGGCCGACGAGGTCACCAGACTCGGAGATACCTGCTACATCTGGTCAGCCGACTTGGCGAGAGCTTACCGTCAACTACGTGCCTGCCCGCTCTCCATCCCCTTATACGGGATAAACTTACATGGCGAGACATACTTCGAATTCGCCCCTCCCTTCGGGTGCCGGACCTCCTCCCTTGCATGTGCCCGTACAACAAACGCCGTCGTATACCTACTAAGGCAGCGCGGCCACCATGCACTCTGCTACCTCAACGATTTCGTCGGGGCGGCTCCCACCCTCGAGAGGGCTCGGGAGGCGTACGTCGACGTCATGCACCTGGCCGGAGAGCTCGGGCTCACCCTCTCGCCGGCCAAATGCGTCCCACCGACCAAGACCCTAGCCATTCGAGGCTCTTGTCAGCAAGTGACATGACCATCCGGATACCAGACATTAAACTCGCGGACATCCTCGCGGAATGTCGACTATGGTCGACCGGACGAGGGGCCTCCCGTCGAGACCTACAGAGGCAGGTCGGCAGGCTCCAACACGTGGCACGCTGCGTGCAGCCGGCCCGATGCTTCATGAGTAGGATCCTCACAGGACTACGTGAGGCCCCTCCCACCGGGAAGCACACGGTCCCCCGGGACCTCGCGATGGACATCGCCTGGTTCCTGAGATATGCAGAAACTACCAACGGCATCGTCCTCCTTCACCCCGACCCTGCCGAGGATTGGACGATCGAGTGCGACTCCACACTGAAAGGGGGCGGGGCATACTCACCCAAAGGCTTCTTCTCGGAGGTGTACCCCCCCGAGATAACCGAACAGGCTTACAACATCAACCAACTCGAAGCCTTAAACCTGGTCGTCGCCTTGAACAGCCTAGCCCCCGACCAACCACACAACTACACTGTGGTGGTTAATACCGACAACCAAGCCTCCCAGGCGGTACTTTCCTCCGGCGCGGGTCGCGACCCTCTACTCTGCGCCTGTGCCCGCGAGGTCTGGAGGTTTGCCGCCACACGCAGCTGCCGAGTCAAGGTAGTCCATAAGCCGGGCAAAGAGCTCGTGCTTGCTGACGCACTCAGCAGGCGCCACGACGACCCCGCAGCCGACAGCCGAGCCCGCATCCTCTGCATTGAAAAGGACATCGAACGAATAAGAGTCCAGCACCGCCTGGACCAATACGGCCCCCCCATCTAGACCTGTCCCCTGGGAAGCTCCTATATTTGCCTCTCTCTTCCCAGGTGACGTTAACGACGACCGAGGCCACATACTCAAGCTACTCAACGCGGGACTCTCCACCGGAACCTGGCGCAACAAGCGACTACAGTCCAAGAAGTACACAGACTTCGCGGCAACGAAGGGATTCAACCCTCAAACCCCCACCCAGATGGACGTCATGGCCTTCATCGCGCACCTCGACAAAACACTCAACTCCCCGGGTGCTGTACTCAACTACCTCAGTGGAGCGCGGACCTGGACCAGCCTACTCCGGGGCTCAACCGAAGGATTCGACACATACCCAGTACAGCTGGTTAAGAGGGGGGTGGCCAAGACCTCACACGTTCCATCGCCAGCCCGCCCCTCTCCGACGCCCATTTGGAGGATGTCGTCCGCTACTTCAGGACGGGGGCCCCGCTGCACTCGTCCTTGCCTCGGCCACCCTATTGATGTTCTTCACCCTCCTACGCCAGAGCAACATGGTCGTCCCCAGCAGCCACTCGACACGCCACACTCTCAGACGAGAACGACGGGCTCATCGTGCACGTACGTTCCACCAAAACCTCCAGTTCCCGAGCAGACCACTACGCCATACGACTACACCCCATAGGCGACTCTCTTTGCTGCCCGATCGCTGCCTGGCGCCGCTACAGCAAGGCGTACCCAGGTGACCCCTACGACCTCGCCTTCCTAACTGCCATCCGGAGGGGCCTCCACGTCCATCACCACCCGACCCCGAGGACCTACACCCTCCACGGCCTCCGGAGAGGCGGAGCACAGGCCTGCGTGCAGGCCGGGGCTACGGCCGACGACGTTCGAGAACTAGGCGCATGGAGATCTGACGCGATGTATACCTACGTACCGAAGAAGGCGTTCTCCCTGGCCACTCGGGCACTCTCTACCCTATTTGGTTGAGATTGCCGACGTTCCTATTGTTCTCCCTGTTACCTAACCTGACTTCCTGAATAAATGCAAGTTATACCACACCTGTCTCGCTGTCAATTAGTTGTTTAAGCAGGGGAAATTTCAATCGTGGACGATTGCTCTTCTTCATTCCACTGCTCATTGCCCTATCCTAATAATGCCGAGCGCCTGGCTAGGAAGCGACAAGTATCAATTTTTAAGTCATTGGTTTGACTCGACCAGGGTTCGAACCAACGACCTCATGATCTACCTACCAATACCGGAGACGGACGCTCTAACTCATTCGGCCATCCCGTCCGGGATGGCAGAAATGTAGGTTCGAGACCCACTCTGGACATGATTTCTCTTCTCTCTCTCTTTTTTTTTTTTTTTTTTTTTTTTGTGTACCTCCTCCCACAACACTACCTGGCCTTTGGAAAGTTAATAAAGTAGGTATTTCCTTTAAAGTGGACACTCTAATTGCAGCTACTGACGTGCTGCGGCTGAATCTGACGACTGTGCTCATCGAGCAATACAAGAAGATCAAGGTGAAGTGGACGGAGGATTACTACAAGGCCGACGCCGACCTGTCCCTCGCCAGCCACCGCAGGCGCAATCCATTCGTGCCATTTGCCATCCGCAATGACACCGGGTGTCGGCTGATCTTCGCCACCATCACCACCACGCCCACACGGTAGGCCCGCTCAGGCTACCAGGGTCCGTACAGGGCCTGGAAAGTCTTTAAACTTCATTCGCCCCATTTCAATGCCTTGAAAAGCCTTGGAATTTGACCTATTTTGGGTAATTAGTCTTGAAAAGCCTTGAATTTCCATTTAAGCTGTACCCACTGATCTAAATTAGTTCAAAATCGCCATTCGCCATTGTTGTTTTTTTCCCTGAAATCCAAGTGAAAAAAGTCTTGAATTCCTATCAAAAACAGCCTTGAAAAGCCTTTGAAATAGCCTTGAATTCCATATCTTTACTTGTGTACAGAATGTGGACTGCTGTCTGACCTTTTATTATTAAAGCCGCCTAGTATTGTTCATCACCCAGATATAAGCAAAACTCCAGGAGTTCTAATCACCGACTTTGGCGATTCCGGTATGAAAAGCTCTCCAAGCACACACTTGCTTTAGTTTTTCAGTACATGCAACTGAACATGTTGGGGGCGGGAGAGTGCTGAGATCTGTAGGTGTATGAATGACATCATGGGTACGATTTCCTCATCGCATGACCTAGACGGGTTCCCCACAGATAGGGGAATCCAGGATAACCAGCAAGATGGCGGCCACAGAAAGCTCTCAATTTAACTTTTAAAGTCTATTAATTGACATAATTGAATAAATTTGTCACACCAAGAGTATCTGTTTATTCTGCCGCTTCCCCTTACAAGATCACTCCAGTGGACCAGCAAGTGGGTTTTTTAATTTGTGTTATTGCTGAACATTACCAATGATAGTTTAATTAAACGGGTCCTTAATCTGCCACTTCCCCTTACAGGATCACTCCAGCGAATCAGTAGGGTGTTTTTTTATTATTTGTGTTATTGCTGAACTGAGACATAATCACTGCTAGTTTAATTAATCGGGTCCTTAATCTGCCGCTTTCCCTTACAGAAACACTCCAGTGAATCAGTAGGGTGTTTTTTATTATTTATGTTTTTGCTGAACTGAGACATAATCACTGCTAGTTTAATTAAACGGGTCCTTAATCTGCCACTTCCCCTTACAGAATCACTCCAGCGAATCACCAGGGTGTTTTTAGATTTGCGTTATTGCTGAACAAAGGCATAACCACTGACAGTTGACTGGGCCCTTAATCTGCCATTTCCCCTTACAGGATCTCTCCGGCAAACCAACAGGGTGTTTTTTTTATTTGCGTTATTGCTGAACAGAGGCTTAGCCACTGATAGTTTAATTGACCGCATCCTTCATTTGCCGCTCCCCCTTGCAGGATCACTCTGGCGAACTGGTTGGCTCAGTGTCAGGATAATGTGACTGAGTGGGATATCAGGTCATGGTACTGGCGGCCTGGTCTCCCAGTGGGGCAGCACAATAAAGTCGCCATGAGTGCGCTCTGTCACAAGTCGGTACCCGTCCTGATATGACCTTAGATGGTGCCAGGACGTAAAACTCCAACAACCAACGATCACTCCGGCGAACCAGTAGGGTGTTTTTTAATTTGCGTTATTGCTGAACAGAGGCATAACCACTGATAGTTTAATTGAGCGGGTCCTTAATCTGCCGCTTCCCCTTATTCCCCTTACAGGATCACTCCGGCGAACCAGCAGAGCGGTGGCCTGGACAGCCAGTTCCAGGTGTCGGAGTGGCGGGCCGTTCATCCGGGGGACACCGTCGCCTTCCTCATAGAAGAGCGGGAGAAGATTAGGCATAAGGTTACTATGTAGTTATTTTCTACTCGTCCTGATACGACCTTAGATGTTGCCAGGACGTGAAACTCCAACCACCAACCAACCATCTACATTGTACTAAAGGGAGATGTGGAAGAATGCTTACAAACAGAGAAAGAACGCATGCAGTAGATAGCTATGCAACAACTGAAAGTAATAAAACAAGGGGAACCATGAGACTATTACGGTCTCAGGGATGAAAGATCTCCGCGATTTCGCGGATTTCCGGAATTTTTCCTGTAGCTATAAGTGTATAGCCCCTCCTGATATGACCTTAGATGTTGCCAGGATGTAAAACCAACCAACCAATACGTTATTTCATGCTGCAGCACCATCAGTGTATACTAATATGTGGTGCAAATGCCGCAGCACTAGCAGCGTATACTACTAATGCCTTCAAACGCCGCAGCAGTGTCAGCGCATACCGATATGTGGTGCAAACGCCGCAGCACTAGCAGCGTATACTACTAATACATGCTTCAAACGGCGCAGCACTATCAGCGTATACCAATGTGTATGAAACCCGACTTCCGGGAATTTTCAGCGATTCCCTCCCTATGGGAGAATATCAGCATTTCCGCTTTTTTTCCCGGAGACCACTTTCCTCCCTGCTGTCTAGCAGCGAAACCAAGTTATTAGACTTAACCATTATGGGCAACATAAATACACCATCACAATTTTTGTTGTTTAATTGTGATATGTATGCATGCGTGTGCATATGTGTGAAGCTATGTATTTATTGTACATGTGTTTGTTTCTGAGTGAGTTCCACTGACCTTCCCAAGTGAAATGCCAAATACACAGGTAGACATGCAGACGGTGATTGTATCAGGGAGCCTAGGTAGTCTGATGGTTAGGACACTAGCTCCAGTATGGTAGGGGTGAGTTTGAGTGCTGCCTTAGGCAAAATATTTCATATCATTGGATGGATGTAACCAAAAACCCTATAATACTAAGACGGTTCACTCAGCCTGTACTGTGTAATCAAAATGATCAAACCCACCACTTGGTGCGCTGGCTGTTCTCTTGGTTAAACAGGTGCTATATTATATGTATAAATGTATATATAAATGTGAAAGATATGTGATGATGGCAATGCTGATGATGATCATGATGGGTATTTGTTCATAGCAATTTCATATTGATGTGTATTCATACTTACCTATCTCATGTATAATATAATTGTATGTGTTTACATCTGAAACACCAACCAGCAGCCGGGCTGATCAAACCCACCACAAGGTGGCACTGCAAAATTTACATTACCATGGGAGAGATAGGGAGTGAGTCGTCTTAGTATTATAGGGTCTTTGATGTAACCAAAAACAAAAACCGCCCGTCCGACCCCGATTTTTGTGATCAAAAGGACGGTCACCACCTTTGAAAATCTTTTATTTGGCCTTATGTGTGGTGTTTACACTGTACCCCCAATAGCCGATGTTTACTTTTTGTGCTGGGGTGCGGGGGTGTTGTTAAACAAACAAGCCTTTACACTGCAGCTGCTCTGATCCGATTCTGTTTTGCCTGCTACTGCTACAGCTGTGCTTCTATGTATTGCAGGGAGTGGGACGTAGCTCAGGCGGTAGAGTGTCCACCTGTGATGGTGTGGGTCATGCGATCGATCCTGCTCAGTGGACCCATTTGCAGTTTGGGTTATTTTCCGTTCCAACCAGTGGTCCACAACTGGTTCATCAAAGGCTGTGTTGTCCTGTCTGTGGGAAAGTGCATATAAAAGACCCATTGCTGCTTATCAAAAAGAGTAGCCTATGTGGTGGCGGTGGGCTTCCTCCAAAGAAATATGTCAGAATGACCATATGTTTTAATGTCCAATAGCCGATGATAAAAATCAATGTGCTCTAGAGGCGTCGTTAAATCAAACAAACTTTCCCTTTTCTATGTATTGCAGCACACACACGAGCTGAAGGTCCACCAGGTTCTCGTGAAGGTGGACGGCTGGAAGAAGGTGACCCCCGTCTCGGTCGACAAGGTCGGCACATATTTCCGACTCGCCCAGCCTGAGATCAGCACACCCATGGGCATTGTGAGTTATTTATTTCTAGCCGATTATTTATCTTCTATTACGTAATGAGGATACAATACAGTTAGTTTGTTTGAGCTATCTCTGGCAGGCGACTTCCCTTGAGTTGGTAGCCCCCCTATATTGGAAGCATTGAGTTGGTAGCAAAGGCACCCCAGCGCAGCAGTGTGAGCAAATAACAAAGTGAATGTTTGTAAACCTAAGAACTGCTCCTCCCATAGCCTGGAGCATGTCGCCCCGCTTGCTTCCAAATAGACAATTATATATAATACTAACACTCAGACGTATATCGTCATTCGTGGCCTTCTTATGTTTAGTTAAACCCCGCTAGTACATATACATATATATCGGTGGACAACAGACAGACAATACAGGTAGACTCCATTCAAAATAATATTCGCCTAACGAGTTATAGTATACACCAGATTATGACGCTTTATGTGTGGGAAACTGATCATGAAAAGTAACCCCCCAAAAAAATCTAAATAAAATACAAAATTGTAAATAAAATAGCTAATTATCGGCCCTGCCTACCCATACGATTTTTTCGCATTTTGTACATTTTTAAGCCGGAGTATGCCAATGTGCAAATTGAAAATTGTGTACGCCCCCAAATATTTGTAAATAACACAATTAAAAAAAAAAGAAGAAATTTGAAAGTACAAATTTGTTCTTCTAACTCTAGGTAGACTTATGAATTTTTGTTTTTGAACCTGTCCTTATATCAAGGTTGAACACTTGTTCTTTGAAAGGTGACATGTGGTGTCATTTTGATATTTCTCAGGGTTACTGCAGATATACAATAATTTTAGGCCAACTGTGGCTGTCCTCCAAAGATTACATTGGAATTTTCCCCCACCTGATAGGCAATAGGACTAGTGGAGCCTACTTGGAACCTGGAGTTATTGCATTCTGAAAAAGCTGGGGAATTTCGTTATTTTGGTTCTTAAAAAACAATTATAATGGTCCTTAAAAGTACTTAAAAAAGCCTGAAAAAAGACTATCTGAAGCAAAGCTCCGGTGGGCGTGGCCAGACTACCTGGCAGGGATGATGGAAATGGGATGGCTTACTTGGTATTGTGGAGGTGGCTCTTGGCACAACTTAAAGTTGCATGGTCCGATGAAATAGTTTTTTTTTTCAAAACCAAGACACTTATCAAGTTTGTATTCTATATATCCAACTTAGATACTGGTGCATTAGCTAAGGATTTGTGACAGCACATACAGTATAATCAGTGAATTTATTACCCCATCCCCTTGGATACTTACTTTGCCACAGCCATAAAAGGAAGAACACCATTAACCAATTAGGTCAATCTCATCGCCTCATTAGCCATCAGTGGAAAATACCAGGATACCAGGCTACATTTGAATTAGGTCATCCTACATGACGTGGTCATCGCGAGACGTCAATACACATCATAGGTAGAGGACTTTTGGAAAGCTTGTCAAAAGTATTTTGGGTTCTTTCAGCTCAAATTGCTTCAAAATTAGACATTCTTCATCAAAATTACTCAGGACTAATGATTAGTAGGTTATTACGATCAATTTGATATATTTATTAAAAAAATAAAACAAAAATTCAAATGCCATCGGACGATGCAACTTTAAGGTCAGCTTGAGAGGTGTTGTCAAATTTATATTATTTTAAATTTTGATACATTAGTTGATTTAGCGGGGGAATTTTCAATCGCGGACAATTGTGCCTTCCTCAATCCACTTCTCCTTGCCCTATCCTAGTAATGCTGAATGCCAGGCTACGTAGCGGAAGAAAATTATTGTTAACTCGTTTGTTTCATTCGACCAGGGGCTTGGATCCCATTACCTACTAAGACGGGAGGCTGGCACTCAACTCATACGGCCACCCCCGTCTGGTGCCGAATTATCCACCATTAAAGAATTGGGAATTATTACGCGTGCATGAAAAACCCCTTTTTGTCAAATAAAATTGCCCCACTGTCCAGAGATGAAAGATGAAAGTTTATGTGTACAGGGATGAAAGATCTCAGCGATTTCCCGGTGTCATGGTATAAACCCCCTGCCAGATCGCAGCCCCTGCCGTGGCTTCTGCGCATGCGCAGAGGTTGTAAACAAGCTCAGCTCGGCTGCTGAACGAATACACACTGCCAGTGTCTATTAAAGATTAATAGAAATGCACAACCCTAACCGTATAAATTTAATATAATCTGTTCGTTGGATATGTTTTCTATATATGTTCCAGGGGGTTTGTTTCTAGGTGGTGTAAGTTTCATAGATATTTCACTTTTTCTGTATGAAGATTGCACTGACACTCAGAATATCCCAACTTTCACTATTATCTCTGTTTTTAATACTTTCAGCATAAATTGCTCTTAGGTTACATTAAATACTTCAGATCTTCCTCTTCAATCGCGCATTAAGATATTTTTAATCGATCCACTGAAAGTTTTTAAATTTATTTTACAAAAATAAATGCTTAGTCAACTGTCTTCACGGCAGGGGCTGCGATCGGGCCGGGGTTTTATACCATGACACCGGATTTCCGCAATTTTCGATAATTACCGATTAACGTTAAACAAAATGCCAGGGAATCTGGATGTATATGACAACAATTGGGTTTGAATCCCATTCTTATGACGTTAGATGTTGGTAGAACAGAAAACCCAATCGAGAACGAGTTAGATATAGGTGATAATATAGGCACAACAAGGAGAGTTAAAACCTGACTTCCGGCATTTTCCCCGCAATTCACAGGCAGTACTAATCCTATGGGGGAGAAATCGTGTTTTCGCGGAAATTCGCCGTTGGTGTAATAATCTCGGCTTGGTTTCCGCGATTTTTGCTGGCGACCACTTTCATCCCTTTGTGTATTTTAAGTTACGAATGAAAAAGAATGAGGAGCTAAGAATATTTCAATGGCTATGTTTGTAGTACCTGGAGAAGCCGGCAGCGCGGATTGTGTTTGACGTGACACTGGAAGGCAGTGCTCGCAAAGTGATCACAGTGCGCTCAGCACTCATCCTTCACAACAGGCTTGACGACACTATCGAAGTACAGCGTGAGGACATCAGCCCGTCATCAACCACCACCCTCTCATCGACCTCAACTCAGGTATGTAGCTTCCCAGTTTAAGTGATGCAACTTTAATGAACCACAACTACCGTATATACGCGAATTTAAGTCGACTGAGTATAAGTCGAGGGGTATTTCTGAAGAAAATATCTGGAATTTGGCCTAACTCGACTATAGGTCGAGTTTCATTTTATTTACTGACAAATTAAGCTTCATTCATGCACATGTACAAATATTCAACAAGATGACAACACCACTGGTCACTCAAAAACCTTCTTAAGCCGTGTTTACATGGGAGAGTTAAATCGCTTCATATAAATCGCCTTGCCTAGTTCGCCTCACATTCGCCGTGTAAACAGGACTCTGGGGCGGATTAGGGCTGATTCGCTTCATATGATTCACTTTATGTAAGCCACCTTGCCAGGTGGTTTATATGAAGCTATACAGCTTGTTCCCGGGCGGCGATAGTGTAAAGTAGTAGTGCTTGCCGGCTACAGGGGGAGCTGTAACTAATCGCTGGTGCCCAGCAGTGTGAGGGACCGATTAGGCCGAAATCTATTGAATGCGATCATATTTAACAGAATTACATACTCAAATAATGAAATTTAATTAAATTAACCCTAAATTACAAGCGATATTAACGTAGCAGCTGCATCGGCGTCGAATCGCCGAGTGTAAAGTAAACAAATAGCAGTGCTCGCCGGCTACAGGCAGAACTAAGGCTGCTGGTTCCCGGCGCCGAAACACTTTCAAACTCGCTTCGTGTAAAGGCGTCGCTACTTCGCTTCATATGAATCGCTTTGTCTAATTCGCTTCACAATTGCCCGTGTAAACACGGCTTAAGTCAGTCTCATCATCAGACTCTTCCAGTAACTGCAGTACCTGCTCATGACTAAGAGCAGCACTGTAATATTCATCACCAGTGTCAATGTCCTCAGAATCATCATCACTGACTGGGTGAGACTCGTCTTGCCACAAGATGTTTTCCTAGGTGCCATCCATGCTCCATCGCTGAGTATCGCGAGTATAAGAGGACCTCAGAATAGGAGATTTTTTTAGTGGTAAATTTCCTCGACTTATATTCGAGTATATGGCTCATTCTTTAAAACTGGGCACCACATATTTGGTTTCCAAATTACGATTCTGATAATTTGTTCTTTCTTTTATTGATTGCAAGTCAAATAATTATTGTATCATATGTGTATTAAGTATGTTAGCAATAGTACATTAATTGAAGCTATCCCACGAAAGAAATTAAAAGTTTACTTATATGATTTTGTGCTAATGTGAAAAAGTGAAAATTTACACTATGCATGTAGCCAAACTTTTTTTCAGCTTATTTTTCAACTTTTTTCTTGTAAGTCATAACCTTGTCTGCTTAAGAGTAATCAATAAAATCTTGTTTGACTATGTTGTATATATTAAAATGAGGTTCTGGATCTGTCTTTGATTTTCATGTTACACAAGTGATTTTAATGTATTTCTCAAGTTGTATAAGATCTAATTCAAAAAGTGAAATTCTTTTTTTTCCAACTCTGACATATTCACAACATGCATACCTTCATAGGACATTGGATTAGGCTATTATTTGGAAGGTTTTTTGCTATTATTTGGAAGGTTTTCACTTTTGGTTTCCATGTCACACTTACGTGCCCAGTTTTAAAGAATGACCCATATATATATACGGTAGCTAGACACAATGCCAGTTCCACTGGACGCGGTGACCGATTCAGTAGAGCGCAGGCTTCCAGTGTGGAAGGTCGGTAGTTCGAGTCCCAGGCGAGTCAAGCCGATGAATTTAAAAATTGATACTTGTTGCTACCTAGCCTGGCGCTCGGCATTAATAGGATATGACAAGGACTGGTTCACACAGTATCGGGATAATGTGACTGGGATATCGGGTCATAGTGCCAGCAGCCTGGTCTTCCAGTGGGGCAGGACTATAAAGGTGCCATGGGTGTGCACTGTCACAAGTCGGTACCCGTCCTGATATGACCTTAGATGTTGCTCGGATGTAAAACAACACTTTGGGTTTCCATGTGACACTTTATTATCCAGTTTCAGAGAATCACCCAAGAATTCAATTGAATAAAACATTTACCCAACAAAAAGTAATATCAATTAATTAATTTGTTTAAATTGTGTTTGCTACTGTAAGGACACAGTGATCACCCTCCGCCCCCACACGCGTCTCGCCATCCCACTTCCGCTGGTGTTGGCGCGCATGCGCGTGCGCCCCGTCGGATGGTCGCTTGGGTACTGCAGCAAGTCGATCCAGTGGAGTCACGTGATGCGCGCTGGTGAAATGAACAACAGCATGAGGATCTGCACCATCCCCGGTGGCGAAATGATCGCCAGCTACAGGTAGGCTTACTCAGGGCTTTTGCCCCACTCCCTCCCCCCCCTCCCCCCCCCCCCCCTCCTCTCCCCTCCCATCCTTCCAATGATATTCAGGCATGAGCATTTCCCGGCAATAGGCTGATTTCCGCCAGTTAGAACAAGCAGAAAAAATGAACCAACATTGTTATTAAAATGAACTTCAGATTAGTTTTATTATTGTATTCCTTGACATTTTATGCTTTATTATAGCAGTTATGCAAGTATTAAGAACTGATGGAGGGAGTATAAGACTATATATTGAGGAAGTATAAGACTATATATTGAGGGAGCATAAGACTATATATTGAGGGAGCATAAGACTATATATTGAGGGAGCATAAGACTATATATTGTTGTTAAAATGAAATTTACATTACTTTTATCATATTCCTTTACATTTATTATAACAACTAAACAAGTATTACCGTATTACAAGGACTGCCAGCTGAAGGAGTATAAGACAATAAATTAAATAACTGAAACTATTAACTATGGTATAGGTGTATTATTTATATTATTGACTTATCATTTATGCAAGATTACAAGAAAAACACTTCTGTATTCTTAGAATACTGGTCTATAGGCCTACTCTTACCTTATGTCACAGGTGAAGAGTGAAATTTCTCCCTCCTAAGTGGCTACCAAACTGCACCAATTGTGTCCTACTTGTAAAGAAAATTCTCCATGGGAGGGGGGGGGGTGGCCCCCCCCTACTCAGCCTTTGGCCGAGTTTTGAGGCATACGCCCACGATCAGCTAATTTGTTTTACTTCTCTGCTCATATCTGGATATTGGTTCAGGCAATAGTCCCAATCTTGTTAATTTGACACTTTACCCTCTCAGGGTTTTTGCCGGAAGGTAAAATGGCTTAAATTTTCTGAGGGTATGACTATGTGCCCTCAAATTATTGGGATTTTTTTTTTTTAAAGGTTCTCAAGGAGCCAGAGACAACAAAGCCAGCATCAATAATCAGTCAGACTGTTAGATTATAACAGTAATCATAACAGTGACAGTTGGTAGGAGGTTTGCCAGAGGTGCCCCCCCCCCCCCCCGTTCCCCCTCACCCCTCCCCAATCTGCGACTGAGAGAGACCGTGAGAGGTTACCTGTGATGTGGCTGGTCAGGGGACGGGTTACTATGACGCCGCAGAGAGCGACGTACCTGGAAATAAATGGTGAAACATACATTTCTCTTCCCTGTCTTCTTTCCGCATTGCGTCCAATACAGTCCAGGGGGAAGCTGGTTGTACATTGCAACACGGCCTATCAAAACTATTTACCAGTATTTAACTAAACACTTCATGTTCTGTGTGGTGTTGATAACTACTTTACAAGTTGTGCCCTGGACGATGATCTGCAGGGTAGGACTAACTTTTCCCCCCACTTGTCCAATCGGGCAAGTGACTGAATTTTCTACTTGCCTGAGTGGCAAAACTACTTTCGCAAGCCCAAGTCAGCCAACTGAAACTGAAATCTGCTGCTGCAGATCAGAAACATAATGACTTAATGAGAACTTCACCTGCTCGACTGAGTAAACTAGGTGCCCCGGGGAACCGTGCAGTCCTTGTTGTCCTACCCTGGTTCAATATGTCTGTGACCTCTCTGTGACCCCTGCACCCAGGTTCTGCGTGTCGGTACACCGGCAGCGGTTCCCCGAGGACCTGCCCCCGAAGCAGGTCAGCTCAGTGCGGCAGGGAATGGTGTTTGTGCAGCCCGGCCACATCATCACGCTGATGCCGCCCGTGAGGATCGTCAACCTGCTGCCCCTGGACCTCAACTACACCATTAAGGCCACGGATATACAGGGCACCATCAAACCGGGCAAGACGGCCGCACTCTCCGCTGTAAGTGACGCTGTCCCCTCCACACGCTCAGTGATGATGTCCCCTCTATGTGCTCAGTGATGATGTCCCCTCTATGTGCTCAGTGACATTCCCTCTACACAATCAGTGATGATGTCGCCTTTAAGTGCTCAGTGATGATGTCCCCTCCACACGCTCAGTGATGATGTCCCCTCTATGTGCTCAGTGATGATGTCCCCTCCACACACTCAGTGATGATGTTCCCTCTATGTGCTCAGTGATGATGTCCCCTCTATGTGCTCAGTGATGATGTTCCTTCTACACAATCAGTGATGATGTCGCCTTTAAGTGCTCAGTGATGATATCCACTCTACACACTCCATTATGATGTCGCTTTTACATTCAGTGATGATGTCCCCTTTAAATGCTCAGTGATGATGTCCCCTCTATGTGCTCAGTGATGATGTTCCTTCTACACAATCAGTGATGATGTTGCCTTTAAGTGCTCAGTGATGATGTCCACTCTACACTCCCTTATGATGTCACCTTTACATGCTCAGTTATGATGTCCCCTTTAAGTGCTCAGTGATGTTGCCTTTAAGTGCTCAGTGATGATGTCCACTCTACACACTCAGTTATGATGTCCCCTTTAAGTGCTCAGTGCTAATGTCCCCTCTACGTGCTCAGTTATGATGTCCCCTTTAAGTGCTCAGTGATAATGTCCCATCTATGTGTTCAGTTATGATGTCCCCTTTAAGTGCTCAGTGATGATGTCCCCTTTAAGTGTTCAGTGATGTCCCCTTTAAGTGCTCATTGATGATGTCCCCTTTAAGTGTGCAGTGATAGCTTCACATTGAAGTGCTCATTGATGATGTCCTCTTTATGTGCTCAGTGATGATGTCCCCTTTAAGTGCTCATTGATGATGTCCCATTTAAGTGCTGAATGATGATGTCTCCTTTAATTGTGCAGTGATAGCTTCACATTGAAGTGCTCATTGATGATATCCTCTTCATGTGCTCATAGATGATATCCTCTTTATGTGCTCATTGATGATAATGATAGCATCACATTGAAGTGTTCAGTACTGGTGTCCCCTTCAAGTGCTCTGTGATACTACCTCCTTTAAGTGATCCTTGGTAATGTCCCGCTTAAGTCATCGTTGATTTCTACACGCTACCTATTTCAGACTAAGCAAAATATGTCTTTATTTTTTTTATAGACTTTGCTGTCTTTTAACATTTAAGCATTTTAGAATTGCATATTAGTTTTTAAAGTTATGAATGCTTTTGTTGTAAGGAGAACCAAAGTGACAATAAGTTTGACTCACTTTTCGCCGTGAATATCGTATTTTTTGCAAAACATGGCTTAAAGACTATCATCACTGACTGATTCACTGACTTATTCACTCACTCATTCGCTTAGTTGCTAACTCACCCATACACTCATTGATTCACTCACACATCAACTAACTTATCCAATCCCCCATCTACTACCCCATTCACTCACACATACACTCATCCACTCCTTCACTCACTTATTCACTCACACACTCACTCACCCACCCACTTACTCATTCACTCATTCCCTCACTCACTAACTTATTCACTCTCACCCATTCACTCACTCACACACTCACTCACCCACCCACTTACTCATTCACTCATTCCCTCACTCACTAACTTATTCACTCTCACCCACTCACTCTGACCAGACGGGATGGCTGAATGAGTAGAGCGTCCGTCTCCTGTTTTGGGAGTTTCGAAAGATCCGAACCCATGAGTTTGTAGGTTCGAATCCTGGTCGAGTCAAACCGATGACTTAAAAATTGATACTTGTCGCTTCATAGCCTGGTGCTCGGCATTATTAGGATACAGCAAGGACTGGTTGGCTCAATGTCAGGATAATGTTACTGAGTGGGATATCAGGGCATGGTGCTGGTGGCCTGGTTTCCCAGTGGTGCAGTCGCCATGAGCGCGCACTGTCACAAGTCGGTACCCGTCCTGATATGACCTTAGATGTTACTAGGACGTAAAACAACAGACAAACAAACACATTCACTCATCCACTCACTCATCCCCTCACTCACACACTCATCCTCTCACTCACACACTCATTCGTACACTCACTCATGCACTTCTTCACTCATACACTTACTCACTCATTCATTGATACATTTATTCACTCATCCACTCTCACTCATCCACTCTCACCCACCCACCCACTCACTCATACATCCACCCATACACTCATCCACCCACTCACTCACCCACCCACTCACTCATCCACACACCCATCCACTCACTCACCTACTCCTTCGCTCGCTCACCCACTCACTCATCCACCCACTCACTCACCCACTCCATCACCCACTCCTTCACTCACTTACCCACTCATACACTCATCCACCCACTTGTTCACTCACTCACCCACTCATCCACTCACTCATCCACTCACTCACTCATACGCCACCCCTTCACTCACTCATCCACCCACCCATACACTCATCTCACTCACTCACTCACCCACTCATACACTCATCCACCCACTCATCCACTCACTCACTCATATGCCACTCCTTCACTCACTCATCCACCCACCCATACACTCACTCACTCACCCACTCATACACTCATCCACCCACTCATCCACTCCTTCACTCATACGCCACTCCTTCACTCACTCATCCACCCACCCATACACTCATCCATACACTCATCTCACTCACTCACCCACTCATACACTCATCCACCTACTCATCCACTCACTCACTCATACACCACTCCTTCACTCATATGCCACTCCTTCACTCACTCATCCACCCACCCATACACTCATCCCACTCACTCACTCATACACTCATCCACCCACTCATCCACTCACTCACTCATACGCCACTCCTTCACTCACTCATCCACCCACCCATACACTCATCCCACTCACTCACTCACCCACTCATACACTCATCCACCCACTCATCCACTCACTCACTCATACACCACTCCTTCACTCACTCATCCACCAACCCATACACTCATCCCACTCACTCACTCACCCACTCACTGACTACTCCATACACTCACTCACCCACTCACTGACTACTCCCCCGTTTCCTTCCCTCCACACACAGGCGGACCTGACGCAGGCGCTGGAGTTGTCGCTGACGTTGGAGAACTTCCCGCAGTGCAAGGAGCTCGTCATCCCCCCAGGCACTGTGGACTACCGCGTCAAGATCCGTCTGTACGACACGTCGGACCGCATGCTCGAGCTACTCATCAACATCAAGGCCAGCCTCGGAGGCTCGCTCAAGGTGCGGGGGGACCGGGAGGTGGTGTGTGGGGGGGGGGGGGGGACTGAAGGTTATTTTGAAACATGTTAAAATATTAATCAAAACGGAGGTAAATCATAAATGCACTAACTTTAAATTTATTTATTTTTAATCTATACAGTAAAACCTCTTTAAAAGGACCGATCATGGGACCGACTTTAAATGGTCCATTTAGGGAGGTGGTCGGTTTAGGGAGTTTTTTTTTTATTGTTACAATGGTGTAACTTGTATGGGCAATCGTTTGGGACTCAAATTAAGCGTTCGATATAGGGGAGTGGTCGATATGTGGAGGTGGTTGGTTAGACAGGCTTTTGTGTACATATAAAAAAAAAAATGTATGCTAATAATTAACCAATTGAAGAAGTAACAGAATCGCAGAGGGTAGGGAGATGTGGAAGAATGCTTACAAACAGAAAGAATGCACGCAGTAGATCGCTACACAACAACTGAAAGTAATAAAACAAAGGGAACCACAAGACTATTACTGTCTAGCGGCGAAAACGAGTCATTAGACTTAACCGTTACGGGCAGCATAAATACGCCATCACAAAAACAAACCTCTGTTAAACATGGCCTGTGTGAGGAGATATCTCCAGTTTACATATTTGCAGGGATGAGAATTTGATATTTATCATTACCCAGCCTGATGCTCGGCATCACTGGGATGGGCCATGGACTGATTGGTTCAGTATTAGAATAATGTCACTGAGTGAGATATCAGGTCATGGTGAGAGCGGCATGATAGTCACAGTTGGGCAGCACTATAAAGCCACTGTCAGTGCACACTGTCACTGTCAGTGCACACTGTCACTAGCCTGTGTACTCTTCCTGATATGACCTTATACAGTCAAACCTCTCTAACCGACCACCTCCACAGATCGACCACTCCCCTATATTGGTCGCTTTATTTGGGTCCCAAACGCTCGCCCATTGTGACGATAAGAAAACTCTAAACCGACCACCTCCCTAAATGGACCATTTAAAGTCGGGTCCTATGGTCGATCGATTTAGAGGTTTTACTGTAGATGGTTCCATGCCGTAGAAGCCCAATAAACAAATAATTTGAACACAGAGAAGATCGGTAAAAAGCGCGAAAATGTGCAAAGCCTGTAATCTGTGATACTCATAGAACAAGACCTGATAAAAAAAAAGGACACTAATAATGTGACCGAATCGGTAGAGCGCAGGTCGGGAGTTCGAATCCCCCAGCTGAGTCAAACCAATTACTTATAAAATTGATACTTATTGCTACCTACCAGACGGGATGGCCGAATGAGTTCTCCCGTGCTGGTAGATCGTGGGATGGTGGGTTCGAATCCTGGTCGAGTCAAACCAATGACTTTAAAATTGATACTTGTCGCTTCCTAGCCAGGCACTCGGCATTATTAGGACAGGGCAAGGACTGGTGTGCTCAGTGTCAGGATAATGTGACTGAGTGGGATATCAGATCATGGTGCCGGTGGTCTGGTTTCCAAGTGGGACAGCACTATAAAGTCGCCATGAGTGCGCACTGTCACAAGTCGGTACCCGTCCTGATGTGACCATAGATGTTGCTAGGATGTAAAACAACAAACAAACAAACCTAATTATGTTTTTCTTTAACACTGAGTGAACTCGACTCTTGCTTCCAGCTGTCCATCTCGGCGCCCTATTGGCTCGTCAACAAGTCGGGGCTCCCCCTGGTGTTCAAACAGGACAACACGCGCCTGGAGGCGGCAGGCCAGTTTGGGGAGCACGAGATTGCGCGCAGTGTCACCCCGCTCCTCTTCAGCTACGCCGATAAGGAGGCCCACATTCTGTGAGATCCCAAAATAATGGAGTACTTTTGTTTTCTTAACAAAAATAAATTTTAACTTTTTTTATTTTTTTTATTTTTTTATTTGGTAAAGATGACACGGGAGAAGTATTTAGAAACAAGGGGAACATTGCACCTAGAGTGATTAACTTTAAGTGATACTGGGGAAAAAATCAAATCCAACGGCGGTGTGAATAGCACCTACTTTGCATTAACAGTACTCATGTTAAAATATGCTAATTAATAGCGCCTTCTCGTTACCCGCCCCCTCTCCTCCGTATCTCTCCCGTCTCCTGTCCCTCCCCTCTCCTCCCTCCTCCCCTCCCCTCTCCTCCTCTCCCCTCCCCTCCTCCCCTCCCCTCCCCTCCCTCCCTCCCTCCCTCCCTCCTCCCTCCGTCCCTCCTTCCCCCCTCCTTTCTTCCCTCCCCTCCCCCCTCTCTCCCCCTCTCTCCGCCCCCCCCCTGCTTCCCTCCCTTCTCCCTCCTTCCCTCCCTCCCTCCCTCCCCCCCCCCTCCCTCTCCCCCTCCACTGCCCCCTTTCTCCCCTCCCTCTCCCCCTCCACTGCCTCCTTTCTCCCCTCCCTCTCCCCCTCCACTGCCTCCTTTCTCCCCTCCCTCTCCCCCCCCTCCCCTTCCCTCCTCTCTCCTCCCCATCCCTGCTTCCCTCCCTCCCTTCTTCCCTCACTCCCCCCCCCCCCCCCCCCCCCCCTCCATCCCTCCCTGCTAAAAATAAATCTCAATCCTGTATTATTTCCACCACTGACCTTGCAGCAGCTCCCACCACATTTACTTCTATGCTGTGTGTTGCTCTGTGCTCCATGTTTCCCCGTCCTGATATTGCCTCAGATGTTGGCAGGATGTAAAACTCCAACAACCAATCAACCAATCATTTTGAATTTTGGGGCCGGCTAAATTTCATGTAATTTATGATGTATGTAAAGCTGACTTCCTCGTTATCTTATTCATTTTGAGTCTTGGGGGGGTGGGGTGGGGGGGGACTAAATTGCAAAACTCCAACAACCAACCTCATTGTTACATGTTTCTAAATGATGCGTCTCTGGTTTGTTCGTGAAGCTGTACAATGCGGTTGGGGAAGTCTTCGCACAGTCCCGGCACAGTCACTCAATGGTAAGACACTGCACACATTCACTAATGCTCTTCTAAGGTACTGCCTATCACTTGAGCCAGTGCTCCCAATATGCAACTTAAAGGTCATCAGCTGTATACAACAAGTAGTATACAGGGATGAAAGATCTCCGCGATTTCGCGGATTTCCGGGATTTTTCCTGTAGCTATAATTGTATACTAATATCTTGCAGCCGTCCTGATATGACCTTAGATGTTTCCAGGATGTAAACCTCCAACAACCAACCAACCAATACGTTGTTTCATGCTGCAGCACCATCAGCGTATACTAATATGTAGTGCAAACGCCGCAGCATTAGCAGCGTATACTACTTATGGCTTCAAATGCGGCAGCAGGGTCAGCGTATACTACTAATACATGCGTCTAACGCCGCAGCACTATCAGTGTATACTGATATGTGGTGCAAACGCCACAGCACTAGCAGCATATACTACTAATACATGCTTCAAACGGCGCAGCACTATCAGCGTATACCAATATGTATGAAACCCGACTTCCGGGAATTTTCAGGGATTCTTGACAATGCTAAGCCTATGGGAGAATCTCAGCATTTCCACTTTTTTTCCCGGAGACCACTTTCATCCCTGAGTATACATCACACACATTTTTACACCACAGCTGTTTCCTTTGTCCCCCGAATATAAAATAACTTATGATGTATGTAAAGCTGAGTTTTGGGGTAAGCGAAATTTTAAATAACTTATTATGTATATAAAGCTGGCTTCAACGTTATCTTATCTTATTCAATTTGAATTAACCGGATGCGGTTGTCGAATCGGTAGAGTGCAGGCCTCCCCTACGAGAGATCGGGAGTTCGATTCCCCATCGAGTCAAACCAATGACTTACAAAATTGGTACTTGTTGCTTCCTAGCCTGGCGCTCGGCATTATTAGGATAGGGCAAGGACTGGTTGGCTCAGTGTCAGGATAATGTTACTGAGTGAGATACTAGGTCATGGTGCCGGTGGCCTGATTTCCCAGTGGGGCAGCACTATAAAATCACCATGAGTGTGCACTGTCATAAGTCGGTACCCATCCTGATATGACCTTAGATGTTGCCAGGATGTAAAACTCCAACAACCAACCAGCCAATCATTTGAATTTTGGGGCCGGCTAGATTTTAAGTAACTTATGATGTATGTAAAGCTGGCTTTGTTATTATCTTATTCATTTTGAGTCTTGGGGCCGACTAAATTTTAAGTGTGTGAATGTTATGAATGACGTCACTTTACACTACTCTAGATAAGACCCTTAAATGTTATATTGTATTTTGCTGCCAATAAGGTTAAGTAGTTATTACCTGGTATGGGATTTGAGGCCTGAGGGACCAAGTCATTATATTAAGGCGATACAGTTGGTGGATTTTTGTTGTGATTTTTTTTTTAAGTGACTAATTTCCAGGCTAGTCATTTTGATCACTTGGAGCTGAAGTTTGACTGTATTATTGAATATAATGTTGTCATGACATAGCAAAGCGATTGTGTATTTGTAAATGATGTGTTCAGATTTCTGGGATCTAGTTTTCTTTTAAAAGACTGCTGTTTTTTCTAGGTGCCACAAGTTCTCCCTGGAGAGGGGTATCGGCGTGCGGCAACTGCACGTGGTGCCATGTGACTCGCGACCAGACTGGTGAGTGACTTAACACGAGTAAGGCCAAGAGAAAACACCCATACTTGTTTCTCAGGCACATTTTGTCACAATCTGGGTATGTATGTATTAAAGTGAGCTAACAATAGCTGTTAAATACACAATTTGCAGCATATAGCACGATGGATTTCTGATAGTTACCCACAAGTACCACAGTAATATGGCAACGTAGTTGGTTAAATAGCTGTTATTTAGGGATAAGAGAGCTCTGCGATTTGTTAGTTTCCACAATGTTATACAAGAAAAAAAAGAAAAAATATGGACAGTGCCTGATAGGTTTAGAACGGCCAGAGAATTGTCCAAATTTACCGGGAGGCAGATTATTTTTGTTTTGTCAAAGTGGCTTTAATTCCTGGTTTCTGTGCTATATAGGTAAATGTCTTCATATTATCTAGGGTGTACAACATCGGTATAGAGGTGCGACAAGGGCGTGGCAGGTACCACGACACCAACATCATCACATTCGCGCCTCGTTTCCAGCTAGACAACCGCTCACACTACAAGCTCGCTTTTGCACAGCGACACCTGGCGCGTGGACAGGTAGGACAGCATTGGTTTTTATGTATCTTCTCTGTTTAGCCATCATTACGGTGCTACATTGTAAGATTACGGTAGGACAGCATCGGTGTTTATGCATCTTCTCTGTTTAGCCATCATTACAGTGCTACATTGTAAGATTAAGGTAGGACAACATCGATCTTTATGCATCTTCTCTGTTTAGCCATAATTTCGGTGTTACATTGTATGATTACGGTAGAACAACATCATTCTTTATAAATCTTCTCTGTTTAGCCATCATTACGGTGCTACATTGTAAGATTACGATAGGACCACATTGGTTTTTATGTATCTTCTCTGTTTAGCCATCATTACGGTGCTACATTGTAAGATTACAGTAGGACAACATCGGTTTTTATGTATCTTCTCTGTTTAGCCATCATTATGGTGCTACATTGTAAGATTAAGGTAGGACAACATCGGCTTTATGTATCTTCTCTGTTTGGCCATCATTACAATGTTATATTGTAAGATTACAGTAGGACAACATCGGTTTGTATGCATCTCCTCTGTTTAGCCATCATTACGGTGCTACATTGTAAGATTACAGTAGGACAACATCGACTTTATGTATCTTCTCTGTTTGGCCATCATTACAATGTTATATTGTAAGATTACAGTAGGACAACATCGGTTTGTATGCATCTCCTCTGTTTAGCCATCATTACGGTGCTACATTGTAAGATTACGGTAGGACAACATCGGCTTTATGTATCTTCTCTGTTTGGCCATCATTACAATGTTATATTGTAAGATTACAGTAGGACAACATCGGTTTGTATGCATCTTCTCTGTTTAGCCATCATTATGGTGCTACATTGTAAGATTACGGTAGGACAACATCGGCTTTATGTATCTTCTCTGTTTGGCCATCATTACAATGTTATATTGTAAGATTACAGTAGGACAACATCGGTTTGTATGCATCTCCTCTGTTTAGCCATCATTATGGTGCTACATTGTAAGATTACGGTAGGACAACATCGGCTTTATGTATCTTCTCTGTTTGGCCATCATTACAATGTTATATTGTAAGATTACAGTAGGACAACATCGGTTTGTATGCATCTCCTCTGTTTAGCCATCATTATGGTGCTACATTGTAAGATTACGGTAGGACAACATCGGCTTTATGTATCTTCTCTGTTTGGCCATCATTACAATGTTATATTGTAAGATTACTGTAGGACAACATCGGTTTGTATGCATCTCCTCTGTTTAGCCATCATTATGGTGCTACATTGTAAGATTACGGTAGGATAACATCGGTCTTTATGCAACTTCTCTGTTTAGCCATCATTATGGTGTTACATTGTAAAATTACTGTAGGACAACATCGGTCTTTATGCATCTTCTCTGTTTAGCCATCATTATGGTGTTACATTGTAAAATTACTGTAGGACAACATCGGTCTTCATGCATCTTCTCTGTTTAGCCATCATTATGGTGTTACATTGTAAAATTACTGTAGGACAACATCGGTCTTTATGCATCTTCTCTGTTTAGCCATCATTATGGTGTTACATTGTAAAATTACTGTAGGACAACATCGGTCTTTATGCATCTTCTCTGTTTAGCTATTATTACCGTGTTGCATTGTAACATCATGGGAGGGGGGAAGGGAGAGGGGCGGGGGGTGCTCATCTCTCTCAAAGAAGGCTAACATTGAGATCACCTGAGACGTTTTTAGGACGTAAATCCCCAACAAACAAACTGACTATATGACACTTGTGCATTGGTTTGGGGGTGGGGTGGGGCTGTCTGTCTCAAAGAAGGCTAACATTGAGCTCACCTTAGATGTTGTTAGGACGTAAAACGGCCAACAAACAGACTGGCTATATGACACTTGCACATCGGTGGGGTGTGGGGTGTGGGAAGGGGGCCTGTTTGTCTCAAAGAAGGCTAACATTGAGATCACCTTATATGTTGTTAGGACATAAAACCCCAACAAACAAACTGGCTATTTGACACTTCCGCGTATGTGTGGGGATGGGATGGGGAGGGGGCTTGTCTCTTTCAAAGAAGGCTAACATTGAGATCCCCTTATATGTTGTTAGGACATAAAACCCCCCAACAAACAAACTGACTATATAACACTTGTGCGTAGGTGGAGTGTGGGGTGTGGGGTGGGCTTGTCTCTCTCAAAGAAGGCTAACATTGAGCGCACTGCCACTGTCAGAACCTGAGCCCGGACGGACACCTGTCTGCGCTGCCAAGCTGTAAGCTCTCCTTCCACTGGCCGCGTCTCGACCTGGACCAGCTGCTGTGTGTGCGAATTATGGATGACATGTGCTGCAACTGGTCGGGCGGCTTCAGGATAAACAAGATCCACTCCTTCCACATCAACATGAGGTCAGTGCGCATGTACATATACATATACACATGCACATGCACATGCACATGCACATGCACATGTACCCCCCATCACATGTGCACATAGGATAAACAAGATCCACTCCTTCCACATCAACATGAGGTCAGTGCGCATGTACATATACATATACACATGCACCCCCCCATCACACATGCACATAGGATAAACAAGATCCACTCCTTCCACATCAACATGAGGTCAGTGCACATGTACATATACATATACATATATACATGCACCCCACTATCACACGCACACGTAGGATAAACAAGATCCACTCCTTCCACATCAACATGAGGTCAGTGCGCATGCACATATACATATACACATGCACCCCCCCATCACACGTGCACATAGGATAAACAAGATCCACTCCTTCCACATCAACATGAGGTCAGTGCACATGTACATATACATATATGCATGCCCCCCCATCACATGCGCACAGAGGACAAACAAGATCCGCTCCTGCCACATCAACGAGGTCAGTGCGCATGTACATATACATATACACATGCACCCCACTATCACACATAGGATAAACAAGATCCACTCCTTCCACATCAACATGAGGTCAGTGCACATGTACATATACATATATGCATGCACCCCCCCCCCCCACCCCGCACCCCCCATCACACGCACACAGAGGACAAACAAGATCCGCTCCTTCCACATCAACATGAGGTCAGTGCACACATACACACACACACATACACACTAGAAGACAAACAAGATCCGCTCCTTCCACATCAACATGAGGTCAGTACACACATACACACACACATACACACTAGAAGACAAACAAGATCCGCTCCTTCCACATCAACATGAGGTCAGTACACACATACACACACACATACACACTAGAAGACAAACAAGATCCGCTCCTTCCACATCAACATGAGGTCAGTGCACACATACACACACACACATACACACTAGAAGACAAACAAGATCCGCTCCTTCCACATCAACATGAGGTCAGTACACACATACACACACATACACACTAGAAGACAAACAAGATCCGCTCCTTCCACATCAACATGAGGTCAGTACACACATACACACACATACACACTTGAAGACAAACAAGATCCGCTCCTTCCACATCAACATGAGGTCAGTGCACACATACACACACACACATACACACTAGAAGACAAACAAGATCCGCTCCTTCCACATCAACATGAGGTCAGTACACACATACACACACACATACACACTAGAAGACAAACAAGATCCGCTCCTTCCACATCAACATGAGGTCAGTACACACATACACACACATACACACTTGAAGACAAACAAGATCCGCTCCTTCCACATCAACATCAGGTTAGTACACACATACACACACACATACACACTAGAAGACAAACAAGATCCGCTCCTTCCACATCAACATGAGGTCAGTGCACACATACACACACATACACACTAGAAGACAAACAAGATCCACTCCTTCCACATCAACATGAGGTCAGTGCACATCCATACACTTATACACATAAACATACGCGTCTCCCCAATATACACAGAGGATAAACCAGATCCACTCCCTCCACATCAACATGAGGTCAGTGCATATACTCACACAAACACACACACAATAAACAAAATCCACTGTTATTTTTTTCCTACAGTTATTTATGCAAATTTATTTTTGTTTTCAAAGAACAATTAATATATTCATGATATAATAAGTAAAAGCATATAAGATATGTTTCCAGGTACTTAAATTTGATAAATATCTTTATAAAATCGTTGAATTTTGTACCGAAAGTTCCTGGAAAGTCATGGAGACCCTTGAATTTGCTATGTCAAAATGGAAATGAACCCTGTCCTATATAAGGCGAAATAAAGAATATAAAAAATTGGTGATCGTCCTTTGGAAATAAAAATCAGGGGCGGGCGGGCGGTTTTAATTTTAATTAAAGATTGTTTACGTAGACGTAATACATAACCAGACACGATGGCCAAACGAGTTGAGTGTCCACCTCCCGTTCTGGTAGGCCATGGGATTCAAACTCCTGGGTTTGAACCCTGGTCGAGTCAAACCAATGACTTAAAGATTTATACAAAAGTGGAATTGCTGCTAGACCGACGCATCTTTAACAGTGAAAAAAAAAAAAGGTAAATCAAGGGCGGGCGATTTTTCAGGCACGGGCGGGGACATTCACCAATTTTTTTAAATTTGATTTGGCCTAAGTGCTGTGACAGTGGCGGGACTGACGCCGAGTGTGGGCTGCCCTTGTTCCTTCAGGACGGAGAACAACCTGTGCCGGTTCCTGCGCGTGGACATTGTGTTACAGGGAGCGACCTTTTTCATCGTGTTCACAGACGCCGACTCCATCCCGCCACCCTACCGCATCGACAACTACGCCGAGGTGGGTCCTGCCGGGAAGTGCAAACAAACAAAAACAGACCCCAACATTTTTTAATTTAAAAAAAATTAAATAATTGTGTTGAATGAGCTTGGGCTCATTCGGGGTCATTACAGGGCACATTAGACAGCGAAGCGTTGGCCCCCCCTCTTCCTCCCCCCCCCCTTCGTCTTCCCCTCCCCCCCCCCCTCCCTCCCACATCCGCCGGCCGCCACCCTCCGGGTGGGGGTGGGGTGTGGGGTGGGGGTGGCTGGGTCTCTCCGGGAAGGGGACCACAACCAATACCACATGCATGCCAATCATGCCGCGCCTCCTCATTGCACCCCTCCCATTCGTCAGCACCTCTGACACACCCTCTCTCAACACCCAATCACAATCCTCCAAAGCAGAGCCCCCCCTCAGCTTCTCACCTCACTTGGTCACTCCGCTCGTCTCCACCGGACTGACCACTAACCTCCTTTTTCCCCACCCACCCACTTCGTCGAGATCTTAAGACATTAGATTATATAATTTTAATAACATTTTAATTAATGACACTTAACCTTAAAAACCATATACATGATTATTACTGTTAATAATTAGGTAACTGTTGCTACCTGCTAGTTGCTCTGTCATTATTCAACTCAGTTCAATTGTTCACTTGTCTCATCTCCCCACACCTCACTAACATGCCTCACCGCTCCGATCACTACATGACCTTTTCCCTGCAGCATTCCGATGCCACACACTGAAAATGCCACCGGGGGCTGCCTGGAATAGAGCCATGTCCTCCAACTCATGCTTCCCTGTCGTGTGTGCTATGGACTGTAATGGTGGCTCACTGTGAAGCATGCTCTGTTGTAATGGTCTTATTGAAGATTTCCACCAGGGGCCGTATGCATGGGTTGGAGCTACGCGTAGCCGGTGCTACACGCTAGCTCTGGGGTAGCTATCCGCGGCTAGGAGGGCCTTGGTTAATTAGGTCAAGTCGTATGCACCAATGTCGTAGCCAGGGTGGGTAGCTAACCGTGAAGTTATTTATAGATTTGGGAAATCCCTCGAGTCGACAATATGAATAACGCCGCCAATGCGGTGGGAGCGTTAATAACGGTTCGATTTTAGGGTTAATTTGATTAAAGTTCACTTATTGCGTATGTAAATCTGTCAAATATGATCGCACTGAATAGATTTGGGTACAATATATTGCCACCGATTCGGCGGCGGCGGTGGCGATGTGTGTTTTGTTGATGTGCGACAGTATGGATATCGACGTCGATGCGGCGGCGGCGATTTGTTTACTTTACATTCGTCGATTCGACAATATGAATAACGCCGCCAATGTGGCGGTGGAGTTAATATCGGTTCGAATTTAGGGTTAAATTGATAAAATTTCACTTATTGCCGATATAATTCTGTTAAATATGATAGCATTGAATAGATTGACACCCACACACACACACTAACCGGTGCGGCTAGCAGTTAAACCTGACTTGAAATCAGGGTAGCTTAGCCTAGGCTACGGTCGGCGGATAGCGCTGGCACCGGCTCATGCATGCGGATTTTCCAACATTAGCCGTGTGGTGCCACCCTAGCCGCGGTTAGGTCCCTAGCACCAGCCCATGCATACGGGCCCTGCAGCCTTCCCTTTGGTGGCAGTGGGGAGAACTAACTTAACTCTCAGTGTGGCGGCTCACTGTGCATGCTTTGCGGAAAAGGTCTATTCTGTTAAAAGCCCCACCTGAGGTGTCTCGTGTTTTATATTTCAGGTGTCCATTTTGTACTTCCAAACCAAGGTGGTTGACGACCAGCTGAGGACTTACATCAAGCCCTGCACGTCTAGTAAGCATATTTTGAGCGCTTTAAAATTATGCTTTATTTCATCCGTTCATTTGTGTTCGCACACAAATTAGCGTTGGAATCAAGTGGGTGACAATTTAGAGCGTGGATATTGGTAAATATATATAATCACCCGAGTTGGCCAGGATAGCCGTAGGAGTTGAGCGTCCGTCTCCCATTTTGGTAGATCGTGGGATTCAAACCCACAGGTTTGAACTCTGGTCGAGTCAAACCATTGATGTAAAGATTTATACTTGTCACATGCTAGCCAGGTGTTCGGCATTATTATGATATGTCGTGGTGCTGGTGGCCTGGTCTCCCAGTCGCCTGGTCTCCCAGTGGGGCAGCACTATAAAGTTGCCATGAGTGCACACTGTCACAAGTCCAAGTCGGTACCCATCCTGATATGACCTTAGATGTTGCCAGGACTTAAAACCCTACCACCAACCAACCTCAATTCCCCACTTCCCACTCCCTCCTCACACACTCCTCACTCCCTCACCCACTCCCTCACTGACCCACTCACTCCCTCACTGTCCCACTCACTCCCTCACTGTCCCACTCCCTCCCTCACTTCCCCACTCCCTCCCCCACTGCCCCACTCCCTCCCCCACTGCCCCACTCCCTCCCTCGTCACACACTCCTCACACACTCCCCCCTGCCCCACTCCCTCCCTCATTGCCCCACTCCCTCCCCCACTGCCCCACTCCCTCTCTCCTCACACTCCTCACTTCCCCACTCCCGCCCTCACTGCCCCACTCACTCACTCACTGCCCCACTCACTCACTCACTGCCCCACTCACTCCCTCCCCCACTGCCCCACTCCCTCCCCCACTGCCCCACAGCCTCCCTCCTCACACACTCCTCACTGCCTCACTCCCACCCTCACTGCCCCAGTCACTCCCTCCTCACACACCCCTCACTGCCCCACTCCCCACACACTCCTCACTGCCCCACTCCCACCCTCACTGCCCCACTCACTCCCTCACTTCCCCACTCAGTCCCTCATGCCCAACTCACTGCCCCACTCCCTCCCTCCTCACACACTCCTCACTGCCCCACTCCACCCTCACTGCCCCACTCACTCCCTCACTGCCCCACTCAGTCCCTCATGCCCAACTCACTGCCCCACTCCCTCCCTCCTCACACACTCATCACTGCCTCACTCCCACCCTCACTGCCCCACTCACTCCTCACACACCCCTCACTGCCCCACTCCCCACACACTCCTCACTGCCCCACTCCCACCCTCACTGCCCCACTCACTCCCTAACTTACCCACTCACTCCCTCATGCCCAACTCACTGCCCCACTCACTCCTTCACTGCCCCACTCACTCCTTCACTCCCCCACGCACTCCCTCACTGCCTCAGTTCTCCCTCCCTCCCTCACTGCCCCACTCATCACTCCCTCACTCCCACCCTCACTGCCCCACTCCCTCACGACCCACTCTGTCACCACCCCGCCCCCTGACGGCATCCTCCTGTGCCCACAGTACCGTACGCGTGGGACGAGCCTGAGCTGCCGCCCCACATTACGCTGTCGGTGCTTGGTGGCACCAGCGCCACCTACAACATGAACGTGAGCGCCGACGGCGACCCGCTGTACTACGAGAACTTCATCTACATCGCCTTCAGCGGCACCTTCAAGGGGTGAGTGGGCGCTGCTTGTAAATAAGCCATCACACAAAAAAAACCATAATTCACGACTCGGAGACCGACTACTATAATGTGGGCTTTTATTTCGTAATGCTAAGTGTGGTTACAAGTTCAGGCTAAGTTAAGAGTAGGCTAAAAGTAGTAAGTTCGAGTCCGTTCATCGACCAGGTACTCAACCCCACCAATCGACTGTCTATAATGCCGGTGGGTGGGCGGTCAATTTTGGAGAACGGCTCATTTGGTCGGAGCGGCGTCTTGAAGGGAAGTGCTGTTGACGGTGTCAAATAACCCATGTTGCGAAAAGCAACATGGGTTATTTGAAAAGTAGCCACTAACCAGCTAAGTTGACAAGGCAACTACCAAATTGTGACTATTGCTGTTCAGTGAAGAAAACAAGCCGCGATGCGTTTTATTCGTTATGGACAGGGTAAATAAGCCATCACAAAAAAAAAACCACAAAGAAACCCCACAATTTAAAGGCTAGCCACTAAACAGTTAAGATGACAAGGCAACTACCAAATTGAGACTGCTGTTCAGCGATGAAAACAAGCCACCATGCGACTTATTCGTTATGGTTGGTCATATATACTGGTACAACAATATCTGGTTGGAGAGTACAGTAGAGCATGTACTGGTTGGCTGTCTTCCTATTGGTTGTAGAGCTCCACACATGGTTAATTGACAGCCCAAACATTAAGTGAAAGAGAAAGCATGAGCATTGGATGGGAGAGGCAGTGCCCAACCCACCTGCATACCATGGCCTCTATGTTTGCTGGTGATATCCTTATCTGTCTATGTTAGCCCTCTGCCCGCTGTGTCCCTGTGGTTCCCATAACTCTCTGCCCGCACTGTCCCTGTGGTTCCCATAAACCTCTGCCCGCTGTGTCCCTATGGTTCCCTCTGCCCGCTGTGTCCCTGTGGTTCCCATAACCCTCTGCCCGCTGTGTCCCTGTGGTTCCCATAACCCGCTGCCCGCTGTGTCCCTGTGGTTCCCATAACCCGCTGCCCGCTGTGTCCCTGTGGTTCCCATAACCCTCTGCCCGCTGTGTCCCTGTGGTTCCCATAACCTGCTGTCCGCTGTGTCCCTGTGGTTCCCATAACCCTCTGCCCGCTGTGTCCCTGTGGTTCCCATAACCCGCTGCCCGCTGTGTCCCTGTGGTTCCCATAACCCGCTGTCCGCTGTGTCCCTGTGGTTCCCATAACCCCCTGCCCGCTGTCTCCCTGTGGTTCCCATAACCCGCTGCCCGCTGTGTCCCTGTGGTTCCCATAACCCTCTGCCCACTGTGTCCCTGTGGTTCCCATAACCCGCTGCCCGCTGTGTCCCTGTGGTTCCCATAACCCGCTGCCCGCTGTGTCCCTGTGGTTCCCATAACCCTCTGCCCGCTGTCTCCCTGTGGTTCCCATAACCCGCTGCCTGCTGTGTCCCTGTGGTTCCCATAACCCTCTGCCCACTGTGTCCCTGTGGTTCCCATAACCCGCTGCCCGCTGTGTCCCTGTGGTTCCCATAACCCTTCCTTGTAATTTGCCTTAGAATCGGAGACTTTTACAAATGGAATAAAGTGTGAATGATTACCAAAGCAACGCCTACTTATTTTCTTCTCCTGTGCCTAGTAAGTAAGCAATGGTGTTGTGTTCTTTTGTGCGCAGTTTAAAATATAATGATTGAACTTTTGCCCAATGTTCATATGTTGTGTAACTGACGGTGAATCTGTTTATACAAAACAAGGTGGCCCGGTTTCTACCAGTAAGTAAAATGTGGCGATTGAACCATGTCCATCTCCCAGCGGAAGGACCATCATCAATCCTTATCCTCATCCTCTTCCTCATCCTCATCTAGCATCTGTCTAACTTCTAATTAACCCAGCTATGCACATATTTGTTTTAGCTATTTTGTCATGCTTATATATTTTTTCGGATGCTTATTTATTCTTTTCTTAACAACAACAAAAACAACAACAAAAACAACAACAAAAAATTCTTTGCTTGGAGACCGGGCTCGGTGGCCGAATCGGGAGAACGCTGGCCTCGCATCCAGAAGGTCGGGAGTTAGGTTCCTGGTCGAGTCATCCAATGACTTATAAAATTGATACTTGTCGCTTCCTAGCCTGGTGCTTGGCATTAATAGGATAGGGCAAGGACTGGTTAGCTCAGGACGGGGTGCCTAGGACTGGTTAGCTCAGTGTCAGGATAATGTGACTGAGTGGGATATCAGGTCATGGTGCTGCTGGCCTGGTCTCCCAGTGAGGCAACACTATAAAGTCGCCATGAGTGCGCACTGTCACAAGTCGGTACCCCCCCTGATATGACCTTAGATGTTGCTAGGACGTCAAAGAAAGAAACAAACAAACATGACATTTGGCATAGAGTTGGTATTTACATAGCATTTGATTCATAACAGAATGTTGTATTGATGAGTCGTAGACTTTTCAAAATGATATATTATTATTATTACTGCATGGGTTTTTTTCTTTTCCTTTTTGCTTTAATGGAAAGAAAGAAATCATGAAAAGAAGCCAATTTGATTCCTTGAACATTATGCATAGATACTGAATTATTTCCGTAAATTAAAAGGTTTTGTCTATATTTGACATTTTGAATCAAATTGACTTGTTGGTTGGATTTATAATATTTAGCGTGCGTTTCTTGCACTGTTATTTCTTTTTTTGTTTGCCTACCTTCACACACATATACAGTAAAACCTCTGTAAATTGACCGACCATGGGACCGACTTTAAGTGGTCCATTTAGGGGGAGGTCGGTTTAGAGAGTTAGAATATCCTTATAATGGTATTGTCGGGACCCAAATAAAGCGATCGATATAGGGGAGTGGTCGATCTGTGGAGGGGTCGATATAGAGAGGTTTTACTGTATATGAATACACCACTACTAAAGGCCGGAGTCTCAGCAGCAAAACGTTTACACTTATCTCAAACATTTGCAAATATCTCAAAAGTTAGCCATTTATAATAAAAGTTACTTCAAGTTAAAGTAAGGTAGATTATAGCGATCAACCTAATATATTTATCTCAGAAAATGACAGAAATTCAAAACCATCGAACTATCCAACTTTAGGTGTACATTGAAAACAATAGCTGGCTTTCTGTTAAAAGTAAGCTGGGTTCTTGTTTTTAAAAGAAAAATGGGAAAAAAGGAAATGGACACCAATCACTGTAATCCCTGATGAGGCCCACTACCACATGGTGACGATCTTCACTATGTTAACAGGGTTGCCAACCCTTACGGTTTCGCCTTAAGGTGTACAATATTTGATGTCCCCATCTTCTTACGCGGATCTTCTGGTTTTTAATTTTCCAAAATTATATAAATCTTATGGATTATTGTGTCTAAAATGCACCATAGTGGATCTAAGATTTTAAAATGTGTCGGGGGGGGGGGGGATACTCCCTGGTTTTTCATTTTCAAATATTGGCAACCCTGTGCTAACCTTTTACAAGTCAGAAGGATCAGTATGTGGCAGAACGCTAGCAGGGAATGTCACATCCCTATAGTGGACCGTTCCACCCTTTGCTAAATGACCCCCGCCTACCCTTCTCCTCCTCCCGCCAGAGGTTACGCCCGACTCGGCTGGGCGGTGGTAGGTCACGTCCAATCTGACCTAGGTGGAATAAACCGGGGGGAAGGAGGACCCCGAGGACTGAAGCGCCTGCCCTGCAAAGTGTCGTTCCTTATTCCTATATTATTTGACACTCCATAGCTCATAACACAGACACAAATATTGGTTGAGAACGTTAACTCTGGCTGGCCAACATTTCTAGCCTACCGTTTATTTCTTATGGTCAAAATTTCCACTGGGAGTGATAGCGATAGTGGTGGTCGCGCCAGCTCAGCGGCTGCATGCAGTGGATTTGCCTCACTGCTCGCAAACCCAAATCGTGCAGGCTGCTGCCATCAGCGGTTTGAGCGATAGTAACGTTCGGTGGACGAGACTCTACTGGCACTCCGTTAATAATATTAATATAATGTATTTATATAAGCACAATACCCCTAGGAGGAGGAGGCGCAGAAGTCGGTCCATCACATAAATTAGGCCTGGTCCATCACAAATTAGGTCTGGTCCGTCACATAAATTAGGCCCGGTCTGTCACATAGATTAGGCCCGGTCCATCACCTAAATTAGGCCTAGTTCGTCACATAAATTAGGCCAGGTCCATCACATAAATTAGGCCTGGTCCATCATATAAATTCAGCCCTGTCTGTCACATAAATTAAGCCCAGTCCCTCACATAAATTATGTCCGGTCCATCACATAAATTATGCTCAGTCCATCATATAAATTAGGCCCTGTCCGTCACATAAACTAGGCCTAGTCCATCGAATAAATTAGGCCCAGTCTGTCACATAAATTAGGCCAGGTCGATCACATAAATTAGGCCTGGTCCATCATATAAATTCGGCCCTGTCTGTCACATAAATTAAGCCCAGTCCGTCACATAAATTATGTCCAGTCCATCACATAAATTATGCCCAGTCCATCATATAAATTAGGCCCGGTCCGTCACATAAATTAAGCCCGGTCCGTCACATAAATTAGGCCCAGTCTGTCACATATATTAGGCCCGGTCGGTCACATAAATTATGCCCGGCGGAGTATTGTAGTTTGGCTTGCGGTTTGTTTGTTGTTTTACGTCCTAGCAACATCTAATGTCACACCGGGACGATTGGCTGGTGGAGTTTGTGGAGTCAGCTGTGTGTTGAACCCGTCGTGTTTCTGTTTGCGGCGTCAGGGTGCAGGGCGTTGCGCGGCGCGACCAGCGGCAGACCTACGGCACCTTCCTCGAGTCGCAGGAGCTCGTCCTGGACGTCATCCACGGCAACCGAGTGGTCCTCAGGAAAAAGGTGCGCCGCATTCTCTCTCACAATTCTTTTCCGTAAAAAAAAAAAAATTCTTTAAAGATTAAAAAAAGAAAAATCTCTTTAATTAAAAAAAAGTTATCAATTTATATCATCTATTCTTTCATTTTACTTCTTTCTTTAATTCGACTGTTTTTGGTGTTTTTTTGTTCAAATCCCGAGCCTGATTCGTTTTGTTTAGTCTTTTCTTTGTTTAACTTTTGTTCTTCCTTATTTTTTTACATGTCGCTGTATCTATGTTTATGATGGACCTATCCAGGCCAAAGTGGTGTAGTCTACGCACTGTTCCCCTTTTCAATAAAGGTAAAATAGGATCAATCCCCGGGCGGGTTGTGAAACCCCAATAAACCAAAACAAAACAAAAATCAAAACAAAACCAAAACAAAACAAAACCGAAATCAAACCAAGACAAAAAAACAACAAAAAACCGAAACCGACCAAAACAAAAACAAATTTGATAGATCGTGGGATTCGAACCCTGGTAGAGTCAAACCAATGACTTAAAAAAATTATACTTGTCGCTTCCTACTAGACAGGTTCTTGGCGTTTATTAGGATAGGGCAAGAACTGGTTGGCTCAGTGATAATGTGACTAAGTCGAATAACAGGTCATGGTGCTGGCGGCCTTGTCTCCCAGCAGGGCAGCACTATAAAGTCACCTTGAGTGCAAGCTGTCACACGTCGGTACCCGTCCTGATATGATCTTAGATATTGCCAGGACGTAAAACTCCAACAACCAACCAACCACCCAAATAGCACAGAGCAGTCGGGCCGACAGTGGCAAAACGACGTTGGGCCAACATTGTTTTGTCCACTGACCCACAACGGTGGCAAGCCACCCACAGCAGCATATGCCACCATTGGGTCAACGGTGGCAAGCTACCCAGCCAGCCAGCCAGCAAAATATATAGGACCCATATAGGGTCCGTATGGGTTACATTGTGGGCCCCAAATGGTTTTTCCAAACAGGAATCTCTGGATACCACATGTAGAAGATTTGTGTAAGAAAGCAGTTACCACAGATGACACTGGAGGAGTGAACCCCAATTTTTAATAAATCAGTTTAATACCATAGAGGTGCATGCACCTCATATTAGATATGAAGATGATAAGACACTAACCTTGGCTAAAAAGTTAGATAAGAAGTGATGACTGCTAAATCAATCGATCAATTGGGGTGTTTGTAACCTTACGACGGTTACCGGTTGCAGAACTGCAACATTGGGTAGAGAGGCTCCGATAAATCGGCCCAATCTGTGGTTGAAGACTTAACTTTGTAGAGGGAGTGTTGTGAAAGCTGGGGACATCTTTCACGACGTAGTGACGGTGGGGCGTCGGGGCGGCAGCGAATCTCTTTGTTCTGGCGTGTAGTTGAGCTGTAAGTGTGTGTAGTGTAGCACTTGAATCCAGTCAGCAGCAGCGGTTTGAGGAAGGTGGGAAAAGGTTGGAGCAGTGGTCATTCCAGCAACAAGAACCAGACAGAGAAATCGTAATAGGTGAAGGGCCCCACCCAAGAACACAACCCTGGTCAGGGGAAGAAGTGTGCCTGGGAGAAATCGAAATGGGCAGAATCTAGGAAAGAGAAATGAGGAGAGTTGAGTCAAAGGACGTGCCTATTTGCTCTATGGTGACCGTCCAGCGAGCCATAGACACGGACAGAGTAAGAGTAGAAAGTGAAAATGCCAGCGGGCCCCCCTCCTGGAACTCTTTTCAGACATATCAAGGAGGAGCCGGGCCGGCAGAGAGGTGATAGAGAGAGGTGTGGACAGAGTGCGGTCCGGATAGCAAGTGACTGCTAAACAAAACCCAGCACTCCTCACTAAAACACTTTTGCAATGAAAGTGGTGTTTTGTGAACACTGGCGGGCATTTGTCATTTCTGACTCCACTGACCTGTTCCAAAAGCAACCGTATTACACCTGACCTATGGTTGTTAGTTAGGCACATTTTAACATCTTTCTCAACCACATCTTTTTACCGCTTGATGGATGGGGGAGGCACTGTAGTTGCCTGTCTGTTGGCATGTCATAACGCCGGTGGGCCAATGTTGGCAAACGCCGGTGAGCCAACTGTGGAAAACGTCGGTGAGTCAACGGTGACAAACGCCATTGGGTCAACGGTGGCAAACACCATTGGGCTAATGGTGGCAAACACCATTGGGCCAACGGCGGCAAACGTCGTTGGGCCAACGGTGTTTGTCCACTGATCCACGATTGGCCCAACAGCTCATTAAACACATTTTCATTTCAAAAGCCTTTTGGTTAAATATTTTTTAATAATTTACGAAAAAATATGATATTTTACACCGTCGGACTGACGTAGGGCCATGGGTGGTAGCCTGACGTGGGGCCGGTTGGGCCTCGACGGTGGCCCGACGGTGGAAAATATGTGGAAAATGCACGGCAACCAGCGGCGAGCCACCACCGTCGACCCGACCGAGTATGAGTAAGCAGGCAGTGATGAGGAGTTGCAGAGAGGAGATCAGCACTAAACCCCCCCCCCCCCCCCCACCCGGTAAGAGGTTGGTGGGTGGGGAAACGATATGTGCGGCAAGGGGAGCAGAGGCGAAGTGGTGAGGGGCGGGGCCAAGGAAAGTTAGAAAATAGGGCAGCCTCATTCGCTAATTCCCCATACTAGCCTCGCCAACATGTTTAATGGTTTTTTTCTTGGCCTAACTGCTGCAGGAGGCCGGGAAGCGTTCGCAGCTGTGGCGCATGACGAGTACGGGCATGCTGCAGCACGAGGGCTCCTCCGTACCACGTGACCCGCGCAAACCCAGCTCGAGCGTGGTGACGTACGTGCTCGACATCTCGGACATCGCCCTACAGCCGGGCCGCGACACGACGCTGATGCTGCGCAAGCCGGACGAACGGCGCCGCTCAACGCAGACCTGGAAATTCAGTCAGGTCAGTCCCCCCCCCCCCCACCCTTCCCTCCCCTCCCTTCCCTCCCCTCCCCTCCGCTCCCCTCCCCCCCGCTCCCCTCCCCTCCCCTCCCCTCCCCTTCCCTCCCCTTCCCTCCCCTCCCCCCGCTCCCCTCCCTTCCCCTCCCCCTCCCTCCCCTCCCCTCCGCTCCTCCCCTCCCCTCCCCCTCCCCTCCCCTCCCCTCCCCTCCGCTCCCCTCCGCTCCCCTCCCTCCCCTTCGCTCCGCTCCCGTCCGCTCCCCTCCCCTCCGCTCCGCTCCCCTCCTTGAACTTTTAAGTCTGTGTATGTGCAAACCCGTTAGACGAGGAGCTTTGCCATCGATGACGACATCATCATCATCATCATCATCATCGTCGTCGTCGTCATCATCACAGTTGCTAGGATGTAAAACAACAACAAACAAACAATCATCACCATAGTCATCATCATACTTATACCTATCCTCTTCTGTTCATATATTTAGGCATAATAGCCTGTTTATTTGTTTGTTTGTTTGTTTGTTTAGCGACCCTCCAGCACAAAAAGTAGACATCGGATATTGACCAATTTCATATGACGTCAGTGCGTGCGCTGCTTGGCTGCAGGACAACATCCGGTCACTGCAAACTCAATGGCTATGAGCTCAGAATATCCCAACTTTCACTATTATCTCTGTTTTTAATACTTTCAGAGAAAATTGCCCTTAAGTTAAATTAAATACTTCAGATCTTCCTCTTCAATCACGCATTAATATATTTTTATAATCGACTCAGTGAAAGCTTTTAAATTAATTTTGCTAAAATAAATGCTCTGCATAGACATAGCATTGCTGCAGCACAAATCAATGCAGTGTTTACCCTTCGCGGGCTAGTCAGCAAACTCAGTGCATTGTCAATGGTCGTAAGCAATCTTCTTACAGAAAAAAGTGAAATATCTCTAAAACCAGACTACCTAGAAACAAACCGCTTCGCACACAAACAGATAACATGCTTAACAAACAGATTATTAAATTTATAAGGTTAGGGTTCTGGATTTCTATTAATTTTGAATAAAATAAATGTTTTCTACTGCGCGTACCTGCAAACTCAGTGCATTGTCAATGGCCGTGAGCAATCTTCTTACAGAAAAAGTGAAATATCTCTAAAAAGACACCACCTAGAGACAAACCGCTTGGTACACATATAGAAAACATATTTACGGAATAGATTATATTAGATTTATATGGTTAGGCTTCTGCATTTCTATTAATTTTGAATAAAATAAACGTTTTACACTGCGCGTACGGGCAAATTCAGTGGCAGTGTGCATTCGTTCTGCAGCCAAGCTGTGCGCGCATACCCGATGTTTACAAACATTGAAAGAGGTCTATTGGGAGTCATACAGTGGTTTAAACATATCCGATTAAAAAATTACAAGTTTTTATTTGTTGTTGGTCGGTTTGGGTTTTTTAAACACATTTGATCAAACAAGTCAAAATAAAGCACAGATATATATGCCGAAAGAGCATACAACTGTGGTAAAATCACAAGTGGTGTATGATAAATAAAATCAATGGTAAAAGACTTTTCAAGTTAAAAATGGAAAATAAACTGTTGGTAAAAAACCAGTTTCTCTCAGAAATTTAATAATGAGTTGCGGATGGAATCGGAATGACTCCATTACACCCTCATTTCCAAATACATCATCCCTCTATAATAGCCTGTTAAAAGATTCGACTTGTCTATATATGATCATCATCATCATCACCACCATCATCATCATCAGTCATCGGACGCGGTGGCCGAATCAGTAGAGCAGAGGCCTCCCGTGCGGGTGATCGGGAGTTCCATTCCCAGTCGAGTCAAACTAGTGACTCAAAATTGTTAATTGTCGCTTCCTAGCTTGGCGCTCGGCATTAATAGGATAGGGCAAGGACTGGTTAGCTCAAGTGTCAGGATAATGTGACTGAGTGGGATATCGGGTCATGGTGCTAGTGGTCTGGTCTCCCAGTGGGGCAGCACTATGAAGTCACCATGAGTGCGCACTGTCACGAGTTTGTACCCATCGTGATATGACCTTAGATGTTGCCAGAACGTAAAACTCCAACAACCAACCAATCATCATCAACATCAGTGACCGAATCGGTAGAACACAGGCTTCGCGTGTGGAAGGTCGGGGGTTCGAATCCCAGCCGAGTCAAACCGATGACTTACAAAATTGATATGCAGTACTATAAAGTCACCATGTGTGCGCACTGTCACAAGTCGGTACCCGTCCTGATATGACCTTAGATGTTGCCAGGACGTAAAACAACAAACACAAAACAAACTCAACATCGTCACTATCATCATCACCATAGTCGTCATCGTCGTCGTCATCATCATCAGTCATGACATTAATCTTGTCTCTTGCAGGATGGACGTCTATGCTGTGGGTCCGCCAACAACCATCTCTGTGTGCAGGCCAAGGATGGCATCTTCGGTCTCAGAGACGGTATGCCATTTGTAATCATTGTAATAGTGTCACTTTCTGGGTTTTTAAAATTATTACTCCTGGTAGAAAAGGAAATGACTCCCCTATTTCTGCCTTGCAGTTTGGCTGTCCATTCTTCTCCCCCCCCCCCCCCTTCTCCTTTTTTTTGGTATCACATAATCATTAAATAGGGTGCAGTAAGGGATGGCTGTTTGAGTTGAGCATCTGCTTCCCATGTGGCAGGTCGTAGAATTCGAACCTATGGGATTCAACCAGGGCCGAGTTTTAAAATACATTCATACATACATACATACACACATACATACATGCATACATACATACACACATACATACATACATGCATGTATACATACACACATAATACATACACATAGTACATAGACACATACATGTACACACAAATACATACATTCATACATACATACATGTACACACATACACTCACATGTATACATGTATACATACATACATACGTCCATACATACATCCATACATACATGTATACATACACACATAATACATACACATAATACATACACACATACATGTACACACATACATACATAAATACATACATACATACACATACATACATACATACATACATTCATACACACATACATACATTCATACATACATACATACATACATACATACATACATACATACATACATACATAGGTGACAGAATATTTCTGTGCCATGTTTTTGAGTTGAGTTGAATTTTATTTAACCACCAACATGTAGTAAGGTCACGTGTATGGCTTCCCCGAACGGTGGTCTTCCAGCCGAGCAACCAATGTTACTTTAAATTAAAGTTCATACTTATGCAAAATACATCGGTACAACAAATCTACAATTGAAGCCGTTACCTAGAATCAGATATGTCCCTGTATGTATACATATATGTCGTGGGGGTGAAGAAAATATTGCGCCTAGAGCGGGACTCGAACCCACATCTCTTTGCATTCCGGGCCAGTGTGCTAACATCACACCATCTAGGCTCCCAGATATCACCATACTACACACGCCTACCTGTCTATGTGGCTCCTTGTCTGAGAGATCAGTGCAGACTACTATATATATGTAAGCATTTCACATGCATATATATACATATGGCCTCCGGGCAAGTGATGTCGACATTATACAATAGTGACTCCATGAATAGCCTTTGCCCAATTCGTTTCTATTCTAGGAGACGTTCGTCGCTGTAATTACCATGCTTATACAAGATACCTTGTGAAAACAAACCAGCAATAGATAGTGTAGTAGTCTGCACTGGCCTCTCAGGCAAGGAGCTGCATAAACAGGGAGGCGTGGATATGGTAGTGACATCAGGAAGTCTATGTCGTGTAATGGTTAGCACACTGGCCCAGAATGCAAGAGATGTGAGTTTGACTCCCGCTCTAGGCGCAATATCTCCCATTTTCATCACACCCCCCACAACCATTTTTTTTTTTTAAACGTAGAATCAGATATTCCCCTTCAGATTCATGTCAGATTTTAAATTGCCCACAATTGACTTAAAAACTTGTGTTTTTTTTTTAATGAATTGTGTGCCTGTGTAGGTATGGACGCCGTGCTGGGTCCCTCGCTGCCCGTGCAGCAGGTGGAGGTGCCCATTGAGATGGCCATCCAGAGGCAGAAGTCCAAGCCTGGGTCGGGGCTGCTCGCAGTGAAGGTCATAATCGACGGTCCAACCAGGGTGCTACAAATCACCGACATCAAGCAGCAGGTAGGGCCAGCTGGGCCGCGTTCAGGGTACGCGTCAGAGTCAACTCCGAGACATCTCAGTGACGGCTTTTTTGGTCAATTATCATTCAATGTGTGCCTCGGAGTTGACTCCGAGACGTTGCGCTGTGTGTCAACCAATCAGAGCTGTTCTTTCAATTGCAAATGGCTGCAGGAAGTGCACGTTATGAAAGCCGCCATTTTCGAGGCACCCAACTGCTAAAATGCCGTTCAGAGTAGCGCGGGCATTTGGAATTGCTCCTCCGAGGCGCCCAGTTGAAATCGGGCCAGGTTTTCGCAATTAATTTGTTTGTTTGTTTAAAAGTATAAGAAATAATTTTAAAAGATTATTTTAGGTAATGTAAATAAAGCAACAGGTGTCGATCTCTGCCAAGCTATGTTTTAAAACATAAGTATTGTACAACTAAAACTACTTGGTTATTAAACAGTAATGAGAAATAACGATTTTTGTCGCATTCCCGATTTTTTTCAAAATAAATTGTTGTCATATGTTGATAAATGTTGATTTTGTACAAAGATATTAACGAAAACCAAAATTAACCAAATTGGGAACTCCCCCATATTATACAAAAACAAGTTTACAAAAATTATAGATAAGGAAATTGATCCATATGGATTATGACCACTACTGCACAGCGGCGAAAACAAGTGCATGCACTTAACCGCTATCAGCAGAATAAACAAACGATCACTTAAAAAAATTATTAAAATGGATCAATTTCCTATCATATGCTTAAGCACTGTCAGTTTTCTGCTACAGCTGTGTGGGGAGCGGGACGTAGGTCAGGCGGTAGAGTGTCCACCTGTGAAGGTGTAGGTCATCCAATCGATCCTGCTCAGTGGACACATTTGCAGTTTGGGCTATTTTCCGTTCCAACCAGTGGTCCACAACTGGTTCATCAAAGGCTGTGATATGTGCTGTCCTGTCAGTGGGAAAGTCCATATATAAGACCCGCTTGCTGCTTATTGGAAAGAGTAGCCTATGTGGCGGTGGCAGCGGGTTTCCTCCACAGAAATATGTCAGAATGACCACATGTTTGACATCCAATAGCCGATGATACAAAAATCAATGTGCTCTAGAGACGTTAAATAAAACAAGCTCTACTCACCCCGTGGGTGTAACTGCCTTATTGCCACTACAGAAGGTGGTGCTGCACGCGTCTGAAAACCGCGACTGGCTGTACGTCGACAAGGCCATGAACAAGCCAGCCCTGGTGACCGACACCCTCCCGAACACCAAACCGAGACTGGGCTTGCCGACCGAAAGCTGCAGCAGCGCAGACACCGCCAGTAGTAGGGACCCGCCGAGGGAGCAGCACCTCACTGTGAGCAAGACTGCCCTAAGTAGTCAGCTGGTTGCAATTGGAGCCAACTGAAATTATAGCTGCATAGTCCGATGGTTCTGAGTTTCTGCCAGTTTCTGATTTAATTTTTTTGTGGTAAATATGTTTATTCTGCTGAATAAGTCTTTTGTCAGTGCCGAAGCACTGGTCTTCCAGCCATTTTTCAATTCAGGGTTATTTACACAAAAATTATATAGAATAAGGTGTACAATAACTGTTGAATACACAATTTGCAGCATGTAACACAATGAAATTCTGTAACTGTCGTGGCGAAATGGGAAATGGGAAAATCATTGCACCTAGAGCAGGATTCGAACCCACACTTCTCGTTAGCGTGCTAACAATTACATTACCTAGGGTCCCTGAAGCAATCACCCTGTCCAAGCCTATCATGTGGTTCTTTACTTGATCGTTATAATCTACTTTAATTTTTGTTTTGAAGTCACGACTATTTCAAATCGCTAACTTTGGAGATATTTGAAGTGAAAACATGCCAAATTAATGTTGGCATGCCCATAACAATCCTGATACTATAGGCTTCAGCAGTAACAGGTTCTATTAAATTTGTTTAGTATGCCCTTATATGCAACAACAAATGCTTAATAAGTGCAGCAGTATCTAAGTCGGTATGCAGGTATTGCAAATACAGGGAGTTCTCCGCCCCTGCCATGCAGAGTTGTACACCACTGCCTTGTGGTACAGGTTCTTTACAGAACCGAAGGCTAAGGGAGCAAACCCTAAACAGAAAATCATGTCACTGTGGCAGCAACAAGGGTGGTTGATGTATGGAACTGCCACCATCTCCTGACCAGCCACTGCAGGGACAAATAGGTTTGCGCCTGTCTGGACATGTTCTTGCCGGTGTGAGACCTCTATTTGCTCCCTGAGAGAGCGCAGCTGGTAACTTGCAAAAGCCAGCAGCACTTCAACACTTTTGCAGGCAGCTTTCATGAAATGATGATGATGATGATCTAAGTCGAATATGTAACACTTGAATCCAGGTATGATTTATGGTTTAGAAAATGTGATGCTTTCCTCAGACTATGTAGATTTAATCGAGCAGGTATATTTGTAGTGGTTAATTACTGTAGTAATGAAATGCATATCGATTAAGCTAAGATTCCTTATATGCAGCATGCAGCATGCGAATGTCGTATATGCGTCGTAGATATATGCCAACCCCCAACATTTGTTGGGGTTTTTCCTCCAAATTTGTGAAGGAACAGTATTGTTTTCTATGGCAAATGCAACCGTATTCGCATTCGCATGCCGCACCGATCGGTCCATGGGTCGATCCATTTGCCGCATTCGCATTCGGACGTATGGAAGCACCATTATTCCTTTACATGCTTTTCGATTTTTATTCACATTCGCATACCGCATATAAGGAATCTTAGCTTTAGGCTACCTAATTATTACGCGTCATAAGGGGCTCATCTATGTCTGGAAAGGTGCTCTATGTCATATTGTATTATGTTATATTATACTTTTGGGAGTTTTGTGGTCAATTAATATGAATATAGTCCTCGTTCATATGGTAGGTGGCGGGAGGGGAGTTAAACCTCGGTTCTTCCTAATCCTATGAAAAGAATAATTTTAACTGAAGTGCTATGCGAATTGACCCCTTTTCACGCAGCCGTCGTGACTGCTTTGTGCTAACATTAGCCTGTGCTGTGCCAAGTGTGACTAGGGTAAAACATCTTTAACCGACTATCTCTACAGATCGACCACTCCCGTATATCAATCGCTTTATTTGGGTCCCAAACGATTGCCGATACAATACCATTGTAATGAAATGAAAAAACTCCCTAAACCGACCACCTCCCTAAATGGACCATTTAAAGTCGGTCGGTTTAGAGAGGCTTTACTGTAATCGCCATTCGCCGTTTTTTTTTTTTTTACTGAAATCCAAATAAAAATAGTCTTGAATTCGTATAAAAAACAGCCTTGAAAAGCCTTGAAGAGCCTTGAAATAGCCTCTAATTCCATATCTTCACATGTGTACGGACCTAGATATCACTAGGATGTAAAACCCAAATACAATTTAATTAAAATCTAGTAGGTGGATTCTCCCTTGTGTATTGTTTGCCATAACCAAAGCCATGTGCATTCTTTGCATCTGCAGGTGATGCTAAACCTGATTGGCGGTATTGGCTTATCGCTGGTCAACAGCATCCCAGAAGAACTGGTGTACATATCACTGCAGCGCATCCACATCGACTACTGCGGGTCGCCCATCTCACAGACCTTGGAAGTCACAGTCAACAACATACAGGTAAGGATGACAGTGGACCAAACGGGATCGCCGAATGTGTTGAGCCTCCGTCTCCTATTTTGGGAGATCGGGGAATCCGAACACACAGGTTTGTTGGTTTGAACCCTGGTCGAGTCAAACCAATGACTTAAAAATGTATACTTGTCGCTTCCTAGCCAGGCGCTCGGCATTATTAGGATAGGGCAAGGACTGGTTGGCTCAGTGTCAGGATAATGTGACTAAGTGGGATATCAGGTCGTGGTGCCGGTGGTCTGGTCTCCCAGTGGGGCAGCACTATAAAGTTGCCATGAGTGCACACAGTCACAAGTCGGTACCCATGCTGATAAAATATTTGATGTTGCTGGGACGTAAAACAAACAAACAGGATGACAGTATTTGTATATCTATTGTAGACGTCGTGAATTTGAACCTGGTCGGAAATGTCTACAGTGAGCTGCTGAAATTGACATGGCCATACATACATGTCTGCAGCAAACTGCTGAAATTAACATGGTTGCAGGTATCGAAAATGTCTACAGTGAACTGCTGAAATTGACATGGCCATACATGTCTGCAGCAAACTGCTGAAATTGACATGGTTGCAAATGTCTGCAGCAAACTGCTGAAAGTGATATCCTCAGAAATATCTGTAACACACTGCTGAAATTGACATGCTTTATGCAGTATAATGATTAGTATGGCTCCTGCTGACGTCGCCACAGGTTGATCACCAACTGTTCGGCACCCACCATTATACATTGTAATGATTAGTATGACTCCTGCTGACGTTGTTGCAGGTTGATCAACTGTTCGGCACCCACCGTTATACATTATAATTATTAGTAAGGCTCCTGCTGACGTTGTTGCAGGTTGATCACCAACTGTTCGGCACGCACCGTTATACATTATAATTATTAGTAAGGCTCCTGCTGACGTTGCAGGTTGATCAACTGTTCGGCACCCACTATTATACATTATAATTATTAGTAAGGTTCCTGCTGACATTGTTGCAGGTTGATCACCAATTGTTCGGCACCCACCATTATGCATTATAATTATTAGTAAGGCTCCTGCTGACGTTGTTGCAGGTTGATCAACTGTTCGCCACCCACCATTATACATTATAACTATTAGTAACGGCTCCTGTTGATGTTGTTGCAGGTTGATAACCAACTGTTCGGCACCCACCAACCAGTCCTGCTTTTCATTACGCCATCTACAAAGGACAAAGCCTTCATGACGGAGTCAATCCCAGCACTATCGCTCAGCCTACAGAAAATCCCCAACAACGAGTGGAACGCCGACATCTACAAGGTGAGCGATGAACCACCGCATGCAATTCTTACATCCTCGTGAATAGTCAGGTAACTTGGGAGATTATAAATAGATCATGCCAGCCCATCACAGCCTTTCTAGTCACTGCTGACCGGGCTCGATGGTCGAATCGGTAGAGCGTGGACCTCGCGTGCGGGAGATCGGCCGTTCGGTTCACGGTCGAGTCAAACAAATTACTTATAAAATTGATACCTAGCCTGGCGCTCGGCATTAATAGGCTAGGGCAAGGACTGGTGTGCTCAGTGTCAGGATAATGTGACTGAGTGGGATATCGGGTCATGGTGCCGGTGGCCTGATTTCCCAGTGGGGCAGCACTATAAAGTCGCCATGAGTGCCCGCTGTCACAAGTCGGTACCTATCCTGATATGACCTTGGATGTTGCTAGGATGTAAAACAACAAACAAACAAACGGTACCCGTCCTGATATGACCGTAGATGTTGCCAGGATGTAAGGCTCCAACAATCAACCAACCAACTGTGCATTTAAGAAGCCTCTGTGTTCAATGCATGGTCGACGTTGACGTTGTTGATGTTGACGTTGTGCAGCACTTGCTGATGTCGGTGAAGAAGCTGACGGTGCACATCGAGGAGCGCCTCTTGTGGAAGCTGCTCGCCTTCTGCGGCTTTAACCAGGCCGACCCCGAGCTGGAGCGGCTTGACGAGTGCAGCTTCGACTCGCAGAGGTCAGTTTGCGGCTTCTTGAATCATACGCAAAGTATTAAATGTCATCAATCTTGACCTCATCTCTGTGATGCTGCCACCATATATTTATTTGCCCACATTATATCTTTGGGTAATAATATGCTAGTGGGTATTGAATGAGCCAAAGTCAAAGGTTTAAAGGTGTTAGACCAACAAGCCAAATATCTATTGTTGCCTCTGTTGTTTAAGTATGTTAGCAATGCTGTATGTATTTAATTTATCCCACAAATTGTATCCAAAATATATGCTTATATGATTTTGTTCTAAAATGAAAATGTGAAAATTAACGTTAAAATAATGTTTTGGACGTGTGTTAAATAATGCTATTGATGGACGTTACATGGTTAATTTTAATGTTTCTCAATTGGTATAAGATCAAAATAAAAAAGTGAGAAAAAAAAGAAGTCAACACTGACATACACATAAAATGTTAATCTTTATATGAATATGAATTCTGCTATTATTTGGAATGTTTTCACTTTTGGTTTCCATGTCACAAATGTAGTGAGAACGACCCATATAAATATATATATGCAAAGCACCTATCCAAACCCAAACCCATAGTTCCCAACTCGCCCACCTTAGGGTGCTGGCGGTGGTGGCCAAGTTCAAGCGCTCCTACTTCAGAACGCTCAAGATCAACACGAGCCGCATGACGCTCAGCATGCACACCACATAGTATTAGTACTACGTAACATGTAAACCTTTATATAAACATGGATTCTGCTATTATTTGGAATGTTTTCACTTTCGGTTTCCATGTCACAAATGTGGTGCACAGTTTGTGAGAACCACCCATATATATGCAAAGCGCCCAAACCCAAACCCAAACCCGAAACCATAGTTCCTGCCTTGCCCACCATAGGGCGCTGGCGGCGGCAGCGGCGGCCAAGTTCAAGCGCTACTACTTTGGAACGCTCAAGATCAACACGAGCCGCACGACGCTCAGCATGCACACCACGTCCGAGCTGCCACTCGACCTGCGCGCCATTAAGCGGTCCCTGGGCATACCACTCGTCAAGTTTGAGGATGCCAAGGTAGAGCTGGGTAAGTGACGCAGTCCACCAGCGCCTCTCACAAGTAGCTTTTTTTCTTTTTCTTTTCTTTTTCCATTCTTTGTTCCGTAGATTTGTTTTGTAAATTTTGTTTTTGTTATAGTCGTTGATTAAGTGGGGAGGGGCAGGGGAATTTCAATCGCGGACAATTGATATTCCTCATTCTACTGCTCCTTGCCCCATCCTAGTAATGCTGAGAGCCAGGCTAGGTAGTGACAAGTATACATTTTTTTTAAAGACTTTAGTTTGACTCGGTCTTTTTTTTTCTTTCAAATTTTGTACCGTAAGTTTGTTTTGTAATTTTTGTTGATTAAGTGGGGATGGGGAGGGGGAATTTCAATCACGGACAATTGGTTTTCCTCATTCCACTGCTCCTTGCCCCCGTCATAGTAATTCACACACTCGTGCACACAAGCATACAATAAAGACAATGAGGAATAAGAACGTTTAAAGTTATTTATTTATTTAATAAAATTAATAGAATTAACTTGGCTGACGTATCAGCGGCAACGTGTTTGAGGGCCAGGCACGATGATCCAGACGCCCTGAGCAGTTCAGATCAGTTCATGGATGTTAAGAGCAACTCGTGACATGTAGCGACGGGTCCCGATGGGAAGACAGCCACGACAGCGCTCAAACCCCTATAGTGTGTGTGGGTGGGTGGGTGATCGATGTGGTGTGTAGCGCAGGCAGGGGTGAAGTGAGGAGCTAGGCGTACTCGAGTGACGACGAAAACTATAAATAGAACACGTGCCTCGTGTGCAAATTATCCATGTTAGCCTGCAGCCAACATGTTTAATGCAGACCGCCAGGCTAGGTAGTGACAAGTATGCATTCTTAAAAGAAGACATTTGTTTGACTCGGTTAGAATTCGAACCAGGGGATTGAATCTCTACTTTGTAATTTTGTTCTGTAAAATTATTTTTTGGAAGAAAAAAAGTTTGTGGTGTTTAAAAAAAACTTTAGTTAAAGAATCAACTCTTTTTCTTGGTAAATAGTTTTATTCAGTAGAATATACAGCTGTTGGTGTCAAGGCACTGGTCTTATGGCTCTAGACATTTCCTTGCTGATAGTTATCCCTTGTAGGTGCTTTCATAGGGTATATTAGTAAAACTAAGAAGGTAGGTTACTGGGTTAGTGGGTCATTCATCAGCGTAAGTTACGCCTTTATGAGTCGAGGCTGGTGTGGCTGTACAAACTCTGCTGTTATTATAGGTGAAGTTGTGTGTGGAGCTCTCTCTTAAAAGTTACTGTCTTCAACTGAGTCTAGTCGAATACCTAATTTATCTGGGAGAGGAGGATTAGTTGATGTTCTCTGTTGATTGTCACCGGACGTGGTGGCCGAATCGGTAGAGCGCGGGCTTCACGTGTGGAAGGTCGGGAGTTCGATTCTCGGTCGAGTCAAACCAATGACTTAGACAAACCTTGTCACTTCCTAGCCTGGCGCTCGGCATTACTAGGATAGGACAAGGACTGGTTAGCTTAGCGTCATGGTAATGTGACTGAGTGGGATATCGGGTCATGGTGCTGGTGGCCTGATTCCCCAGTGGGGCAGCTCTATAAAGTCGCCATGAGTGCGCACTGTCACAAGTCGGTACCCGTCCTGATGTGACCTTAGATGTTGCCAGGACGTAAAACTCCAACAACTGACCAACCTGTTGATTGTGTAGGAGGAGGGAGGGCATTGAGTGGGGAGGGGAAGGACAGGATACAGGATCCACACTATGGTGGTGATTCAAGGGCCTCATACAACATAGTTAGTGAATTTGAAAGGGCTGTGACATAATCAAATCAACTTGACTTATCCACAATTATTATGATCTAATATTACTAGTAATAATTTGTATAGCCGGAAACAACGTATTCTCTAGGAGTTATTTAGGGAACAAATGTGGTCTTAGGGTCTCCGTGGTGAAGCAATGTCTATTATTGTCATTCAGTCCTAAATCGCTGTCCTCAGTGAGGGGGGGTTATGGCGTTCTCTGTGGCGGAGTGGTTAGAGTGTCTGACTTTTTTCTAGGTCAGACTCCTAATCTGAGGGTCGGCGGTTCGATTCCCCGTGCCCCCAGCTCTGCCAATTTGGATTTCCACTGCTGTGTATAACTTACAGCGTCATCAAAGGCCGGTTGCTCTCATACCATGTCTATGTGGTGTGGGAGGTTAAAAATCCCTTGGTAGGCTCGGGCTTTCTATCGACCAGCAGTGGAATGAGGAAGACCAGTCGTCTATGACTGAAATTTCCCCTGCTTAAGCAACTAATGGACCAAAAAAAAAGAAGAAAATGCAAACTCTGCTATCACTGAAAGTAACTTTGAACTTAGATGTTGCTAAGATGTAAAACAACAAGCCTTATGCCCTATATAAGTCCACTTTCCCGTCCATGTGTGATGCCCACACAAACTTTAAGTAATAGCCATGGGGTACTAATTGTGCTAGGCAGACCAATCCCAACATGCTGGTTTTGAGCTCAAATAGCCCATTCTAAGTGTAATTTTCTTTTTCATTAACATACATTGAATAATCATGAATGGAACACATGGTTGAATCATCTGACTAGATCTTGAATATGCTGTTAACACAAAAATAAAGTTGATATATTAGTATTACGAACAAAAAATCTCTTGTGATACAATATAAATGAGAATCTCCATCGTTGATTCATCACCAATCAATCAATAAATCAATCAATCAATCATGACATTCCCTGCCCGCATGTCCACCTCAGATCCATTCGTGCGTGTGCACCCGTTCGAGACAAGTGCCTTCCTGCTCGAGTCCATCACCCTCCACTACACGGAGGTAAGTGCAGTCACCAGAACCAGCCATGGGTGACGCCGCTTACACTAGTTGATATGGTAGGCTTATTATAAGCCTGTATCAGAATGTCTGCGGCACCTCGTATTCCCAGGTGGTCGCATGTCCGGGTACTGGCGGGGCTCGATGTTGCTTAACTTTGGTGATCAGACGAGAACCGGTGTTTCCGATGTGATATTGCCCGCGTTGAATTGAACTTGTGGTATTCTAGATAATTCATATGTTCCAAGTCTCAATATGCAGCAGTCAGCAGATTATGACTTCCTGTCTGGTGATATGACATCACAAGTTGCACAGTGCATAGTATTGACAAGAAAACACCTCAGTGCATTTTCAAAATGTATTCGTGTGTCTTTTATTCCGATTTACGGCATAAGGGGGAATGCAAATGTTCTATTACTGATCGGTGTACCTGACCAGGCGCATGTATGTTTATATGTAAGGGCTGGTGGTGCCTGAGTGGGATGTAAATATACATAGTGGTGCTGGCAGATCTGGGTGTGAGGGCACTCAGGGCCTACCCCCTCTCCCTCTGCGGGGGTAGGATCACCACACTCAGGGTCAAGGTTGGTGGTGGCCATGGGGGCCATACAGCTTGGTGGTGGGCAGACCACTGGTAGCCATGGGGACCAGGAATGCTGGATCCCTATTGGTAGGGCCAAGAAATCTTGTTTCCCATTGGGAGAAAGGGGTGGGGTGATACTCTACAATGAACCCATGTAGCCATATAAATAATAAACCAGAGGGCTTGACTCTCTCTCCTTTTTTTACACTTTATACTCTTCCTTTCTCTTTGTCTGTATTGATTTCACTATAGCCTGCCTACACAACCACGAAACTAGCTACCACGATGAGTGGATTTAGCCATTTTACAATTGGTTGATCGGCTGGAAGATTAACCCTTCAGGAAGCCATAAAGTGACCTTACTAAATGTTTGTGGTTAAATAAAACTCAATTCAACTTAAGTATAGTATATTAGTAATCATAGTAATCAAGAGTCATTGATTATTGACGATTCTTCCATAAATAGGTTCAATTAAAAGTGTGCAGGACACAAGTTCTTTTGGTTGTAATCTGGCTCAAAATTTGCATTTCAATACTAATTGCAATACCACAGGAACTCAAGAGCCAAGCAGCGAAGATCCTAGGGTCTGTGGACTTCCTGGGGAACCCCCTGGGGTTGTTCAATGACGTCACAGAGGGAATCTCCGGCCTGCTGAAGGACGGCAACGTTGGAGGCCTTTTTAAGAACGTCACCCATGGAGTGTCAAACTCCGCAGCCAAGGTGAGGAGGGTGTGTGTGTGTGTGTGGGTGTGACTGACGGAGTGGGCTGTAGCTCAGGCGGTAGCGTGTCCACCTGTGAAGCTGTCGCTCATCCGATCGATCCTTATCAGTGGACCCATTTGCAGTTTGGGCTATTTTCCGTTCCAGCCAGTGATCCACAACTGGTTTCACAAAGACTGTGGTATGTGCTGTCCTGTCTGTGGGAAAGTGCATATAATAGACCCCTTGCTGCTTATCGGAAGGAGTAGCCTATGTGGTGGCATCGGGTTTCCTCCAGAGAAATATGTCAGAATGACCACATGTTTAACCTCCAATAGCCAATGATAAAAAATCAATGTGCTCTAGAGGCGTCATTAAATAAAACAAGCTTTAATTTACCCTGCTGCAGGTGACGGGGTCGCTGTCCGATGGGATCGGGGTGCTCATGGTGGACGACCAGCATGAACGCACGCGGCAGCGTATCAGGGAGGACCACAGCGGGTCGTCCGGCAACCACCTGGTGGCCGGCTTCCGGGGCCTCGGCCACGGCCTCATGGGCGGCATGACAAGCATCCTCACACAGACCTACACTGGCATCAAGAACGAAGGGATCGAGGTAGCGCCAAAACACTCAAAACTCTTACTGTATCATCATTATTATTATCATTATCATTAAGCTAGATTGTGGTGTTCTCTATGACACAGTGGTTAGAGTGTCTGAAAGTCAGTGGTTCGATTCCCCATGCCATTACCTCTGCCAATTTTGATTTCCACCCCTGTGTATAATTGACAGCGTCATGAAAGGCCAGTTGCTCTCATGCCATGTCTATCTGGTGTGGGAGGTTAAAAATCCATTGGTTCGGTAAAAGTGTAGGCTCGGGTTTTCTATCGACCAACCGGCTAATGATGAAAACAAGTCTGTTCAGACTTACCCATTTTAGGCAGTGCAGTATAAATCTTTAAGAAAAAAACAAAAAAGATGGCAGAATGAGTTGAGCGTCCGTCTCCCGTTTTGGTAGATTTGTGAGATTCGAACCCACGGGTTCGATTCGAACCCTGGTCGAGTCAAACCAATGGAGGCATCCGACTGGGACCTTTCTATCCGCAAGATTTATGGATGGAGCCACAAGACACATTTGATTCATACGTATAGAAACCCACTTCCGGTCCCAGTCGAATAGGAATTTGTAAAGAAATATTTTGATATGCGAATATAGAGGCCCAGTCGAATACGTCCAATGACTTAAAAATTGATACTTGTCGCTTCCTACTAGCCAGGCGCTTGGCATTATTAGGATAGGGCATGGACTGGTTGGCTTAGTGTCAGGATAGTGTGACTGAGTGGGATATCGGACGATGGTGCTTGCTGGTGGCCTGATTTCAAGAAAGAATTTCAGTCCTTTCCTATTTTAATCTCAAATAGTCAGTACTTTTCCTAAATTTCAGGGAATTTCCAAGATTTTAAATATTTACCAATTAATGTTAAGCAAAATGTCAAGGAATCTGGATGTATATGATAACAATTCTTACTTCATCTTCCAAATACCGGAAGTTAAGTACCCGGGGAGAGGATAAGCTTGCGCAGTCCCGGAAGTAGCCTCAGTACGTAACTCGGCAGCGAAGGAGCAGCAATGAGTGGAGGAGGAACAGTGTTTATCAGGTAAGTTAGATAGGAAACATTGTGTTTGTTCTATGGAGGTGTTATCGAATTTGTGTTTCGATTTGAGTAGTGCGTCTTGGGTCACTTTTAAAACGATTCTAATGCTCTGTCGTTTCAGATCATGTAAAATTGTGAGAAGTAGTGCTTGGACATGCTCTCAGCTACTGTGCAAGAAGCCCGATCATACCGTGGTGAGCAAGTAGAGTGTGTACAGTAATAGTGAGTACAAATACGAGAATGATGTCTGTGGATGCCCCACAACCCGATTTGACATTGTCTCAATCATCAAATGAAGTAGAACCCAAGGTGGTCGATACGCACAGTAAAGTGAAAAGGAAAAAGTTGGCGGGAGACGCTAAGGAAGCCAAATCAAAACCCAGGGCAAAACAGCCAGAAGGCAGGCACTGGACTGCGAGTGCTGACGCTCAATCTCAATGAGAGAACTTGTTAGCGACAGGTGTCAGATATAAAGCGCATGTATGACGAGATGTTGGCTTTAAAATCGGAAGTTCAATGCAAGAAAGGCGAAGCGCTATGGCTCTACCAAGAAGCATGTTCAAAGTACTGTTATGAACAAGACGTCGAGGAGACGTTTATGGGTCATCATGGCGCCGGCGGCAACCAGAGCGATGACATGGCCTATGTAGGTCATCAAGGCGGAGCATGCGATGACAGTTGGGAGGTCGATGATGACGAATACGAAGAGGATTTTACGTATTTGGAGGAGGACGCTAGTGAAGCACTCAGGTGAAGGGATGTTGGTAGGAGACCAGTTAGCTTTGCTGAAAGGTTAGGGGCCCACCCACCCTCACCTGTTAAAGATTGAATCAAGTATACTCAAGTATAAAAATATTAAACGATTCAGAAAACAGAAGATGGGGGGTGGGGGTAGGTTCCCTAAATAGGTAATTAGTAGGTTTTTTTGTTCCCTCCAACTTTGAATACTGAGACTACTTCCGGGACTGCGCGACCGTATCCTCTCCCATGCTCCTTACCTTCGTATTCGTAGATTCATAAGAATCTTAGTAATACCTCAACTTACAAGTAAGTCTACTATAACTAAAATATTTGTTAGTTTAAATCCCGTTCTTATATGATCTTTGATATTGCGAGAATTTAAAACCCAAACAAGAACGTGTTAGGTATGGGTGATAACGTGATAGTAACCAAGTCGGTGAGGTCCCCACCCCGCCCCACACCACCCCTAACCCCAATACAGTAACCAAGCCGGTGAGGTCCCCATCCCACCTCGTCCCGCCCCACACCACCCCTAACCCCAATAACTAACAAGTGCCGCTTATAGGGCCTCATCACTGGCTTCAGTTGCAGCATAGTGGGCACAGTAACCAAGTCGGTGAGGTCCCCACCCTGCCCCGCCCCACCCCTAACCCCAATAACTAACAAGTGCCGCTTGCAGGGCCTCATCACTGGCTTCAGTCGCGGCATAGTGGACACAGTGACCAAGCCGGTGAGGTCCCCATCCCGCCCCGTCCCACCCCGTCCCGCCCCACACCACCCCTAAACCCAATAACTAACAAGTGCCGCTTATAGGGCCTCATCACCGGCTTTAGTCGCAGCATAGTGGGCACAGTAATCAAGCCGGTGAGGTCCCCACCCCGCCCCGTCCCACAGCACCCCTAACCCCAATAACTAATAAGTGCTGCTTGCAGGGCCTCATCACTGGCTTCAGTCGCGGCATAGTGGACACAGTAACCAAGCCGGTGAGGTCCCCACCCCTCCCCATCCCGCCCCACACCACCCCTAACCCCAATAACTAACAAGTGCCGCTTGCAGGGCCTCATCACTGGCTTCAGTCGTGGCATAGTGGACACAGTAACCAAGCCGGTGAGGTCCCCACCCCGTCCCACACCACCCCTAACCCAAATAATTAACTAGTGCCGCTTGCAGGGCCTCATCACTGGCTTCAGTCATGGCATAGTGGACACAGTAACCAAGCCGGTGAGGTCCCCACCCCGCCCCGTCCCGCCCCACACCACCCCTAACCCCAATAACTAACAAGTGCCGCTTGCAGGGCCTCATCACTGGCTTCAGTCGTGGCATAGTGGGCACGGTAACCAAGCCGGTGAGGTCCCCACCCCGCCCCACACCACCCCTAACCCAAATAATTAACAAGTGCCGCTTGCAGGGCCTCATCACTGGCTTCAGTCGCGGCATAGTGTACACAGTAACCAAGCCGGTGAGGTCCCCACTACGCCCCGTCCCGCCCCACACCACCCCTAACCCAAATAATTAACAAGTGCCGCTTGCAGGGCCTCATCACTGGCTTCAGTCGCGGCATAGTGGGCACGGTGACCAAGCCGGTGGCCGGCGTGCTCGACTTTGCCGCGGGGGCGGCAAGCGCCGTGCGGGACACGAGTCGCGGCAGCCTACATCTGCTGCCTCCACGTGTCCGCCGCCCGCGCTGCTGCTACGGGCCGGGCGGACTGCTGCCGGCCTACTCGGAGCACCACGCGCATGCGCAGGACTTCCTCTTCTCCCTCAACAAGAACAACTACGATGAAATGTGAGTAGAGTGTAAAATTGAAAGAGCAGTGCGCGTCGTAGTCCGATGAAAACATCACAATTTTCAAAACTGAATCGTGTGTGGGAGATTGGGAGATCTGGAGTTCTGTTGCTGGTCGAGTCAAATCAATGACTTATAATAAAATTGATACTTGTTACTTCCTATTCTGGCGCTCGGCATTAATAGGATAGGACAAGGACTGTTTATCTCAGTGTCAGGATAATCTGACTGAGTGGGATATTGGCGGCCTGATTTCCCAATGGTGCAGCACTATAAAGTTGACATGAGTGCGCACTGTCAGAAGTTGGTACCCGTCCTGATATAACCTTAGATGTTGTCAGGACGTAAAACTCAAACAACCAACCAATCAAAACTGAAACAATTATCTACATTTGATTCTATACAAAGAAATTGGGTTCATAAAAAAATTAATGAAAATATAATAATGATGAATAATGTGTATGGATCACGACTGGGCCGTTAGTATTTCAGACAATATTAAAGTTGCATAATCCGATGGTTTTGAGTTTCTGCCATTTAATAAATATATTTAATTGATTGTTATAATCTACCTTACTTAATGTGACTGAGTGGGATATCAGGTCAATGTGCTGGCGGCCTGGTCTCCTAATGGGACAGCACTATAAAGTGGCCACGAGTGTACACTGTCAGAAGTCGGTACCCGTCCTGATATGACCTTAGATGTTGCCAGGACGCAAAGCTCCAACAACCAACCAACCAACATTTATATCACTGACGGTGACGTGGATTTCCCTGGTAGGTTCATCGCCATAGAGCAGCTGCGGTTCGGCAGGGAGGAGAGTCTGCGCGTTCTCATCTCCAGCGAGCAGGTCTACTTCCTGGGGCGGTCGGACCCCACCCACGACAACATTGTGCTGCAAGTGGCGTACAGTGAACTGTACCAGTGCCGTTCTATACCCTACCGTAAGTATTACTGGGTTATTCTCAGAAACTAGGTGCCACATTTTTGGTTTCCACATTACATTGTCAATGATTAAACATTTTTTTTTTAAATGATGGTCTATTTACGCTGCCCATAACATATAAGTTCAACTTGTTTTCAATGCTGAACAGTTTAGTCATTAGTCTGTGGTTTATTGTCTTGAAAGATTTGTGAGGGAGTGGGGCATAGCTCAGGTAGCGTAGCTGTGAAGGTGTGGATCATCCGATCGATCCTGCTCAGTGGACACATTTGCAGTTTGGGCTATTTTCCATTCCAACTAGTGGTCTACAACTGGTTCATCAAAGGCTGTGGTATGCCCTATCCTGTCTGTGGAAAAGTGCATATAAAAGACCCCATGCTGCTTATCGGAAAGAGTAGCCTATGTGGCGGCAGTGGGTTTCCTCCAAAGAAATATGTCAGAATGACCATGTTTGACGTCCAATAGCCGTTGATAAAAATCAATGTGCTCTAGAGGCGTCGTTAAATGAAACAAACTTTCTTTTCTTAATGATTTGTTAGTAATATTTGCAAGTGTATGAATCTCAGAGCTACCTAGGAGCTTCCTGGTCCACAATTACCATTCTTGACGGATAATATGTCAATGTTTTGCTGGGCAATTTTGCCTTCTTTTTGTGAGGCAGTAACTCAAAATAGTTAATGTGGATTCTGTGTATTAAGTAATGTAACCAAAATATGCTTATAAATATGATATCATGTTAAAGTGAAAATATGAAAATTTGCATATCAATACCATACATCTACCAAAATGTTTTTTTATAACTTTTGGCTTAACTGTAATCAATAGAATCTTGTTTGAATTTGTTGTGTGTTAAAATGATGGTATGGATGTTTGTTAAAATGATGTAATGGAAGGATGTTACATCGTTAATTATAACAGCTTTCTCAATTAGTATACGGTCAAAATCTCACCTACAGCCCTTCATGTAGTTGTGTTTTTTTTGCACATATCGTTATTGGCTGTAGAATTTCCACGTTATCTCACCTACAGACCTTCTTCTTCTTGAAGATTTATACTGCCTATCATGGATAAGTCTGAATAGACTTGTTTTCACCATTAGACAGTTTGTCGATAGAAAGCCCGAGCCTACACCTTTACCGACCCAAGGGATTTTTAACCTCCCACACCACATAGACATAGTATGAGAGCAACTGGCCTTTGATGACGCTGTAAGTTATACACAGCGGTGGAAATCCAGATTGGCAGAGGTGGAGGCACTGGGAATCGAACCACTGACCTTCAGATTAGGGAGTCCGACCTAGGAAAAAGTCAAGACACTCTAACCACTCTGCCACAGAGAACCTTCATGTAGCTGTGTTTTGTATGCAAAGTCCGTTCAGGGCCTGGAAAGTCTTGGAAAAGTCTTGAACTTCATTGCCCCATTTCAAGGCCTTGAAAAGCCTTGAATTTAACCCTTTTTAGGTAATTAGTCTTGAAAAGCATTGAATTTCATTCAACTGTCCCCACTGATCTAAATTAGTCCAAAATCGCTATTTGCCATTGTTGTTGGTATTTCCAGAAACCCAAATGAAAATGGTCTTGAATTCCTATCAAACACAGCCTTGAAATAGCCTTGAATTCCATATCTTCACCTGTTTACCAAACCTGTGTATACATAGCGGTATTGGCTGTGGAACTTAAACGTTATCTCACCTACAGCCCTTCATGTAGCTGTGTTCTGTATACAGAGCTGTAATTGTAGAATTTACATGTTATCTCACCTACAGCCCTTCATGTAGCTGTGGTCTGTATACAGAGCTGTAATAACTAGAATTTACACGTTATCTCACCTACAGCCCTTCATGTAGCTGTGTTCTGTATACAGAGCTGTATTAACTGTAGAATTGACACATTATCTTACCTACACCCCTTCATGTAGCTGTGTTCTGTATACAGAGCTGTAATAACTAGAATTTACACGTTATCTCACCTACAGCCCTTCATGTAGCTGTGTTCTGTATACAGAGCTGTATTAACTGTAGAATTGACACATTATCTTACCTACACCCCTTCATGTAGCTGTGTTCTGTATACAGAGCTGTAATAACTGTAGAATTTACACGTTATCTCACCTACAGCCCTTCATGTAGCTGTGGTCTGTATACAGAGCTGTATTAACTGCAGAATTGACACATTATCTTACCTACACCCCTTCATGTAGCTGTGTTCTGTATACATAACTGTATTACACATCGTCTCACCTACAACCATATAATGTAGCTGACATGTTTGTTGTACATGTTTTGCAGAGAAGAAGCACTACATTGAGCTGAAGATGAAGGTGGAGGTGGCGGGGGTAGGTGGCAGCGCAGCGCCCATGAAGCGCCCGCTCGTACGCTGCGACTCCGAAAGCATTGCACTCAAAGTGTCGCAGCAGATCAGCTATGCCAAGACGCTGTTTGATGAGATCAAGCAGACGCTGCCACTTGAGGATGTCGACGAGGCAGACGGAACTGATTGAGGCAATGCTCCGTTGGTAACACCACCTGTCATACTGCTCATAGCGTCGCTGTGTTGGTAACACTGGCTGTGACGATGCTGTGCTGGTAACACTGCTCATGGTAACGCTGTGCCAGTAACACCATCCATGGTGATGCTACACTGGCCATGGCAAGGCTGCACTGGTAACACTCCTCGTGGCAATGCTGTTCCAGTAACACTAGCCATGGTGATGCTGCACTGGTAACACTGGCATGGTGATGCTGTGCCGGTAACACCGGCAATGATGATGTTGCGCTGGTAATGCTAGATATGGTGATGCTATGTTGGTAACACTGCCCATAGCAATGCTGCGCTGGTAACACTAGGCTGTGACAACGCTGCGTTGGTAACACCAGCCATGATGATGCAGCACTGCTAACACTGCCCATGGCAACGCTGCGCTGGTAACACCAGCCATGGCAAATGCTGCGCTGGTAACACCGATTATGGCAATGGCCAATACTGTGCTGGTAACACCAGCCATGGTGACATTGTGCTAGTTACACTGCCTGCCCAAACATGGCGTTCTGTGCGCGGTCAGACGCGCAACCGGCAAAAGAAGTACCATCAACAAGACGCCATGTTTTGTCGGGCAGATCTATTCTACATTACGCCTCTCCTCCTCAGTGTTTGGAGGCGGGGAAGTTTGTTTTATCATCCATCTTGTGGGTATGTGTTGATGCGACGTATCAAAGTATGACGTCACATGCCAAAGGTCGCTTTATATTGTGAGTGTATGGGTTGTGGGGGGGGGGGATGTTTTGAGGTTTTTTTAACTGAGAGGCTGATGGGCGAGTATCTAGTCATAACCTCTTGTGTACGCACGTTGCTTCAGTCCTGGTGGGTCTTTATTTTAGTATTATTTGACTATCACTACCAGGGTTGCAGTAAATAGACAATGGGTCAGGGTGTTGGCCGAGCCATCTTAAGAATATTTGAGGCCCCCAGGCAAAGAAATGTACTGGAAGCCTTAACCGACCCCCCCCATCCATCCACCCACCCCACTCGCCTCCCAACACTAATGTATTTTATGGCCTGTATCCGACATTCATTTTGCATACAAGCAGGCTCCGATTTCACATTGACGCCAACATAATATGAACCTTAATTTGTACTTTTCAAGGCGAATGTCAGGGCCCCTTAAGTCGCGGAGTCCCCGGGCAACTGCCCAGTGTGCCCATATGATAAGACGGCACTACGTGTTGGTTTAAAACAGATGCACTTTGGTTAGCAGTTCAGAGCTGGTTAAGCTATCTAATCTATTACAGTGTTGCATGATTTCACATGGATGAAAGATCTGCGCTATTTCGCGGATTTCTGCGATTTATTTCGTATTTTTGTTTTAAGTAAATTTGCGATTTATGTCATTAATAAAATATGTAAGCACATACAACTCCCAATAAATAAACAATCAAATTGTATGTACTTTCTCTGTCAAGTACTAACACAAAATTCCAGAAACACTTGAAGCGTTTAACGCTGCCCCAGACTCTCACTAGTCTCAGTGGCTGCTGTTGGGGTGACGGCTGGGGTTGGGTCAGCTGCAGGCCAGTATTGGGCCTCCCCGATACTGCGTGAGGGTGAATTTCCGTGAAAACGCGGAAATTCTCTCATAGGTTTAGCACTGTTAGGGAATTGCGGACAAATACCGGAAGTCCGGTTTGATCCAGTACTCTCCAAGCACTATCCTAGCTGCATTCCACTGATGAGTCAGTACCGACTCTCCTCGGAGAGCATTCCACTATCCTTGTTGTTACCATATTACCAACCGTCGATTTTTGGATTTTTTTCCTTTGCGATCACTTGCATCCTTGATTTAAGATTTTCATGAACATAGCTGTTACTAGCAAACGGATATTGTTCATACCGTACACAAAAAGATTGATATAGCAACCATCTGCACCTGTTATAGATATTTTCCTTGGTAACGTGTGTTACTTTTAGTTTTGCCTCGCATGATGATAATTAGTAGATAAAAGATTCACCCCATACTACAGTAGTCTGAGTCGGGGTGAAGAACCCTATATAAAAAAATGAAGAAAATGTTGGTAAATAAAATGAGCACATAAATTCTTAATCTAAAAAGCAAAATATATTCTTCACATACGTTGATATATTTACCCGTGACTTTTGAACTAATTACTAGATTAGGTCCAGAATATAAATTAACTTTAAAGTTTGAATTGATAGAGCCCACATATCCATATAGCAGCCATTGTTAAGAAGTTCCTGGGTAATAATCCAATCTAGGTCAGAGAGTCAGGTTGTACAACCAGTTCATTCAAACATGCTGCATTTACTTCATGGACTCTATCACTTCAAACTGATTTTGTGTTATGATTATCCTTTGATATTATGTGATTTGAACACTGTGGAGAGTATATGTTGAGGGAAAAACATATACAATCGGATTGAAGCTATCGGATTTTAATCAACAGAGGTAGGAATGCCAAACTAAGACCATCAACAGTAAGATACATTTTCACCAACTTTTACATAGGGTTGTAATTCACCTCTGAACCGAGTCAGAGGTGAATCTTTTATTCGCTTCGCTTTGGAATAGTGTTTTCAGTATAGTATAATAGTTTCCATGTCCCAATGTGATATGAGAAATCGAGAACGGTAATTTTGCCTTGGTTGTAATTCAGTGTCGCGCCAACCAACAATACTGACTTGATTCCGAGATGTTGTTGTGCTTCCTCACTTGTTTCTTATTTCCAACATTGTTAGCGATAAATCCGAAACACGCCCAATGTGTGTGTGTGTGGGTGTGGGTGGGGTCCATGAAATAGTAGGCCACTGGAAAGTGTGTGGCGGGAGGTCGAACACTTAATTTAGATGATTACATTTGCATGGATACTCAGTGGGCTCAAGGTGCTTCTGTGTTGTTTTGTTGGTAGATGATCTACACATACACTCAAGTCTAATACAGTACCAGCTAGTTAGAGAGCAGGTGTGCTTTTGTGGGGCTTATTTGGATGCATTAAAAAAAATGTTATTGTTTTCATTTGTTGTTTATTTCTAACATTTGCTTATTTAAACAAATCATTTAAATATATATCTATATACTTAATCGATGTTTTAAAACTAATTGAATTGTTTACAATTTAAAAAAATGTAAATCAATAATATATATATATTTAATTGATTAAAGAAAATTTTTTTTAATAGAAAATTTAATATTAACAATTCAATAAAAAAAAATATATATGATTGATTTTTTAACCAATCAATTGTATACGTATTTGATTGATTTTTATAATAATTTTGTATATATGTATTTAATTGATTTAAAAAATAAATAGATTTTTTTTTAAATTGTAAGCAATTAAATCTTTTATATATCCATTTCTTTAATCACTTAGCTAATTAAATTCTCTTTAATAAATAAAAAAACATCTTTTAGTGCCCCAAGAGTGCAAGCGTAGGTATAATGTCATTTCTCTGGAGGGAGAGGCGGAAGGTGATTTTTGGTGCTTTTGTTTTTGTTCATTTGTTGTGTACACGGTGGTGATATATATATATATGTGTCTTGGCGGGTTCTGGGGTGTGCCTGTGTGTGTGTGTGGGGGGGGGGGGTGATATGGTGAGTCCCGCAGCGACAAGATTGTAAAAGATTATGTGGAAGTTTGAGGTAGCAGCTCGGGATCCACCAGGGGGCGCCGCACACTGTGTACTATTGCTAGGGCGTGTGTGTTTTTGTGAGTGGTTAAACAAAATTGTTATCCATGTATAATACCATGACCAAATCTCTGACGGTAATTAATATATGGGTCGTTCTCAGAAACTGTGTACCACTTTCTGACAGGGAAACCGAAAGTGAAAAAGTTCCAAATGATAGCAGAAAAAAAAAAATATATATATAATATAATCTATATTCATATGAAGGTTTATATGTCGAAAAAAATTATGTTCACCTTTTGATTTTGATCTTATTGAAATATAGAAAGCTGTTAAAATGAACCGTGTAACTCCCATTCTTAACCTCATTTTAATACACACAACAAATTCAAACAAGATTTGATTGTTTATCGTTAAGCCAAAAGAATTGCTTCTCATAAGATAAGAAAAATGCTGGAAAAAAGCATTTGGGTAGATCTGTGGGGTCAATATGCAATTTTTCATATAGATATAAGCATATTTTGAATGCATTTTGTGGGCTAGAATAAATACATGTAGTATTGCTAACATAATTAATACACAGAGTCAACAATAACTATTTGTTTTACTACCCCCAAAAACGAAGGCAAAATCAATATGTAACATGGAAATAAAAAATGTGCTACATAGTTTCTGAGAATAACCCATATATATATATATATGTGTGTAGTCCAGTCTCACTTCGATAAGAGCTGAGTGAATGAAGGTTGAAACCATCATGAGTCGTATTGTGTGGAGGTGGGAGTTGGTTAACAGAATGGGGGGGGGGGGGGGCAGCAGCTGGGTATGTATATGTAGACAGATTAGCGAAATATCTTAAAGCTGCATAGTCCGATAAACCGTCAAATTTTCAAAACCAAAATAAATAATCTAGAATTGATTCTACATATCGAACTTAGATACCGAGGCACTTATTAAACATTTGTTGCCATATAAAAAGGGAATACTAAGAAAGCTTAATAGAAGCTGTTACTGCTGAAGCCTATGGTGTCAGAGCTTTGGCATGCTTGCCAACATTATTTTTGCATGTTTGCACTTCAAATATCTCAAAACTTAGCCATCGAAAATCAAATTTACTTCAAACTAAAGTAAGGTAGATTGTAACAATCAATTTAATGTATTTATTTCAGAAAAATTACAGAAACCGCAAACTATCGGACTATGCAACTTTAAAGAATAGTAACTCTCGTTACTTATACTGAAAGCTGCATATACCGATATAAACAGCAAATTGTCAAACAAAAAACACCTATCTAGATTTGACCCTACCTATTCAAATTAAATAATGATGCACTTATTAAGTATTTGTTGCGACATAGAAGGGTGTGCTACATAACTTTAATAGAACCTGTTACTGCCGAAGCCTGTGGGTGTCAGAGTTTTGACAAGCACGCCATGTTTACACTTCAAATATTATTTCAAATTATAGCTACTTCAAACTAAAAGTAAGGTCGATTATAACAATCTGTAAAATATATTTATCTGAGAAAATGACAGAAACCCAAAACCATCGGACTGCAACTCACACGCACACACACGCGCACACACACGCGCACGGACGCACACACGCACACACACACACACACACACACACACAAGCAGGTCAGGCACCGGGTGATGGCGCCACCGGTAATATTTGAAAAATAATCAGGTAAATAATGCGATGGTATCTGATCTAGGAACTTCGTTAGCTTATACTTACATAAGTCCTTGGCTTGTGCATCACACACACACACACACACACACACCCACACCCACACACACATCCCTGCCATTTAAAGTTGAGTAATTGGGTTACCTGAGGGGAGGTTATCTAGATGGTTTAAAATGTTTGTTAAAGCATCCCTGAGGCTACAGACGTAAGTTTGGACCGTGGTCTTGGTTGTGTGAACCCCACTTTGCAGGAAGCCCACGCTAAAAATGTGTCTGTGAGAAAGGTACTTAGTTGTAGATGAACATATGTGACCCGACACCATGAAATGAGTCGGGTTGTGCGCCTATGCATTTTGAGTAATAGCCCATCATGGTTATATGGGTGAAATTATTGATATATTTTTGTTAATCCTAACAAATTTTCCTTTACTGTATATATTTTCATATCCACTGGGTAAAACTAAGTATATAACACCAAAAACTACTTTTATTACTCATTTGATCCTGAAACACCTTGACTTTAAAGTAAATTCTGTAAGGTATGTCATTTTCATGCCTGACAATGTTTGGCCAATTTTAAAATAATAATTTGATCAATTTTCATCCTAGATGAATAAATGTGGGATCATTTGAAAACTTACACTCTGCTCTTTCTGAATATGTCTTTAAATTCAATTTCCATGTTTGGGCCAATGTGACTCATTTCGTGGTGTTGGGTCACATTTGCTGTTGTACAGGCGCACCTGACCTCAACGCGTACATTGATGCAGTATTGTGATATTTGATAGTCAGTGTTGACACATAGGTGGCGCTAAATGGCAATTTATATTTGAGTAGAGCCATGCACTGCTTTGCTGTTCTGTACCTACATCATCCCTGTGACTGTTGATAGTGTCTTATAGCCGAGTACATTGTAGTCCTTTATGTGTGAAGTATGCCAAAACAGTCTAACCACAATGAACCCCAAACCGCCCTATAAATATATACAGTAATACCTCTTAAATCGACCGACCATGGGACCGACTTTAAATGGTCCATTTAGGGAGGTGTTCGGTTTAGGGAGGTTTTTAAAAATCATTACTATACGTTTATCGTATTGTATGTGCGATTGTTTGGAACCCAAATAAAGCGATCGGTATAGGGGAGTGGTTGGTTAATGAGGTTTTACTGTATATTATATATTTGATTAAAGGTAGGGGAATTAAACAAATATATATACATATATATATTTAGAAGGGGGTTGGGGTTCATTTATATATATAATGTAGGGGTTTTTGGTTTTTTTTTAAATAAAGAAAAAGGAGGTGTCTGCAGACGATGCTGCTGGTCAGGTCCAAAATGAAAATCTTAGCCATAGATCTTTAGAAGGATGGTTTCCCCATACCTGTGGAATGTGTGATTTAGAACTAGTGTCCTACCTGGAACTTGTAATGTAGAACTTGTATCCTACCTTGGACTTATATTGTAGAACCAGTGTCCTGCAAACTGGGTTACTGTTAGTTTATGTCCCTTGATAATACGGTAGTACTGATCTTCAGCAGGCAACTCTTGCAATTCAGACCAATGTTGTTCGTTGTACTGACACAGCAGGTGTCCTGTCTTCGGAGGGACACTGAAATGAAACGAAAGATGGTTTCTACATTGAACAATTTTGCCCGCATACGGCAAGGGTCCGTCGACAAAAGGGATTCGCTGAAGACAGGTACGACTGTAGTTACATATGATGTACACATGATAGATGGTAGCTAAAGTAATTATGTTGCTGATTATTTCTGAACAAAAAAAGATCGCTTTCTTGCTCCAGCGTTGTTTCTATGTGAGGGTTGTTCGGAGAAGCTGGTTATTTTTTTAACATTACTTGTTACAAAATACCTGCAGGTATGTATTGGTTGATTGATTACTAAGTGTTGATTGGGTTAGGAGGTTCTGGTTCACATGTGCCTCTGTAGTGTACAGGTCTACCACCATGGATGCATTCAGGGTACGCCGCAGAGTCGACTCTGAGACGGCTCCGTGACATCTTTTGGCAATTTGCATTCAAGGTGCGCCTCAGAGTCGACTCTGAGACGTTCAAGTAGGACGCAAAAACGCCTCCAAAATGGTTGCGTGTGTCAGCCAATCAGAGCTCTTCTGTCAATTGCAAATGGCTGCATGTTATGGAGGCTGCCATTTTTGAGGCAGCCAACAGCTAAATGTTGTTCAGACTAGCGCGACGTCGGGAATTTCTCCGAGGCGCACACTTGAACGCGGCCCAGGTGGCGTCTAGAAACTGTTCATTTATGTTTACAGAATACAGCAGCAGTGTGTAAGTACACCCAGTCAGGAACACTACTTGGTCATTCAGTATTTGTGTATGGATGCTATATATAGAGAAGGAGAAAACACAACACATGTATTTAGTATTTGGGGGGGGGGGGGGGGCATGATTGAGTCCTAAGCTAGGTTAGAACCCTGCCTCCTCATCAAAGCACCAAAACATCTAGTAATAGCAGTATCAATCTGCCCATGTAAGATGTAGTCTAAAGCTGCACAGTCCGATGAAACCATCACAGTTTGTAAACCATGACATCGTTTTGATCCTACATATCTGATTGGTGCACGCGATCCAACTTAGATACTAGTGCATACTATCCAACTTAGATACTGGTGCACATGATCCAATTTAGATACCGGTGCACACTATCCAACTTAGATACTAGAGCACATGATCCAACTTAGATACTAGTGCATACGATCCAATTTAGATATTGGTGCATGCAATCCAACTTAGATATTCTTATTCTTTACAATAAGTCGATATAATAGCACCAGTCACTCAAAAGCCATCGGACTATGCAACTTTAATATATTTTAATTATAAAGTGAGATGGATCCTATTTGTGTGTGTGTACAAATTGCCAAAGAAATTTAATAGCGTACTGCGTGATTATAGATAGTAGCAGTTTGAGCTGAATAAATGTACACTGAAATCACTAAGTGAAGTGGGCGTGGCTAAGAGGTTCTGCAAATTAATAATAGCTCCCAGGGCCGTGTTCTGGGTACGCCTTGGAAGTGCCTCGGAGACGGCTTCACTATGTCTTTTTGGCCAATTTGCGTTCAGAGTGCGCCTCGGAGTTGACTCTGAGATGTCTCGCTTTTCAGGTAGAACACAAAAAGCGCCTTCAAAATGGCCGTGCATTTCAGTGGGTTCAGCCAATCAGAGCTGTTCTTTCAATTGCAAATGGCTGCACACTATGGAGGCCACCATTTTCGAGGCACCTGCCAGCTATATACCATTCAGACTAGTGCGACGTCCAGATTTCTCCGAGGCGCACACTTGAACGTGGCCCAGGTTTTGTTATATGCACCAGTCATTAATGTTTACAATTCGTGTATATATTATGTTAATTAGTGTGAAATAAATAATTTCCAGACGCCTCAACAATGCAAATTATGTAGTGAAGCATGTTAATTAGTGAGTGATTACTAGTTCTGTGCGGTTTTATTTGCTCTTTGCCTCGTGCCAATGGTTGATGGCATATTCCCGGTGCATGTACAGTGTACAAATATAAAAGCATGCCTGTTGTTTGTTAAAGGGCAACGAACGAGGTGGTGGTTAAAGTAGGTCTGGTGCAGTCTCTTGTACATAGGTTCAAGCACGTAGATTACGTGTGAACAGCGAATTAATAAAACTACGTCATGTACACATTTAAATAGTTTTGTTACATGTGTATTCCGAGTTAATTTGACCAGGGATGAAAAATCTCCGCCATTTTTTTTCTTCATATTTACCAATTAATGTTAAACAAGATGCTAAGGAATCGGGATGTATATAACAAAATTGGTTGGTTCGAATCCTGTTCTTGCATGACCTGAGATGATACTAGAACATAAAACCCAAACAAGAGTGAGTTATGTATGGACGATAACATAGGCATTTTCCCGCGATTCCTAATTCGCCCTCGGGTATAATAATCCCGGTTTGATTTCCGCGTTTTTTTTGCCGGAGACCACTTTCATCCCCACAGACGAAAATGGCGACCGTCACGGTGGACGCGTCCGAGTTGGTTTAGCAGTATTTTAAAACTAAATACACCATAAATCGAAGGAATCTTATGGAATTATTTTACAGGATTGTTTGTTAATATGTTTTGTTTATTTTGTCAAAGTTTTGTAATTGATAAATATATCAGTTAAATGTGTTAGAGTGATCATTAGTTAGAGTGCTTGAACCTAAGTTTTGTAATTGATAAATATATCAATTAAATGTGATGTAGAGTGATCAATAGTTAGAGTGCTTGAACCTAGTATTGGCCAACATTACACAAACGCTAAGTTACATTCAACCCCTCCTTGTTTCAAGTTGCACAGCCACATAAAAACATTTATTCATAATACTCAGCCTGGTTTGATGGAGCATATAAATTCTCCATGTCAATGGGGTACCATTTTGCTTATCGGCACCATTACATCTACATTGTCTTTGATGTGATCTATTTTGTTGAATTGTTTCTCTGTTCAGTGGACGCACGCTCTCATTCCCAATTTTAACTGTCAGAAGCTGACACGGTCCTTTCATTAAGTATTAATAAATAAAAGTGCCAACAAAACGTAACAAAAAACCCGGTTTGCCTCAAAAGAAGACATCTCCACAAATGAATGGCGCAGGAGCATATGAAGTTTCGGCTCTGTCGGACGATGACCTCAGAGCTCAGTTGAAGGACCATGGAATCAACCCTGGACCCATCTTAGAGTCGACACGCCGGGTCTACGAGAAGAAGCTGTGGTGCATACTGGAGGAACATTTGCACAGCGAGGCAGTGCAGGTCGATTCACCAACACCTATACCCGAACCAGAACCACTGCCGCGCGCCGTGCCACCAGCACCACTGATAAAGCCGGTGTTCAGTGACCAAGATGATACCACTCTCCTCACCACTCCTACGACGGACCACACCTACTCCAGCTGTGCCACTCCACCAACCATTGGACCCAGCGGCGCGCCACCTGCTGCCAAGCCCATTCCGCGAGGCCCTCCCACACCACCTCGGAACATCGTCAATCACACTCCACACCCAGTTGCCATCACCTCTTCGTCCAGCCTCCCCACCACCACAATCACCTCCTTTTCCACGCACAAGAACAACAACACCATCACCAACAGGTCAGTCTCCCCACCCCGTGTGCCCGACAAGGACCCCAAGTCCAGCGACGATGAGTCCGTTGACACACGCCCAGCAGCCGCAGCCCAACCAGCCCCCCACTCCAAATACCCCACCAAGGCTGACTCTTGGTCCAAGGTAGTTCGAAAGAACAAACGCAAGACGCCCACAACCGCTACACCTCCACAAACCGAGTACCACGGTGATAGCCGCCGCCCCAAGAGGTTCCTTGCCCTCTTCCTCTTCAATGGCAAGTTAGAAGACACGCTGAAGGAACTCGACAAGTTCGATCGCACCCAAGGCACTACCCCTCTCTCCCTGGATAAATACCCTGACCACCTCGTCATTGGTGCCAAGACACAGGTTTCCCTCGACAGACTGCGAGCCTCAACAACTTTTACGGAGATGCGTGGATCAGCCAAGATGCACCACTATGTCATCTCTGGCCTCCACCCACGCATAAACCCCGCCGACCTGATAGGACGACATTCCATTCAGCGCCTCCCGGATAAATAAGGGAGACATTGCCACTTACTGTGCCAATGTCTTCACTGACCATCCAATAGACACCACTTGCCGGCTTGACTGTGGAGCCTACGGTCTCCTACGAATCGCCACTCCTCACCTCAGACCAACCTTTTGCACCACCTGCCAACAATACGGCCATTACAGGCATGAATGCAAAGCCACTGCCGCTGTCTGCGCACGCTGTGCCGCTCTGGGGCACATTGCCGCTAACTGTGAGGCACCCGTCAGGTGCTCTGCCTGCAAAGGTAATCACAAAGCCAAGAGTAGAGACTGCCCAGTGCGCATCCAGCTGTGGAAGCGGCTAAACCCACCCCTACTTCCCCCTCCTGCCTGCCCCACTCCCCCCACCCAACCTGAGGCCCCCCCTACTGCTGCCCTGCCTGTCCAACCTGATGCCCTCCCTTCCACTGCCCCTCCTTCTCCCTCTGCTTCCTCCTACCCACCCCTCACCACCACCAACGCATTGTCCCTCCACCCCAGCCCTGCCCCTCTGCCCCCCTCACTCCTCTCCCTCAACCTCACCGCCCCCAAACCCAAGATCTCCCACCCCTACTCCTCCCACCCACAGACCAGATCCATCTCCACTCAAACTGTAGCCACTGCTGACTCCTTCACCCAAACCACCTTCCCCTCCACACCAAGCGACCCCCCTGCCCCCGACCCAAATCCCACCCCTATATTCCTCCACATTCTTAATACATCACTTTCCAGAATAACACCCAGTATCTCAGTTGAGGCCCTAGCCTTCGGCTTAATTAACTGGCTCCAAGTCGACTCCAACATCCAGCATCTCCTTCCGCATGTCCCAAAAGACCTGCCAGCTTCTTTTTGTGCCGCCCTGACAGCTCAAAATGGAGGTACACAATAATGCCCCCACCAGCCCGCACTCCCATCCCCGTTCCACTAACAACTCTTTAACCATTCTCTCCTGGAACTGTGCCGGACTGAAATCCAAGATGGCTCTTCTTGGCAACACCTTAAAAAGAGAGAAAATTGACGTCGCACTTCTCCAAGAAACCTTCCTCATCGATCCACCCCATATCAAAGGCTACACCACATACCACGTCCCCGCAGTAAGACGCGCAGCAGCAGGCAGACCCTCAAGAGGAACCACCACATTCGTAAGCAACCACATCCACTCCACCAAGATCCCACCCAACAGATTCAACCCTCATGCTGACACCCTTCGCATACGTCTCCACCTAGCACACTCCGTCATGGATGTATACAACATTTACAACCCTGTCAACACTACTTATACTCTAAACCACATCTTCCGGGCCCTCGGCAACGGCACAGATCACCAGGTTGTCATGGGAGACTTTAACACCCACCACTCCTCCTGGGGACGCAACAACATCGATTCCCCTCGAGGCTGTGTCCTCCTAGCAGAGATCCTCGACTCAACATCCCATTCTATCCTCAACGATGGCTCGCCTACTTACAGGGCAAGCACATCAATCGATCTCTGCATCACCGACTCCTGCCTTGCAGCCGCAGCTTCCTGGGAGCTCACAACACTATACTCAGACCACCACGCAGCTCTCCTCCACACCAATGCACCCAAAGTCACCCACCCCCCACCATCACCCAGATTCAACCTAAACCACGCAGACTGGGCAACCTTCAACCTTCGTCTAAAAAACTTAATAGATCTGAACCCACCGACCACATGTGATGAGTTCACAACACTCACTTACCAAGCAATGTCAGACACCATAAAGCAAACCATCTCCTGTAATCACACTGGCCGCACCACCTCCAATGCAATGAGGAGAGCAAAAAGATTCTGCAACAAACTCCTCTACAAGCTACGCACGAACCCCAACCGAGGCACTGGGAATCTCGTTAAAATAGCCACCAGTTGGGCCAAAGATGTCGAGCTTGCCGAATCAGACAGGAAGTGGAAACTCTGGTGTACCAAAATAAACTCTCACACCACCTCCAGACAACTCTGGCGCAAACTTAACAGCATCCAGGGGAGACTCACCACCCCCCCACTCTACCCACACCCTGGCCAAATTGCAGCAGAACACAACAAAATGTTCACGGACAGAACAGACCCTGCAATCAACCTCCCTTATGCCCACCAACAAGCGCTCACCAGGAACTCCACCTGGAGAGCCGACCTCATAGACATTTCAACAGCCACACCATCCACTCATAATCTTGACACCCACCTGACCAGGGCTGAGCTTGACCGAGCCCTAGGCAAAACCACAAAGAAGACAACCCCGGGAGCCGACGGAGTCCCTAACACTGCATGGACAAAGTTATCTGCCACTAACAGGGAAACTCTCCTCCCCCTCCTCGACAATATCTTCTACAATGCGGACATACCCCAATCTTGGAAGGATGCTGATATCATCCCCATCCCCAAGAAAACCCCGGGCGAAGTCAGACCCATCTCCCTTCTCCAATCCCTCGGGAAGGTTAGTGAAAGAATTGTCCTCGCCCGTCTCCAGATGGTCACAGAAGACCCCACCACTGGCCTACCTGAGGAGGTCATCGGCTACTGAGTAGGACGAGGCACTCAGCACGCCGTCGCCACCCTCATTGAGAGCATTTCCTATGGCCTTGGTACTGGACATGAAACTGCAATCATCTTCCTTGACCTCGAGAAAGCCTTTGAGCTCATCGACCACAACGTGGTACTGACATCAATGGCTGATCTTGGCATTGCCGGCCGGCCTCTTGCATATCTCCGAAATTACCTCCAGAACAGGCGAGCCAGAGTATGTGTCCAAGGCACCTCTTCTCCCTACCTCAAACTAAAAAATGGCGTCCCCCAGGGTGCAGTGCTCAGCCCCCTCCTCTTCAATGCAGTGATGGCATCTCTCGTTAGGAGGCTTAAACAAGACCTAGCCACCCGAGAGATCACAGACACAACCATAGTCTGCTACGCAGATGACATTGCCATCACCTGCTCCCATGCGATCAATGCACAGGATCTCGCTGAGCAGGTGCTCCACCTGGTAGGAAACGCCTGCCGGGACCTTGGATTAAAAATCTCCCCCACCAAGACCAAGATCATGCACATGTTCAGAGGTCAACCACTTCACCCCCTCTACCTAGATGGATCCCCTATCGAATGGGTCTCCACCTTCGACTACCTAGGTATCCGTCTAGACCGAGACCTGAACATGAGAGCCCTCTGCCGCCACTTGGCCACCAGAATGACCAACAGACTCCTCCTCATGAAGAGGATCTCCGGCTTCTCCTGGGGCGCCCCGGACAGTGTACTCGCACTCTTCTACCGCCAGGCAGTCCGCTCCCTCTTCGACTACGCTGCGCCCACACTCGCTCTCACAGCCCTCGGGCTTGACAACCCCCAAACTCAACTACCCAAGAACAAGATCTTTTTGAACGAGTTCCGGAAACTTGAGAACATCCAACACCGGGCTGCCAGGCTTGTCCTCCGTGTTCCCAGCACCACCAGGATCGAGATCCTCCTCCTTGAATCCGGCCTCCCTCCCCTCCACCTCCGAGGCAAACAACTTCTCACCACCGATCTCACAAGAACCCTTTCCTCAGGCCTTTCAACAACAATCCGCAGAGCCGCGGCCTACCTCCGAGATGGGACCCGCGTTCACCCTCACATCTCCTACCGTCTCAAGAACGCCATCACCACCCTCAAGGACTCCCACGGACTCCACATTGCAGACTTCGCCCTGAGCCCTCTCAAGCCACCTTGGGTTTCCATCCCAGTGGAAACCCGAACCACCAACCTAGTTGCTGCCAAGGCGGCTTACACCACCCCAGAACTCCACTCCCTGGCTCTCGAGGCCATAACTCAGGCGAAGGTGGAATTTCCTCTCGCAAAGACTGTCTACACCGATGGCTCCCTTAACCCAACATCAGGTAGAGCAGGAGCCGGAATCTTCATCCCCTTCTCCAACACAAAGAACACCACCAGGGTGTCAGACTTTGCTTCCACTCTCGATACCGAGCTCGCCGCCATTCACTTGGCCCTCGAAGACCTCCACAACTCAAGTGCCATCATCATTACCGACTCTCTGAATGCCATCAAAGAGATCGCCCACCCAAATGCCCGACACTCCCTTGCCGACGCAATCCATATTAAAATCTTCACCAGACATCAGGCACACCTCAAAACAGTCCTGCTATGGGTCCCCTCGCATATAGGACTGTATGGTAATGACCAGGCCGACTATGCCGCTCTAGCCGGTGCCAACCGAGCAGACGTAGAGACAGCCATCCTTCCATCCATCACCAAACTGGCCGCCGCCGCTTCTCGAGCCACCACCAAACTCTGGGAACGAGCCACACAGAAGGAACAAGTACGGAACCCTTATTCAATAAGCTGGCTCTGGTACACCCTGGTCAGAACGAACATCCCCCATCCAGTCGGCCTTCCTGCTTCTACACAAGTCGCCATCAACCGCTTCAGGACTGGCTACCGCCGTTGGATTGATGTCCCCAACCTCCAGCGCTGTCCCTGCGGAACTAATATCTTTAATGTGGCCCACATACTCGCCTCATGTGGCGCCATCGACAGATCTGCCATCAGCGACTTCATGGAGGATGCTGACCGCCAACTCAGCGACAACAGGGCCGCTCTGGCTATCCTCTCCAGGATTTCCAAGTCATCCTGGAACGCACTTGCGCGCTTCTACCGCCAGAATGCAGACATCATCAACACTGTCGGTCGCCCAGTTCATGACATCGGGGACTAGCAGGCTCCACCTCATCGCCATAGCTGACTTGGTGCCACTACTAACTAACCACTAATTTTCACTGCAACAAACAGGTAACCCCACCCTCTGCCTAACTAATCCTCCTCACTTCACTTCTTCCTCTGGCCTTGGCCGGACTTACGGTGCATACCGGTGAATCTGGAGGGACTGAAGTTTGGATCCTGGTCGAGTCAAACCAATGACTTATAAAATGGGTACCTGTTGCTGCTAGGCGCTTGGCGTTATGAAATCAGGACAGGGACTGGGCGCACAGTGTCAGGATAATGTGACTGTGTGGGACATCGGGTCATGGCGCCGGCGGCCTGATTTCCCAGTGGGGCAGCACTATAAAGTCGCCATGAGTGCGCGCTGTTATAAGTCGGTGCACATCCTTGTATGGCCTAGGGTCTTACTGGGGTGTAAAACTACACCAACCACCCAGCCTCCCCCGGCCCTCTCAGAGGACTGTGGTTGGACTCTTAGGCTGCCTTGTTCTTCCTCCGCCCCCTCCCCCCTGCCCCTCAATTCCTCTGATCACTACACACCGTAACCCAACTCCCGACCACATGGGACTGCTTTCAGCGGTGCCCATTCAGTGCTGCAGATTTGCAGCCTTCAGCGCACCAATGCGACTGAAAACTCCCCAAAACAACAACACTTTCATCCCCGTTTTACTGCCCGGTGGTTCCCGAAGAATGGGCTGAAGCTGTGACCTGGCATGTTTGCACACCGGGACGTAATCGATTAACACGACCCGGGCGACGCTGGTCACCCGAGTCATCAGAATTTCAAATCGAACACCGTGAGTGGAGTCAAGAAATACATGTGCCGTGTGCAAAACTACCCGACCCCAGTAACCCACCTCTTGGCTGGGGTTTGCTAGGAGCGATGACGTCATGTCTGTGCTGGTACCTGTAGGATAACAGCTACCAGTACACGTCCTACATGTTGTTTTAATGATTTTTTTTAATAACCCAGATTGTCAGCTTCTACAATCATAAAATACTTTGAATCCTATTTTCCTGTACATATATCGGTTATTGAAAAAAAATATTAAGTTTTAGATTAAGCCACCATTTTGTCCACCCCGAGCGTATTCGTTTATTTAACCCGAGTCTGTAGGATGTGCGCATGTGCCAAAAAGTGGCTCGGGTGACCCGAGTTGATTAATCGATTACGCCCCTGCCCTATCCTTCACACTGGGCGTAATCGATTAATCAACTTGAGTCACCCGAGCCACTTTTTGCCGCATGTGCACATCCTACAGACTCGGGTCGAATAATCAAATACGCTTCTCCACGCTCGGGGTGGAAAAAATGGTGTATTAATCCAAAACCTTTATTGTTGTAATAACCGATATAACTACAGCAAAATAGGATTTAAAGTATTTTATGATTGTATGGTTTAGTTATATTTCCATTTCATTAATCTGTGTTATTACCAAAAAAAAAACATGTAGGACTGGTACTGGTAGCTGTTATCCTGCAGGACGGTACCGGCACAAATGTGATGTCATCGTTCCTAGCCAACCCCAGCCAACAGGTGGGTTACTGGGGTTGGGTCGTTTTGCACACGACACGTCTTTTTGTCAACTCCACTTGCAGTTTTCGATTTGAAATTCTAGCAACTCTGGTGACCTGAGTCGCGTTAATCGATTACGCCCTATAAGCCCTAACCACGACCCCCACCAAGTCAGTTCGAACCCATAAAGTTGTTAATAGATATCACCTCCTACATGCATGTGTAGCAGTGTCTGACCCACCATAGATAGCATGGCCAGGTAACTAACCGACTAGTGGCTGAGTGGAACTTGGACGTGACGTATTGCACAATTAAGAACTAAAAATATGTTTATAAAACAGGGATGAAAGTGGTCTCTGGCAACGCGCGGAAATCAAGCCTAGATTATTACACTGACAGCGAATTTCCACAAAAACATGTATTTCCTCCCATAGGATTAACACTGTCAGGGAATCGCGGGAAAATGCCAGAAGTCAGGTTTCAACTATCCTTCTTGTGACTGTAATATCACCCATAAATAACTATCTCTTTTATAGATTTTATTCTCCAGCAAAATCTAAGATCATATAAGAACGGGATTCAAACTAACCAATTGTTGCCATATACACCCTGATTTCTTGATATTTTGCTTAACGTTAATCGGTCAATATAAAAAATAGCGGAAATCCGCGAAATCGCGGAGATCTTACATCCCTGAATGGAAAACAAAGCAATTAAGAGCAGTGAAGCTGAAATACTATTTTGAACTAAATGAGAAATATGTACAGATTCCTGATTTTTTCTTTTCATTCTTTTGCTAAAATAAATATAAAGCACTCAGAATTTCTGGTAAAGTATACCATTTATTTAGATTCTCACAGAAAAGTATAATGCTGTGGTCTCAAACACCTGTATTCCATTCTCATACATTCATTATGTGGGTTTCCACATATGGTGTTGATTCTGTGTTAAATACAACTATACAACCATCTTGTACACTATCGCAACCTACTTTCTAGTTTAGTAAACACACCTCAATCATAGAAATATACCTCAGATTCATTCTGCTCTCCATAATATATACAAGAAGAGTTCAGGCGCAAAACCATGTAAACGCCAATCCAAAAATTTAGTTTAAATAAAAGATTTTCTACCTAAAAATAAAGTTTAAAGCTCATTAATTCCACTTTTCATAGTGTAGTGGTCTGCACTGACCTCTCAGGCAAGTAACCACATAGACAGGTAGGCGTGGGGAGTGTATTGATATCAGGGAGCCTAGGTGGTGTAATGGTTAGCACACTGGCCCGGAATGCAAAGAGATGTGGGTTCGAGTCCCGCTCTAGGCACAGTATTTCCCATGTTCATCACCCCCACGACACTGGTTGCCGTGATCGGGATCCTGTACAAGCTTTGCGCTGTATGGTTGTTGAACCTACCCTGTGTATGTATGTGTTAATGCATTGCCTGTATGTATGTAATTGTAAGCATTACAAGACTTACAATTCCAGGGGGACGAGTGTAGTGGTCTGCACTGACCTCTCAGGCAAGTAACCACATAGACAGGTAGGCGTGGGGAGTGTATTGATATCAGGGAGCCTAGGTGGTGTAATGGTTAGCACACTGGCCCGGAATGCAAAGAGATGTGGGTTCGAGTCCCGCTCTAGGCACAGTATTTCCCATTTTCATCACCCCCATGACAATATGATCACATGGTTATGGAGCAATAAACCAAACAGTAGGAATATAAAAATATAAACTGTTCGAAGGTTTGATTCCAATGTTTCTCTCAATTTTTGGATTGGTGTTTACATGGTTTTGCGCCTGAACTCTTCAATTTTTCAATCCAATACTTAGACGTGATGACTCCCTTTTATTCTATGTATACTTTATATATACACCTCAGTCATACATGCTTTAGTACATCTCCTGAGCAACTCGCATACACCAAAGTCCTGGGGAGGGTAACTTATATTCGGTGTATAGATAATATACCTTCCATTTCAGTCAAACATGTTCTCGCACATCATCTGACCGAGTTAGATATGCCTAATACCTGGGCATGATAACTTTTATTCGGTATATATACGTAATATACCTCCCATCTCAGTTGAACATGTGCTCGCACATCATCTGACGGAGTTAGATATGCCTAATACCTGGGCATGATACCTTTTATTCGGTATATATAGATAATATACCTCCCATCTCAGTTGAACATGTTTTCGCACATCACCTGATCCTGTTGGATATGCCTAATACCTGGGCATGGTAACTTTTATTTGCTATATATACGTAATATACCTCCCATCTCAGTTGAACATGTTTTCGCACATCATCTGATCCTGTTGGATATACATAATTCTTGGGTAAGGTGATTTACTCTGTGAATATACAATATATCTCCCATCTCAGTCGAATATGTAATCGAATCATGAGTACTCAATTCATAGACATGGGAACTTTTATTCAGTGTATACTTTATACGTTTGTTATTTCAGTCAAACATGTTTTCATACATCGTCTGATCGAGTTGGATATACCAAATTTGTGGGTATGGTAACTTTTATTCGGTACATATATATCTCGGATTTCATCTTATTCGAACATGTTTTCGCACATTGCTTGACCCGAGTCCAATATACCTAATTCTTGGACGTGATAACTTTTATTCGGTATATATATGTACTGTCTCCGATCTAATCTCATCACTTAACTGAGTCGAATATACCAAATTCTTTGGCATGGTAATTTTATTCGGTATATGTATATAATATATCTCCCATCTCAGTTGAACATGTTTCCTCACATATCACCTGACCGTGTTGAACATACCCAATTCTTGATCATGGTAACGTTTACCTGATGTCTGCTTTATAAAGCAGAACACGTTTCCGCACATATTGCCTGACTGTGTCGAACATACCCAATTCTTGGACATGGTAATTTTTATTCTGTGTTTACTTCATAAAGTGATTATCTCAATCGAACACGTTTCAGCACATATCGCCTGACCAAGTCGAATATACCCAATTCTAGGAAAATTGCTACATTTATTCGGTGTCTACTTTACAAAGCTATTACCTCAGTCGAACATGTTTCCGCACATCTCGCCTGACCAAGTCGAACATACCCAATTCTTGGACAGGGTTACGTTTATTCGGTGTCTACTTTCTAAAGCTATTATCTCAGTCAAACATGTTTCCGCACATATCGTCTAACCAAGTCGAACATACCCAAATGGTATTGTTTATTCTATATCTACTTTACAAAGCTATAACCTCAGTCGAACAGGTTTCCGCACATATCGCCTAACCAAGTCGAACATACCCAATTCTTGGACATGGTAACGTTTATTCGGTGTCTACTTTGCAAAGCGATTATCTCAGTCGAACATGTTTCCCCACATATTGCCTGACCGAGTCAAATATACACAATTCTTGAACATGGTAACATTTATTGTGTTTACTTCATAAAGCGATTATCTCAGACGAACATGTTTCCGTACACATCACCTGATCAAATAGAACATTTTTGGACATGGTAACGTTTATTCGGTGGCCACTTGACAAACCTATTATCTCAGTCGTACATGTTCTCATACATCTCTTGACCGAGGCGGATATACTCATCCTTCTCGTCCGGAGTCATCCGGTCCACCATTTCTTCGGTGACCTCATTGTAGGGGACCTTGATGTTGCCGACTGTCACCATCGGTGCTGCGTCATCGTCATCTTCACTATCCACCATCTCCTCCACACCGCCACCAATCGCTGCAAAACAAAACAAAAAAGCAAGACAGAAAATAAGAATTGGTGGAGGGAGGAGGATTATTTTATTCTCCAGAATAGTACATTTGTCAGTCTCAAGGTTTTGGTCTTCTAGCAAACCGGGCGTGGTAGCCGAATCGGTAGAGCGCGGGCCTCGCGTGAGAGAGATCGAGAGCTCTGTTCCCAGTCGAGTCAAACCAATGACTTATTAAATTTATACTTGTTGCTTCCTAGCTTGGGGCTCAGAATTAATAGGATAGGGCAAGGACTGGTTATCTCAGTGTCAGGATAATGTGACTGAGTGGGATATCAGGTCATGAGTCTGTCAGCCTGATTTCCCAGTGGGGCAGCAATATAAAGTTGCATGAGTGTGGACTGTGACAATTTAGATCAGTGGGGACAATTTAATGGAATTCATTCAAGGGTTTTCAAGACTAATTACCGAAAAATAGGCTAAATTCAAAGCTTTTCAAGACTAATTACCCAAATAGGTTAGATTCAAGGCTTTTCATGGCTGTGAAATGGGACAAATGAAGTTCAAGACTTTTCAAGACTTTCCAGGCCCCGAACGGACCCTGCACTTTTTACGACAATGTGAAAATGTTGAAAACTTTGGATGGTCGCTAACATAGTAACAAACACTGCACACCGCGCGCAACAACCCTCCCCCACCCTCTCCTCACCTTGCGCCGCGGTCTGCGTGGCAGTCTTCATTGCCATGGCGAAGTTCATCTGCGTCTTGATCTCTGCCTTGGTCGGCTTGGCCTCGTCCTCTTCCTCCTCCTCGCTCGTCGACGTGTCATTGTCGCTGCCGGGCGGCGCCCCCGGGCCTCCCCGGCCGGGCCGGCCATGCAGCACCGTGCCGCCCGCCCCGCCCTTCTTCTCATGCGCTAGCAGCGTGCGCATGATGTCATCGTTCTTCAGGGTGCCCGTCGCGCTGCACTCAGCGTCCGATTGCGCCGACAGCAGGTCCTGTTTGGCATGGTGAGGTGAATTGTTTTGTTTGTTTGTTTTGTTTAACGACCCGCCAGCACAAAAAGTAAACGCTGGCTATTGGGTGGTCGTCATACAGTGGTTAAAGATATCTGAGTAAAAAAATTACATTTCAAACAGGTCAAATAGAACATCGGCTATTGGGGGGGGGGGGGGGGGCATTCATAGAGTGGTTTGAGATATCTGAGTAAAAAATTTACATTTCAAACAGGTAAAATAGAACATCGGCTATTGGGAGGCATTCATACAGTGGTTAAAGATATCTGAGTAAAACATTTACATTTCAAACAGGTAAAATAGAACATCAGCTATTGGGAGGCATTCATACAGTGGTTAAAGATATCTGAGTAAAACATTTACATTTCAAACAGGTAAAATAGAACATCAGCTATTGGGAGGCATTCATACAGTGGTTAAAGATATCTGAGTAAAACATTTACATTTCAAACAGGTAAAATAGAACATCAGCTATTGGGAGGCATTCAGACAGTGGTTAAAGATATCTGAGTAAAACATTTACATTTCAAACAGGTAAAATAGAACATCGGCTATTGGGGGGCATTCATACAGTGGTTAAAGATATCTGAGTAAAAAAACTAAACATTCCAAACAAGTAAAATAGAGCATAGAAATGTATGCTAAAAGAGTGTACAACTGATGTAAAAATGACAAGTGGTATATGATAAATAGAATCAACAGTAAAAGACTTTTTAAGTTAAAAATGGAAATTGTTACCAGTTTCCCTAGAAAGTTTAATAATAAGTTGCGGATGGAATTGGAACGACTCCATCACACTCTCGTTTCCAAATACATTATCTGTAACTGGTTGTAGGTGAGGACATCTCACCAAAATGTGATGTGGTGCGGTGAAGGTGAAAGGTTATAAATGTAGGACCGGAATAACAAATTCCTATAACCTACCAAATTCTGTATATTTGGTATCAAGGTATATACCCGCACCCATTTTCTTGTTGGCAGGGCTTTCACCGTTCAGACATGGAAATAGATATATTGCTAATGCGCCAATACACATATGCAGAGTCTGTACACACGTGAAGATATGGCTGTTTTTGATGGGAATTCAGGCGAGTATTGGTCTTTTATTATGTGTAGGTATGTCAGATTATCTTAGGCTGAATGGCGATTTCGGAATAATTTAGATTAGTGGGGACAGTTTAATGGAATTCAAGGCTTTTCAAGACTAATTACCCAAAATAGGTTAAATTCAAGGTTTCAAGGCCTTGAAATGGGGCAAGATTTATCAAGACTCAGATAAAGGCTTATAGCGTACCATATCAGTAGTGGATAAGTAATAGACATCATTATACAGGCTAATAGAGTACCAAATAAGTAGTAGATAAATAGTGAGAACAAAACACTTGCCTTGTTATAGGCGCTCGTGGCCGCTGCAGCAGCGCCCTCTACAGTACTTGTCGAGATCCAGGCTGGCGTCTCCTTAGTCGGTACCTTCTCCATCTTTGCCGCTTCGTCCATCACGTCGATTGTGATCTTGTTCTCCTGGTCCCCGAACCCGATCGACTTTGTCGCATCCCCACTCCACTTCGGCCCTGTGGAACTCTTCGGGTGAGACGATGATTTGCTGCAAGGATCACATGATACATGAAGCGTTTAGCTGGCAAAACCCTAGATAAAAGACTACATTGTCATTCATCCCGTACTTGCAGTAGGGATGAATGACAATGTAGTCCAAATATGGGCGAAAATTGCTTTAGTATGGAACAGGAAGTAGAATTCCTGGTTCCAGTATCAAATGGCTATTTATATTGCACAGAGTTACTAAGTTAGTGAAATGGGAGAGAATGCAAAAAGATAAAATAGCGACTCCAGAATTATATCGATTTGCCATTAAAGTCTATTAAGCTACATGTTTTATTATATTTTTCAAAACAAAAGTAGCGGGATATTAACATATGTAAAACCCTGAGAACACAAAATCAGTGTTTGTACCAAGGCAGAAATAAAAATCCTACTTTTGTGTAACCAAAATCTTAGTTTTCTTCCAGTACTTAAACATAAAAAAACAAAGCTGTCAGACAATTAACAATATATATTTTGAATAAAGGAACTTATTTCATTAGCATTCCAAAAAATTTATGATATTCAAGTGAAGTCTTGAACAAAAAATGTAAGTAAAATTTAACGGATTCCTCCAAAAATAATGCAAAATCTGACTTTATCCAACAAATATGTGAATATCCAATAAAAGAAAGTTGGATAATCCGACTCTGTACAAACACTACAAAATATATATTTAATATCAAAAGCGACATATAATAAACAACACCACACCACCCACCCTGTGAGGTCCTTCAGGTCAACCGGCTCGGGCTCGAGGATGGAGTGTGCCAGCTTCACGTCTTCCACCTCTCGGAGCAGCGCGAAGATTGGCGAGATCTGCTCGTTGAACTTGACCATCAGCGTCCGCGCGTCCGTCTTGGGCACCGCCGTCGCCTCCTCCTGCACCTCCGTCTGGCAGTAGGTGCACAGGAACTGGCCGGCAGACGGGTCGAACAACTGGTCCGCCTCCAGATCGGTGAAAGTCTTAGTACATGAAGGGCAGTTGAAGCTCGCCCTGCTTGTCGATTCACGCTCCTCCATCTCGATCTTCTTCCGCATGATGTCGAGCTTGTACTTGACGACGTTGACGAAGGTGCTGTAATTGATGAAGTAGTAATTGTGCCGCGTCGTGCGGCCTTCGGCGTCTGTCTCGACGCGCATGCGCACTTTGATGAACTTGTCGTTCTTGAGCATGACGAGTAGTGCCCTGATCTGCTTGCGCTCAAACTTGAGCAGCTCGAGCATGTCGTCCTCCTTCATGCACGGATGGTGTACGAGCATGTCGATGATGAGCGCATGCTCGAAGGAGTAGAAGCCGCGCACGATGTAGCGAATGAGACGCTTCAGAGTGGCGGGCACCTCGGTCAGGACCTCGGCGTCCATCGTGAGGCCCGAGGTGTGATGTGGGTGTAGGTAGGTACAAGAGCGAGAGATCGAGTGTTACTGGAGCCAGAGTGCTTGGCCGGCGCAGAATCCCCTGCAAAAGAACACAAATTATGTAATTAAAAAAAAAATTAAGACAAATGATTTAAATTAAAAGTTTATACTTGTCAATACCTACCCCGACCTCGGCATAATATTAGAAGAGGAGTAGGACTAGTAGGAGCAGTGGAATGAGGAAGACCAATTGTCAGCGATTGAAATATCCCCTATTTAATCAACTAATTATTTCCACATTAATGAGTTATTACAGCCGACTTCAGGTGGGACAAATTAGAAAAATTGGGGTTTGAAAACTTTGGAACAATCGTAAAACATGATTTCACGAAATATTTTTCGTGACAAATATAATATTACATAGAAAAGTTTTTTCTCTACAAATCTGGGTAGATTGTTAACCACCATTTAGCACTCACTCTCAACAGTTTGGACTTAACCATAGAATGGGTATGCTAATGAGAGCAATCAAATTTGTGAGATTTTTAAAATGTGGATATAGCTTAAAGACAATGTAATCACATTATAGATATTTGCATTCTGATCATTTTTTTTACAAACATCAAGTCAATATCTCAAATAGAACCAGAGATATTAATTTTCTACAGATTTGATCATGGACAGTTAGTGAAAATCCCATGATTTGCCATGTTTGATGTCAAATTGCTCAACAGATATTTATTTTCAAGGTCTGAAAAAAATTGAGATTAGAATTTCTACTAGAAATAATAAAAAAATCCAGCAAACGGAAATACCCCTATATGGGCGCCGCCATTTGTAAACTCGTGTAGTAGTCTGAACATGAGCTCTACTATCACGCGGTAGCAGCGGAGACTACGACGCCACCAGCGCAGTACCATTACACTGCGCCAGGTGGCGGCACGGGTAGCCACCGGTCAGACACCAACTGGGCTGACCTCTACTGCGTGTGGCTGACCCACCCCCTCACACACACCTATAGAGTCGATGTGGGATCTGGCGAGTCAGGGGGCGGGTCAGACAACTACTGACGCCGCGGAGAGCAGATGGTTCAATAAACCAAGGGTGAAGCGTACACTGTATTGAATCTTGGTGTTCTTCCGTGTGACTGCGTGTGAGAGAGAGTCGGAGGGCCGTGGGCCATTACACTCGTGTTGAATAACAGAGTAATCAAAATCCAGCAAATGGAAACGGAAATCGCTCGTCAAGCTTTGCTACGTAGCAAACAGGGTGGATGACAGCGATTGGGTAATAATAGCCTATGACCTGCTAGAATTTCAAATCGAACATTGCGAGTAGAGTAAAAAAATGCATGTGCAATGATAAAATACTTTAAATCCTATTTTGATGTAGTCATATGGGTTAAACCACCAATTTTTCCACTCCGAGCTTATTCGTTTATGCAACCCGAGGTTGTATATTCTGCACATGCCAAGAGATGGCTCGGGTGACCCTAGTTGCTTAATCGAATATGGGCGCCAAGGACAAGGGGGATCGGTCCTAAGCATTGCTTATTCGTATTAATTTTTTTTTAATGATGTGATTCAAATGTAATTTGCCTTCAGTAGGCAGCTTCAAACATCAGGATTTAAGTATTTGCAGAATTATGAAAAATGTGTGTGAAATTAAGGGAAAAATTAATTATTCAAAAATTCATAACTCAGGGACTAATAGACCAATTTTCCATTATTCTATATATTTGTAATCAGATTGATAAGAGCTTTCCTACTGTACCATTTGCAAATTAACTTCATAAAAAGAACAATTCAGTTTGGAGTACCTAGTATTAATTTAATCTGCATTTCATTTTCAACTTCAAGTCTATACTATACTATAGTCTATACTATAGACTATAGTATACTGTATAGACTATAGCGATCATTAATGATTAACCTAATCATATCCCATAGATGTCGGCCATGTCACAGTGTTGTGAGGTACAATATTCAGTAATGACTACGAAGGGATGCGGGAGTATAATCATGAATACTTCTATTTCTTTTTCTAACATTTTAGTCTAAATTTAGAGGAACGCGAGTCCCGAGGTTGTGGACTTCAACTTGTGCTGTTAGTTACTGCTTGTCACAAGCAGTAACTTGAGCCTTGTGCAGTTGTGGGCAGGAATATATCTACCCTTTACATTATATCTATCGACAATCAAACAAAACATTACAATAAGAGTTAAAACACAACGTACATCACCTAATCAACCGTGGCATGTCTGTAGTTACCAAGAAATACATCCAAAGAACAAAAGCGATTTAAATCTGTGGAAACTTTAGTTTACATTGTACTCGAGTGACAGGAGGCTGACATATTGGATCGTTGCAATAGCGCGACTCCAAATCATGTCTTCAAATTAGATCTATTTTAATGCTGCATGACCATCAATCTGTAATATATCTGATGTGGTTTACAATACATATATGATATAGTGCATATCTTTAAATAATTATATACTGCACGAATATCATGTCTTATAATTATATGCATCTTGTTGCTGTCACAATTAACAAGTGGTTCGCTTGTGAGCGTAAGTCAACATACAAAACGCCGGCTATCAGAGAGAAGCGGAAATAATATGGCGGCGATTGATAAAGTTCGGGTTTTGGTGGTTGGTGATTCAGGTAATATTTTTATTACTATCGAATTTTATTTTATTCCTTTGATCCAAACTTATGAATAATATATATTGTGACCGCCCAATGATGACTTTGAGACTATTTCATGGGACTTTAACGTCTAAATATGAGACATTTCTATTGCCGGGGCCTCAGGCTCAGTTGTCACGTCACTCGTAGTCGTAGACGTAAGTAAGGTCTAAGTTAGTAAGCTACTTCTTACAGGAAATTTGTATTTGATGATTTTTTATTTGACACTTCAGAATCAAAGCCAAGGGTAATAATGGGTAATGTAGTCAGTAGAACTCTTCAATATTTATATTTCTCTCGCTCTAAATCTAAAGAGTACGGCTATTATAAATAACACTGCCAGTCATTCACTGCCACTGGCACTGGCGACTGGGTCCTTATAAATAATTGTCAAATTGATTATAGTTGTCACTTATATCACTTACTTTCCATATATAATTTATGTCAAATTGACTTATTTCGTTTCAAGTCATTGAACTATTTATGTCTATTATATATTGAAATTTCACTTCAGCCATTGATTATTGAATTTTAGTTTTACGATAAAGCACATAATAACATGGTATTTGAATTCAAAACATGCAAGCAATTCACAATCAACAATTCTAAGATGCATGATATATTCTCCAAATTAAGCCCAATGTACATATATTTGATATTTGGAAATAGTTTATAGTAATTGTATTTATTTTAGTATTTGTCTTAATAAAAAAATGCACACATTCCGTTACCGTATTGGATAAGGCCCCCCCCCCCCCCCAATTGCAGCTGTATTTTATGCACCCCCTAAACTTTCGCCCATGCAGTAGTTTTTATATGGACCTAGTACAATTTAAATAAATGTTCGTATTCTGTTGACCATTCCAATATAGACTATTACTTACTGAGATGTTTTTTTTTGCATTTGCATGTTGACCTAATTAAGGAAGACGGTATATATTAAATATTAAAAATGAAAACATTATTTAAATGTATGCTCTATTTACTACGATACACAAATTGCGAGAATGTAGGATGCAGTTGAATTTCTTATTAGAGTCGGGTGTGTGTGGTGTTTTTTTTAAAGGGGGGAGTTACGAGAAAAACTGATTTAGTGATGAATAAGATAAACTCATTAATGGTAATCGAGCTATATAAATATTAATATAATTATCATCTTCCTGTTTTTATTGTAGGTGTTGGTAAAACATCGTTAGTACATTTGATTTGTCACAGCGCTCCAATTGCTAATCCTTATTGGACAATAGGCTGTTCGGTAGATGTCAAGGTGGGTACACACTAGTAGTAGTACAGCATCGTAACAGAACTGACTTTAACATTTATAAGCAACATTAATATTATTTCTACTGCCATAAATCGTTGTGCTGAGAGTAATTTCCAATTTCTTTTCGACATTGGGATTTCCCAGTTAACAAAAATATATCGTGTAATAATACAAGAATAGAATATAATGTAATAATAATGCAATGATGATTACAATACAATAATAATGATATAATACAAATAAACACTTACCCATGTTTTTGTTTTATCCAGGACCTAAGCAGCATTTTCTTCTTCCGTTATTTTTAATGGCTTGCAATATAAATAGTTTTGCTGGGGACATTTTGCATAGCCAACACACCCAGAAATTGCAGGGAGCGTCTATTATACATTGATACTAAATATACAGAATTTGGTAGGCTGATTGCTTGTTGTTATTCCGGTCCTACAATAGGTAACTTTTACTAGGATGGTTATGGTAATCTGTATCATTGTTGTATCCAAAACTTGTCGAGTCGGGACTTGAAGCAGTTCATGGTTTAGGCAGAGACAATATATTCCGGGAGGGAGTTCCATCTATCCACAATCCTATGGCTGAAGCTGTGTTTCCTCAAGTGTACACAGTATCTTTTTTTTAAACATTTTTTTGTCTATGACCACGGGTCGGGGTTGATGTTGGGAAGCTAAAGAAAATGGAGAAGTCAATGCGGTCTATATATATTTATATCTATTATATGGAATATTGTATCGGCCTTTAACTTCACCTACACGCCTGTGCCCTCTCCTGTTTCCTTTCAGTTACATCAGTACAAAGCTGGGACGCCGGCAGAGGAGACATTTTTTGTAGAGCTATGGGACGTGGGCGGGTGGTCAGCTCACGCAAATAGCCGGTCCATTTTCTACAATCCAGTCCATGGTAGGTCACCAAAATGGCTGCAAATCTCGCGCTAGTGAGGAGAAAAAAACAAGGGGGGGGGGGAAATCACACCAGAATTCTAGTTATCATGCAAACCCTTGTCGGGCCCATTCTGACATTTGGTCCTGGCAACAACAACCACAATAAACCAAACCATGATCTTGGACTTATACAAGAAATAGTGTTTATCATATATAATCTAGTTTGCGCTTTATAGTTTGAGTTTTATTTAACCACAAACATGTGGTAAGGTAACTATGGCTTCCCCAAAGGTGATCTTCCAAGTTCCAGGTGAGCAACACATGTTAGATTAAATTTAAAGTTCATACTAATGCAAAATACATCGTTACAACAAATCAGCAATTGGATTCTTTACCTAGAATCAGATATGTCCCTGTATGTATACATATATGTAAGCAAACGGAGCGGGACGTAGCTCAGGTGGTAGAGTGTACACTTGTGAAGGTGTGGATCATCCGATTGATCCTGCTCAGTGGACACATTTGCAGTTTGGGCTATTTTCCGTTCCAACCAGTGGTCCACAACTGGTTCATCAAATCCTTTGGTATATGTTGTCCTGTTTGTGGGAAAGTGCATATAAAAGACCCCTTGCTGCTTATCGGAAAGAGTAGCCTATGTGGCAGCAGCGGGTTTCCTCCAAAGAAATATGTCAGAATGACTATATGTTTGATGTCCAATAGCCAATGATAAAAATCAATGTGCTCTAGAGGCGTAGTTAAATAAAACAAACCTTTTTTTATATGTAAGCATTTTACACATACATATCGCCACAGGACAAGCGATGTCAAAGTTACATAATAGTGATTCCATGACTATATATATATTTTTATCTTCTTCTTTTTCTTTTTCTTCTTATAATTTTCAGGGGTCATCTTAGTTCACGATAAAACAAATAGGAAATCTAAAAAGAATCTTCGAAAATGGTTGGCAGAGGTTCTCAATAAGGAATCGAGGGACAACCGAGAAGAGTGAGTATGCCTCCTGTGCCAGCCATGCTTCTTAAATAATAAGCCACCTAGCGTCAAAAGGGAACACCAACACCTCGGTAGTAGTAGATTGCGTGGTAGGACCCACTGTAGTGTCATCTTCTATCACATGGTCCGTATGGGACCTGGAAAGTCTTTAAATCTCTTGTACTTCATTTGCCCATGTCAAGGCGTTGAAAAGCCTTGAGTTCCATTAAACGGTCCCCAGTAATCTAAATTAGTCCGAAATCGCTATGCGCCATTGTTATTTTTTCCCTGAAATCCAAATGAAAATAGTCTTGAATTCCTATCAAAAATAGCTTTGAAATAGCCTTGAATTCGATATCTTCACGCACTCTGCAATCATTACAGCTAGTCAGCTATGCGGACTTCTGATTCTCATGGATGGCTTGGCTAAAGTTTTGCGCCCTTTTCTAAATAAATGACTGTATTCAGCAACTGGTTGCTAGTCAACACATTAGTTAGTCGTCGTCTTCAAAGATTTCTGACCAGATGGGATGGCCGAGTGAGTTGATCGTGTGTTTCCCGTTTTGGTAGATTGTGGGGTTTGAACCCTGCTCGAGTGTAACCGATGACTTAAAAATTGATACTTGTCGCTTCCTAGCTATGCGCTTGGCATTATTAGGATAGGTCAAGGACTGATTGGCTCAGTGTCAGGATAATGTGACTGAGTGGGATATCAGGTCATGGTGCTGGCCACCTGGTCTCCCATATATTAGGATGTATTGGAATGACAATTGAACCATTATTAAGCAAAATATACAAGAAATTTTGGAATGATGGAACAATTATTAACCCATGTATACAAGCGTTGTTGCAAAGAATTATTAAGTGGACGTATTTCTGTGTACGACTAATGGTATTGGCATGGAACAGTAATTGCCCGATATGGGGTTTGAGGCCCGAGGGACATAGTCGGGTGATAAAGCGCTGAGAAATTGACTTTGGTTGTGTGCAAGTTTAGCCTTTGGAAAGGACAGGGAATGTCATCGTGAACTGAACTGAATGCACATTCCTCTACTACTGGGGGTTTTGGCGTTGTCCTTTTACGCATGAATCTGAAACTTTTTTTTTTTAATCATAAATCGGCTTCCATTTTCACGATCAAATGATATCTATTGTAGAAAACCTCACTTACCTCTTAGATACTATACGTTTTGTGTAATCTTTTAATTAATTAATTTTACCCCCCTCCTTTAAATACATACAACAAGAATAAACGTTACATCGCGATATTTATTTTCTTAGCATTCTTCTATAGGGAAAGAGGTGCAAAGAAAAGTAAATTATATATGTCGATTTATATTAGTATTTTTCTATATGGAACGAGAATTTAGAAGAAAAAACAGTGTATATTCCCATATATATATACACTTTTATACATATATAGTGGGGGGGGGGGGCAGTGGTGCGTGCACAGACGTGTGGCGCCCCCCAACGGATCTGAGTGAGAGTAGGATGGAAGTTTGAAGGTTAAGCAGGCTCCACCAGTAGATGACTGGAGGGAGAGAAGATAGGCTGGGGAGAAGATGGAAGATTCCGGCCTTATTATGCTCGTATAATGGCTTATACAGCATATATATATATATGTATATACATATATTTTTTCTAAGTTCTCTTTCCCTATAGAATAATGCTAAAATTATATATATAAACTATTTTATTGAAGGATGCTTATTTAACTAATTCAGTAAGCAACCTGGTGGCAAATATGGCGAATCTGCTTTTTGCAAATCCTATTGAACTATTGGGTGCATTCGGGGTTGTTGTCATGACCGGTATATGTCCTTTCACACCAGGGGGTGACAATTACCCCGGGCGGTGACAATGACTCCGGACGGTGACAATTACCCCGGACGGTGACAATGACTCCGGGCGCGCCCTCTAGTGGAGTCGTAGTTGTTGCGAACCAACCTACTGGGCGCTGTGACTGAATCAGTAGAGTGCGGGCCTCACATCCGGAAGGTCGGGAATTCAATTCTTGGTCGAGTCAAACCAATGACTCATAAAATTGATACTTGTCACTTCCTAACCTGGCGCTTAGCTTTAATAAGATAGGGCAAGGACTGGTTAGCTCAGTGTCAGGATAATGTGACTGAGTGGGATATCGGGTCATGGTGCCGGTGGTCTGATTTCCCAGTGGAGCAGCACGCACTACAAAATCGACATGAGTGCGCACTGTCACAATTCGGTGCCCACCATGATATGACCTTTAGATGTTGCCAGGACGTATACCTCCAATAACCAACCAATCAACCAACCAACCAGCTAACTGACCTTCCTTCCGGTCGCCTGGGCCCCCAGTGTGTTGAGTGGGCGGGGCGCCGGTCGGTCTCCAGCGCTGCCCCGGAAGTCGCCATGGGGAACCCCTGTAGCTCAGCGGCGGGATCTAGTTCACAGGGTCACCGCCAGGGGAAGGTAGGCGGAAAGTTCCCATGGTTACCCACGTAACACCTAGCAACAACGCCCTTGTCGGCAAGCACGCTGTTAGTTACTTAATTAAAATGATGCATTCTGTCGCATTTTGTGAGTATGCAATGCATACAGGTCAAACTTTGCATATAATCCACTCTGTTTAGGCGTAATTGTTGTTTCCATAGAACCCTATTTGACACATAATTTCTGCAGGTTTCTGTTGCGAAGGGAGCTCTGTGTGGGATATTGGCTTTGTATGTTCATCTCTGCACCAGCCATATGGCAGTACTCAATTTGGACATAGCTGAGCTCAATCAGTGGTCCACAACTGGTTCATCAAAGGCTGTGGTATGTGCTGTCTTGTCTGTGGGAAAGTGCATATAAAAGACCCCTTGCTGCTTATCGGAAAGAGTAGCCAATGTGACAGCAGCAGGTTTCCTCCAAAGAAATATGTCAGAATTACCATATGTTTTACGTCCAATAGTCGAAGATAAAAATCTAGAGGCGTCATTAAATAAAACAAACTTTCATAGCTAAGCTGAATGATGGCTTAATGAGTTGAGTACCCACTGAATGCGTTGAACACCCACTTCCTGTGTGACAGATCATGGGGTCCAAACCCCGGCTCAGTGAAACAAACGACATTACAAATTTATACTTGTCACTACCTAGCGTGCTGCTCAGCATACCTAGGGCGAGGCGCAGTGGAATGAGGGCAACCAGTTGTCCACGAATGAAATTTGCTCCGCTTAGTGAATGAATCTAACAAAATCAAATAAATTTTAATATCAAGAATGCTATCCTGGTTAAACAATCAACGCATTTTGATTCTACCAGAGCACCCTTACTACTAGTGTAACCTACAGCCATTTCAAGGAGGGAAATTGGACATGTTACCCGGTAACATGGTTAATTGTGGCGCGGCAAGAGCTACTACCCCTGGCGCCCTCTATACTTGGCCTGGCATAGCTTTGACTTGGTGCCCCCTGTCGACACTTTCATTAATTTTCAAACAGCAAATCTTACCGCACTTCCGGTGTCATTCTGGCAAACCCGCTGTCGCAGTTTCCGCCGTCCGCCAGTTTCCACGGTACGCCTACACTCAAATGCATTGTCAATGGCCCTGAGCAATCTTCATACAGAAAAAGTGAAATATCTCTAAAACCGCACCACCTAGAAACAAATCGCTTGGTACACATATAGAAAACATCTTTACCAGAAAGATTATATTAAATTTATACGGTTAGGTTTCTTGATTTCTATTACTTTTGAATAAAACTAATGTTTTGCACTGCGCGTACCGGCAAACTCAAGGCATTGTCAATGGTCGTAAGCAATCTTCACACAGAAAATACAGAAAAAATGAAATATCTCTAAAACCACACCACCTAGAAACAAATCGCTTGGTACACATATAGAAAACATCTTTACCAAAAACATTATATTAAATTTATAAGGTTAGTGACGATGCTGTTCGATTTTGACGCATACGCAGAAGCGATGCGTACCGCGGAAACTGGCGGAAGGCGGAAACTGCGACACCGCCATTTATCATCTGACTCAATCCCGCGTAGTTAGGCTGTCCTCTGTAAATTTGCCACCAACCCAGCCCTTCACTCAAAAGGGCACGACTTGGACGGGTTGAGCACCAGTCTGGCCAGGCGGGATTCGAACATTCAAACACTTATTACTTCACTTCTTGAACTTATATAGCCTTTTTTTTTTAATTAGAAAAATAAATAAAAATAAATAAAGGCCATCTTATAGTAGCTCTTGTCCGCATCGTGAATTACCCTAAATTACCTGCGCTTTATATCTTAGTTTGACCGTAAAATTTCCATCAGTGCAAGTTTCTTGACTTAGAAGACGTACCACTATAGGTACATGAATATAGTATAACCCAAAACTGTTAGATACTTAAGCACATTATTTTTAAGATAATATCGAGCATGCATTAACTGTTATCTATGACAAAACCGCAATGACTGGAAACGTGCTGTTGACTAGGGATCCGCATCATATAAAAGAAACCCACCCTGCTATATGTGATTTTAATCAAAATATAATTACACTATTCTACCTGATTCAGACCCATGGTAGGACAGTAAGGATTGCCTGATTGCCCAGGGCACCTAGTTTACTCAGTCTGGCAGGTGAAGTTCTCGGTGACCTGCCCGAACGGTCAAATCGTTATTTTTCTGATCTGCAGTAGCATATTTCAGTTTCAATTGGCTGACTTGGGCTTGGGCAAGTAGTTTTGCCTTTCGCGCAAATAGAAAATTCAGTCACTTGCCCCATAGGGCAAATGGGAACAAAAATTACTGTCCTACCCTGAGACTCTTAACTGGGTTTAGTAAAACAGTACAGTACAGACAAACCTCTCTAACCGACCACCTCCACAGATCGACCACTCCACTATATTGATCGCTTTATTTGGGTCCCAAACAATCGCTTATTCAATACCAGGGTAATGATTTTCTTTTAACTCCCTAAACCGACCACCTTCCTAAATGGACCATTTGAAGTCGGTCCCATGGTCGGTCAATTTAGAGAGGTTTTGCTGTAGTTGTATTTTGGATAAAAATCATCGGCTATCTATTTATGAGATGGTAATCTGTATGATTTGTTTTCTCTAGTAGTCCTTTGGTTTTTTAGTGTGGCTGGGTTTAATCCTAAGGTGATCCAGATACATTCATTCAATGCTCGCCAATAATATAACAGTGAAATATGGTATACTAGTAAACTTATATATCATAATATTCTAGTTGTACTATAAACCCCGCCGCCCCCACTAAATAGACTTATATAATCTATCTGGATCATTCTAGCATCGTCTTGTCAGGCTTGTTCAGGTTTTGTTTGGGTTTGCCTTCCCACACTGCTTGGTGTTCCCTGTTTATTAAAACAGTGATGGTATACAACTCAGGTTATGTAATCGTAGTACCGAATTATCCAACTGAGGTTGACCTATTTACTGGTGATAAATGGCACATCCACACTTACATTTTTTTGTTTTGTTAAATAAAATAAAATGTATATGTATTAATCGGCTTCCGACTGAGTAGCGAAACCCGCCCCGAGAAGAGGGAGGGGGGCGCGGTGCACGCTGGTCGCCCCCACCCCACCCCACCCCGCACCCCACCCACCTGACGGGGGTGGGGGGAACCACTACAGAGCTTATTACACAATATAAAGGGGGTATCACTGTCCATATATATATATGATGTATAAGAATTATTCGAATATAGATTTACTGGAGTTATTACCAACCTGTTTGTCTACTTGCTTGACTCTCTCTGGGGCCCCCAACAGATTTCTCACCAAAATATCGACCCCTCCACAGATCGACCACTCCCCTCTATCGATCACTTTATGTGGGTCCCAACAATACCATTGTAAGGATATTCTAACTCTCTAAACCGATCACCTCCCTAAATGGACCACTTAAAAGTCTTTATATATATGTACATATATATATATATATGATAAATATATAAATATCTTTTCTTTCTTAAAAAAAAAAGGCAAATTCCCTCGCTGTGTTAACCCTCTGCATGATGCTTTTCCTTTCGATTTTTTTCTCGGCATTTAGTAACCTTTGTGTCAGTCAAATCTTTCTGACATTTGTATCGCTGGGAACATATATGTCTGTCATGTGTAATCTTGTCATGCATACTAAGAAATATTACAGGGACCGATTCTCTGGTGAGATCTCTTAATCGCTAACCAAATTTAATATTTCATCTACTAAATAACTATCTAATTGTCTTAGTGATTCCAGTCTGGGATATCTGTTAATTGCTAACAAAGTTGATATATTTCATCTACTAATAATAGAAATAGCTAAATAATTGTTGATCATAATATTGATTACGGCTAATATGAAAATTGTGTGCATAATTCGAAGAGGGGGATTTTAAATTGTGGTTGTAAATTTGAAACATGTCAGTATTATTTTCCCATGCCAAGTGAACAATATTATCATTATAATGATTTAGTGTGTATGTATAATTAAAATTAGGAATCGTCTCTTTTTTTCCTTCTTCTCCTTTCCATTCTTTTTCAAGAGAAGAAAAGAAAGGACCCTTTCAGAATAAAGCTGAAATTCCATTGATATGCTAGTGCAGGATATTATCACAATATCCACCATCCGAATACGGGTAGTCTGACATTCAGTAAAATACTACTCTGTGTAAGTGTATTCAGTACCTTCCGCCATGTTACCTGAAGCTGTGAACTGGCGCGCTGGGTCGCAGCTTCAGTCCTTACTGAAGGACCAGCGGAACACAAATAAGTGTGTGAAAACGCACTAATCACTTTGAAATTCGATTGTATGTGAGTCAGCCTCACGAAAATGGGCCAATTGGTGGTTTATTTAAGATGTCGGCGTCACAATTCTTAAAGTGTAGTGGATTTCTTTGTTTTATATTAGATTATCCTAGAAACAAATAAGGTTGTTGTATTTTCTCTAAATTTACATTCTGTCAATGCTAAAACTAAGTATGCCGATCGACGCCGACATCCAATGCTCAATGCCGACAACTTTAACAGATCTCGGCGTCGCAATTCTTAAAGTGTAGTGGATTTCTTTGTTTTATTAAATTATCCTAGAAACAAATGAGGTTGTTGTGTTTTCTCTACCTTTACATTCAGGATAAATTTAAGGACTTTGCAACACCTCTGTCAATGCTAAATTATAATTATACCGATCGACGCCGACATCCAATGCTCGATGCTGACAACTTTAACAGATGTCGGCGTCGCAATCTTTAAAGTGTAGTGGATTTCTTTGTTTTATATTAAATTATCCTAGAAACAAATGAGGTTGTTGTGTTTTCTCTACCTTTACATTCAGGATAAATTTAAAGACTTTCCAATACCTCTGTCAATGCTAAACTATAATTATACTGTTCGACTCCGACATCCAATGATCGACGCTGACAACTTCCCCCAATTGGCCTCTTTTCGTGATCCTGAGTCATGTACATGCAGAGCTCTCTCTTCATTCTCGAATGCTGCTTTTGTTTAGACAAGATATACTTATTTCACATCGTGCCACTCACTGTGTGCTAATGGAATCTCGGCTTACCGCTGCAGTGACGAAATCCTAAGACAGACTATTTTGTATTTATATCGCATATTATGCATTAACGTTGCATAATCCAATGACTTTGAGATTCTGACACTGTTGATGGCCAGGGTGAAACACCAATTATGCTTTGTCTCACCGTTGATGGCCACGAGACCTTTGCTATGCAGGTCCCATGTGACCCTTGCCGTGGTGTCTGCCCATGTGACCATGCCACGCTACTGGTGCTAACGTGACCTTTGATGCACTGGTGGTTGGCCACGTGATTTCTGCCTGCACGACCGAGGCCCACGTGACCTTTGCCACACTGCCAGTGCCCACGTGACCTTTGTCATGCTGGTGTTTAGCCACATGACTTATGCCCACGTCACCGAGGCCCGCATGGCTGAGGCCTGCATGGTGCTGCTGGTGCCCATGTGACCTTTGTTGCACAGGTTGGCCATGTGACCGTTGCCACACTGCCAGTACTCATGTGAGTGTTTTTGGACTAGTGGTTGGCCACGTGGCCTCTGCCCGTGCCCACGAGACCTCTGCCACACTGCTGATGCCCACGGGATAGTTGTCGCACAGGTGCTTGGCCACGTGACCGTTGCCGCGCTGCTGGTGCCCATGTGACCTTTGTCACGCTGGTGCTTGTCCATGAGACTGTTGCCGCAATGCTGGTGACCACGTGACCGTTGTCGCACTGGTGCTTGGCCACATAACCGTTGTCGCACTGCTGGTGCCCACATGACCTTTGTCACACTGGTGCTTGGCCACGTGACCCGTGACATGCTGCCGGTGCCCACGTAACATTTGTCGCGCTGGTGCTTGGCCACGTGACCCGTGCCCTCAGCAGTGCTCCTGGTGCCCACATGACCTCTGCCCACACTGCTGGTGCCCACGTGATCTTTGTTGCGCTGGTGTTTGGTCATGTGACCTCTGCCCGCACTGGTATTTGGCCACGTGACTTCTACCCGCATGGCTGAGACCCACATGACCTCTGCCACACTGCTTATGCCCACGTGACGTGTGTTGCCCTGATGTTTGGCCACATGACCTCTGCCCATGTGGCCTTTGTTGTGCTGGTATTTGGCCACGTGGCTGAGACCTACGTGACCTCTGCCAGTGCCCTTATGACCCCTTGTGGTGTTGTAGCTACGACCCGGAGCAATTCGCCGACACGCACATCCCGATGCTGGTGATCGGCACCAAGGTGGATGCTGCTGACAAGGTGCGGCCCGCCACGACGCAGCGCTCCTCGAGCATCGCCGAAGAGTGCGGGGCCGACGAGATCTCACTGGTAGGCGCCAGTGTCACGAAATTAAATACCCCCCTCATAATTGAACCGAAATAAAATGCCCCCCCCCTCAAAATTGTCCCACCCCCTCATCCAGCGATTCTATTTCGAAATACCCCCCTCCCCCAACCCCTCAAAATAGGTACCGGCAGCGAAATTGTCAAATATGCATATGGTTCAATATATTTATTCTTTCCTGTAGACATTACAATTACAAGCCCAAATCCAGAAACAGTTAGGCTATATATATTATTGTTTTTTGAGATCATAATTTTCTAATATTAAATGTATTAATTTTGAATTAAAAGTGGAATTTTGACCAAATATAATAAACAGTGGAATCATGTCAGGGGAGTTCTGATAATCAATTTCCATTGTATGCATATAGAGGAATTTAAAATGCCAATTATTAAATCAATTTTTGAAGCAGATTTTTAATGAGACTCAAAAAGTGCAATTCATAACGAAAAAATCATGATTTGGCCAAATCGCCATTTTCAAGGCATAGTATTTTCTTCCAAAACTGCAAGAAGACTGAATAAATACTAAATAGTTCAAATATTCATAACAGTGTAATAGCCTATTTTTTTTCCATACCTCTATGTCCAGAGAATCAAAAGATATTTGCATCCTAAAATGTGAAAAAGTGTAATTGTTTGCATGTAAACTGCATTTCTATGTGAAATTTCCAATCTTTGAAAGCTCATTGGAGCTAAACAATCTTTTGAGTCTTCCTCAAATTTTGCACAGTATGAGAATAACCATTCACTGAGGCTAATAGATATTTTTTATATCAATATTCTATCTAAAAATATGGGAAATATTGCAATTTGATTGAACATATAGGGCAGAATAGTCAGAAAAACAAATATATCAATTTCAAAAATATTTAAATGTTCATTGTACCTTAACCAATTGTAGTATCTTCCTATAAATTGACGGTCTACATCATCTGGATGTAACACACATTATTCTATTAATATTCTATCTAAAAATATAAAAAGTGCATTTTGATTGCACATACACAAGAAAAGTGTCCAAAATCTAAAATATTCATCCATCTTTGGACACTGACTGTGGCTCATCCAATAGTTGAATCTTCTTCAGATTTTGCACACATATCCTATGGAACTAATGCATATTAGCTATACCATATATGGCTAAAAAGCTTAGGTCATGGCAATGTAGTGCAAGGGAGCGCAAGTCAATTAAAGATCACCTGTTTTCGGGGTCATTTTTCTTTACATCAGTGATGAAGGAATATTCACTAAATACACTCATCATACAAATGGATTTTTACTTAAGTAAAACTATATATTCAGTCCAACACCATCAGATAGAACATATGGTGATCTTCTAAGTGATATAATTTCATCTAAATCAAATCCATACAGAGATAGTTATGACCCTGTGAATATTGCATCCCCGCCCCCCGTCCCGTCCCTTCCCGTCCCTCACCTCCGTCACTTCCTTCCTCCCCTCACCTGCCACCTCCCCTCCTTACCTCCCATGCCCCCATTCCCTCACATTCCCATCTCCCCAACCTCCCTCTCTCTCTTCCCTATAAACCACTCCTCCTCTCCCCTTCCCCTTCCCCTTCCCCTTCCCCTTCCCTTCCCTTCCTTCCCCCACCATAGCCCTCCTTCCCTCACCTGCCACCTTCCCTCCTGACATCCCATTCCTTCATCACATCCCACTCCCACCTTTTACTCCCCCACCTTCTCCCCTCCCTTCCCCTTCCCCCCTCCCCTCTCCCCTCCCTCCTCCCTTCCCCCCTCCCCTCTCCTTTCACTCCCCTCCCATCCCATTCTTCCCCACCCACCATCCCACCTCCCTATCTCCTTTCCCTTTAACCAACACTCTCCCGACCCCCGCCCCTCCCAACTCCACCGCACTCCTCCACCTCCCTCTATTTTATTTCGAAATAAAACCGCAATCTTACTGTATGGCGGGAAAAACCAGTGCTCTGGCACTGACAAAATTAAAGCATTATTCACTGAATAAACTACATTTAGCCAACAACAACATAATTTAAAAGTAGGCTCTTAGTTGCCAAGCCCTTTAATTAAAAAATATCCTCATTGAATCATTCCAAAAGTGAGTTTATATAACTCAGGGATGAAAAATGTCTGTGATTTCGCGGATTTCCGGGATTTTTCCTGTAGCTATAGGTGCATACTAATACGTTGTTCAAACGCCTCAGCAATATGTAGTGCAGACACCGCAGCACTATCAGCGTATACTACTAATACGTGCTTCAAATGCCGCAGCACTATCAGCGTATACTAGTAATATGTGCTTTAAACATATATGTGATAAACCTGACTTCCGGGAATTTTCCGCGAATCCCTGACAATGCTAAACCTATGGGAGAATATCAGCATTTCCGCTTTTTTCCCCGGAGACCACTTTCATCCTTGATAACTTCTAAGTAAGTTGTGTGATCTCTTTTCCCTAGGATTGCACACAAGTGAAGCATTTGGCGCCAGGGTCTGGCAACGCCGTCCGACTGTCCAGGTTCCTTGACAAGGTAATAATGGTTTACTTCTACTACCGGACGCCATGGTCGAAGCGCTGACTTCCCCGGCAGAAAGTCGGGTGTTCCGAATTCTGTACCAAGTCAGGATGCTATGTCATCATCATTGTCAAGAAGGCCAATATATAAAACTAACCCGTTTGCTCATTGCTTCGTATGTATTTAAAGGAGTCTTCTTTCAAATAGTCTTAAAAAGACTTAAGTCTTAAATATCAGATCTTTTAGTGTTCAGAGCATGTTTTTGTGATGTCCTCTACCTCTCGGCAGTACAAACTAGCCCTATTGCATACGGACAAGTCCTGTTCACTTGCAGACCGGACGGGATGGCCGACTAGGTAGAACGCTGGTTCTCATACGGGAGGTCATAGAGTCCGAATCTGTTTCCGAGTCAAACCCAAAGACTTACAAACTTGATACGTGTCGCTACCTCGTCTGGCACCCGCAATTACTGGCACAGGCCAGTAACTGGTTGGCTTGGTGTCCGGATAATATGACTGAGCGGGACAACGGGTCATGGTCGCGTCTTATTTATCCCAGTGGGGCAGCACCACTATAAGCGAAGCCGCCATCTGTGTGCACTGTCGCAAAACAGTGCCCGTGCAGATGTATCCTTAGATGTTGCTAGGACGCAGAACCCCAGTAAAGCAAACCAATCTCCACTTGCAGGTGATAGAGCGGCGGTTCTACCGGGACCATTCGGCGTCCATGACCCAGGTTGGTTTCCATACTAGTCGCCTCTCACTAACACAGGGCACGCGTGCCCATTGTCGTTCCAGGTCTGCCTGCTAGGGGGCGCCAGTCCATTGATAGTGTGAGACATAGCCACTAGGTGGCGGCACCGACACGGTAACGCTTGCCTCCATCTCCCCTCAGCGCCTTAACACTATTAAGCGGTTTTGTTTTTGCTATCTAAGCAGTAAGGTTGGAGGAAACTATGTGATGTTTTTATTTTGATCTGTATGTTTTTGTTTTTATCTTTATGTTTTTATTTTTATCTTTATGTGATGTATAGCGTATGGTATGAGTATAAAGATACGGAAGGGAATATTACTATATTATTATTATTATTATTATTATTATTATTATTATTATTATTATATTGTTATACTCTGTAAGACCCAACACTGTACCAGTGGCACCACCTGCGACCCCCTTTGCCTCCACCTCCACCGGATGTTGACCAGTGTCAGTCGCACCGGAGGATATACTGGTGTTGCTTTTTAAAATAGCTTCTTTTTTTTCTTTGCGTATTTATATTAAGAGCCTTGGTTTACCAATATTAGTAATAGGAGATGCTGTGGTGTTGGATGGTGAACTCATTCAGTAGACTCGTTAATAAACCCTGTTAAGTTGGTTTTTTTCCTTAACATTTAGAAATAACAAAGAAATTCAAATGCACAAATACAAAGGGGAAAAGAAAAACTAAACCTGGTGTTTGATGTCAAGCTATAACTGTATTCAGATCCATATTGCCCGTGAAGAACTTACATTTGTTAGGTCAAAATTGTCATTTCGAACACAAATTCAATTGTAAGGTTCCAAATTTGCCCCTCACTGTGGAAATAAAAGTTCTAAATTTTAATTTGAGAAAATTATTAAACGCTCTCTAGTTTCAGATTTTGCATTGGAAATATTCAATCATCAATAAATTGTTTACTTATATATATACAGTAAAATCTCTCGAACCGACCACCTCCACAGATCGACTGCTCCCTGATATCGATCGCTTTATTTGGGTCCCAACAATATGATTGTAACCAACTCCCCAAACCGACCACCTCCCTAAATGGACCACTTAAAGTCGGTCCCAAGGTCGGTCGATTTAGAGAGATTTTATTGATTATATAAAAAATATTTCTTGAAGATTTATGCTGCCTATCATGGATAAGTCTGTATAGTCTTGTTTTCACTATTAGACAGTTGGTCGATAGAAAGTCTGAGCCTACAGTCAGACATGGTATGAGAGCAACTGGCCTTTGATGATGCTCTAAGTTATACACAGCGGTGGAAATCCAAATTGGCAAAGGTGATGGCATGGGGAATCGAACCACTGACCTTCAGATTAGGAGTCTGACCTAGAAAAAAAAACACTAACCACTCCGCCACGGAGAACACCGCAAATATATATATATGCAAAAAGGACATTAAACATGTTGGCTGCAGGCTAACATGGGTAATTTGCACACGAGGCTGTGTTCTATTTTTAGTTTTCTTCGTCGATCGCCTGCACCTAATACCGTCACTTCGCCGCTCGCTGCTCTACTCACCAGTCCGATCACTTGCTGCTCCTACCTTTCAACCACGTGTGCTACTATTGAACTTGCTACTACAGTGTACTCATGCCGCCTGTGTCTAAGCGTAGAGGTAGGCCGCCGCTTTCACAAGTGTTACCACGTAGTCAGCCCTGTAGGGCAGTAAGGTCGTCCTGTGAGCCTATAGTGGAAGTTAGCTCGCCTGGCTCGATCATGTCTACGCCGTTGCGGCTAGGACAGCCGGCGCCTTCCACGTCGGCAGCCTCGGATCAGGAGTCCGACCAAGATGTCATTAGGCGACTTAGTAGAGAAACGCAGAGATATTCAGATGTCACCGAACGTCTAGCTGCTTTGGAACGAGTAGCAGCACGCCCGTTCAGAGGTATGTCGGCCGAGTCACCAGTCCGCCCGCCGCATCCTGCTACGCCAGTACGGCCCACGTGGACAGTTCCCGGCTTGACACCCCTCCCACCCGCCGTCTCACCTGTCGTCTGCTCACCGCCACCAGTGCTCACCCCCTGCCCTGCGCCGGGGGTGGCTCTCATGGTGCATATGCCTACCCCGCCACCACCTAGGCCAGTGAGGGCCCTGCCGCCGGCTGCAGCTGCATTTGTAGAGGCCGTTCCTGCTCTGCAACGGCCAAAAGGTACATCTTTCTTCCCACATAACTTCATAGTTCGTGGCGATGCCTGCAGGAAAGTGGGGATTGGGGAGGCTACGTGGGCAGAGTATTTTGTCGCGCTTCGTAGGATTGCAGTCCACCCGGCATTCCCGGAGGAGTGGTGGGGCCCCTTTCTGCAACACGAGGAGGAGGTCGCGCGCATGGCAATCACGTGGGATTGGGCCACCTGTAGGAGGTGGTCCGAGCGTGTTTTTCAGATGGTCGCAGATGGCCGCCTCCCAGACGGGTGGGCCGACCATGTGGCTATCAAGGACGTGCAGAGGGAGGTCTGCACTGACGCGTCGCGGCAGCCGCCGCCTCGCACGGTCTACATTCAGCCCGCTGAACGTGGGGCGGCAACCCCTGCCGCTGTTGCACCTTCTTCCTCTCAGGCCCCTATCAATGCTCGCGAAGACTACAACAAGGAGGCGGATGGGAAAGCCTGTTATCAGTGGAACTGGGGGAAGGAGTGCGGCTTTCAGGCCGCCCATGGTGTTCTGCCCGAGAGATTCGTCCATGTCTGTGCGTACTGTGCCTACAGGTTCAAAAGGAGCCTGCCGCATCGTGAGCAAGATTGCATGAAAAAGCGCAAGTATGCAGACAAGAAGCTCTCCGAGCAGGCTTCTGGGGCAGTAAGTGTTCATTCCCCTTCCCTCCACTCTCTTCCCAACCCACTTGCCCACCACGCTCCTTCAGCGCAGGCCGAACACGTGGTGCCTCATGCTGCGCAAGCCGCCATCTTGGGTGACCTACTTGTGTCGGGTCCTCCCACCCTCCCACCCTGCTCGCCGTGTCCGTCAGCCAATCACAGCCTGCCCTCTGGCTCGGACCACGTGCGCCCGCCTCTGCCCACCCCTCCGCCACCGGCCCCCGCCCGCCCCACCCCTGACTCACCCACCTCTCCAGCCTATGGTAGCCCGTCCGGTACTAGTGACCACGTGCGTTCACCGCCGCCTTCACCTACGGCCTTGAGCTCTCCACTGCTTCTTTCCTCTGATACTGATCTTACACTGCCAGATGTTGTCTTTGATTGGTTTAATACTGAACCTGTTTCGCTTGATGTTACCTCTACTTTCATTCCACCTCCCTCACCTGTTCTATTTAGTGCTAAGTTGGCTACATTCTGGCCGGTAACTTCACCTGTATTGTGGTCCTCAGCTAAGGACTATTGTGAGATTTATATGGCAGTGCGTGCTACAGCACTTCCGAATTATTTGTCTGCGCGTATCCCAGTCCCGTCGGGGTTGAAGATTCCGGCGTGGCGGGCGCTATTGCTAGACTATCCAGATACCTTGCTAGTAGACCATCTGGAATTTGGGTGGCCTCTCGACTACTCGTCATCCCAGATTCCGGTCCCAACTTATGTTAATCATACTGTAGGGGCGGATAGTGACGTCCATATTAATGCATTTATCGCTAAAGAATTGTCAATGAAAGCTCTATTAGGTCCGTTTGATGTCACTCCTTTTATGCCGTGGTGTCAGGTTAGTCCTATGATGACCAGGCCCAAAAAGAATTCCGTTAATAAGAGAATAATAGTTGACTTGAGTTTCCCACCAGGCCATAGTGTCAACGCGGGTATCATTAAAGGTTTCTACCAAGGTCTTTCCTTTAATTTCTCTTTGCCGTCCGTGTCGACGTTGACAGATCGTTTGTCTTTGCTCGGTGCCGCGGCGTGGCTGTGGGCAGCGGATCTGTCTAGGGCGTATCGCCAGTTGAGAGTTTGTCCTCTCTCTGTCCCGTTACTAGGGATTTCCTTGAATAGTCAGCTCTATCTAGATATCGCCCCTCCCTTTGGGTGCAGAACTTCGGCTCTCGCCTGTGCTCGTACTACGAGGGCGGTTGTCTGGTTGCTAAGGAAGGAAGGTTTTTTTCGCCTTATGTTATCTCGACGACTTTGTGGGTTTAGAGCCGACATATGAGAAGGCAGTCGCTGCATACGCCAGATTTCTTGAGTTAAGTAAAATCCTTGGATTGGGGTTAGCGTTAGAAAAGTGCTCACCTCCAGTTACTTCTCTAGTGTGGTTGGGGTTCCAAGTTGATGTGCCGACTATGACAGTGTCATTACCGGATGATAAGTTGGCCGAGGTTTTGAAAGAGTGCCTAGCATGGAAAGAGAAAGTTAAAGCTTCAAGGAAACAGCTTCAGAGTTTAGCGGGCAAGTTGCAGCATTTGTCACGGTGTATTAAGCCATCGATCAGGTTTACAAATAGGATACTCGAGGCGCTGAGAAATACTCCATTTACGGGGCAACACGTCTTCTCGAAAGACATACTAGATGATCTTGAGTGGTTTGAGAAGTTTGCTGCTTCCTATAATGCCCTTCAGTTGCTTCCTTCAGCTCCGAGGCGCGAGTTCCTAATTGAGTGTGATGCTACCCTCACAGCAGGAGGGGCCTTCTCGCCAACTCACTACTACTCGGTGGAGTTCCCGTCCTCTGTCCTGGCTAAGGACCTCAACATAGCTCAGCTAGAAGCTCTTAATCTAGTACATGCGGTAGCTTCTCTCCTCCCTGTTGATTCCCAGAACTACTGTATAATAGTCAATACTGATAATGCTGCCTCGCAGGCGGTTCTTGAGTCGGGGAAAGGGAGGGATCGAGTTCTTTGTGCATGTGCCCGTCAACTGTGGTTATTCTCAGCTGCGAGTAACTTTGAGCTCGTTATTAGGCATAAGCCTGGGTCTGAACTGGTACTCGCTGATGCCTTGAGTAGGTCATTTTCATCGGCTGCTATGAAAATAAAGGCACAAAGGTTGTGTAATGAGAGTAGCTTAGCTAGGGTTTTTCCCTCGTTAGCATTGAATGTACTAGATTTTGTTATATGATATGTATCTTGTATGCCCTGGAAGATAGTGTTATTTTTGCCTCTATCTTCCAGACTACACAGTGACGCACCACGCTGAGCTCATCAGTCTCTTCACCTCTGGTCTGGCGGTTCGAACATGGCAGAATAAGGCAGCCCACTTAACAAGATATTTCTCCTTCTGTAGTACTAACCATGTCTCCCCGCTTAAGCCTACTGTATATGACTTGCTTTCTTTTCTGCTGTTCCTCTCTAAGTCTCTCAAGTCTCCGGGAGCAGTTCTCAACTATTTCTCCTCTGTAAAAATCTGGGTAAGTGGAAGCCTAGGGTCTCATCCCCAATTTCAAGCTAACGAGATCACGGTAATGAAGCGTGCAATCCTGAAATCCTCTCGACACATGGTGATTAGAGCCCCCCCGATAACTCCAGCTGAGTTTCGCTCGGTTATTAATTATCTGACCGTGGTTAACCCAGCTCCCCATGTTATAGTAGTAGCCCTCTTGCTTGCATTTCTGACACTAATGCGGCAAAGTAATTTAGTTTCCTCCTCATCTTCACTTATAGGACCTCATGTCCTGAAGGCGAAGGACGTGGTTATTCTCCAGAATAAGCTTGTAATCACCATGTGGTCCTCTAAAACTCGTACTACTTCCTCTCCCCTTCTCTTTCACCTCCCTGCTATACCTAACTCCCACTGCTGCCCTGTCAATGCCTGGAGGCGGTATGCTGCGTCCAATCACCTGACACCAGAAGCGCCTGCTCTAATGCTGCAGTCGGGAGGGCCTCTAACTAATCGGATTCTCCTTCGTGCCTTCCGACTAGCCGCGACCGCTGCTCTGGGTTCAGAGAAGTGCTTTACCCTCCATAGTCTGCGCAGAGGTGCCGCTCAGGCCTGCGAAATGACGGGTTTGCCATTGTCTGGTATAATGCAAGCTGGTACCTGGAGATCAAACACTGTAAAGACATATTTAACTTGCCCCGTGATACGTGATGCCCCCGCAGCGCTCATTCCTCTTTTGGTTTGAGCGCTGTACTGCTGTCATCTTCTGCTCGACCATATAACGAGCTGCTCACTACATGCCCGAACTGAACTAACTGAACTGAACTGAACTGAACTGCTCAGGGCGTCTGGGTCTTCGTGCCTGGCCCTCAAATCGCTGCGCCCCCCGTTGCCAGCCAAGATTAAATTTTATTAATTTTCTATAAATAAATAACCTTAAACGTTCTTATTACCTTATCGTTGTTTCTTGTATGTCTGTTGTGTACGAGTGTGTGAATTAAACATGTTGGCTGCAGGCTAACATGGGTAATTTGCACACGAGGCTGTGTTCTATTTTTAGTTTTCTTCGTCGATCGCCTGCACCTAATACCGTCACTTCGCCGCTCGCTGCTCTACTCACCAGTCCGATCACCCACCCACCCACCCACTTTATAGGGGTTTGAGCGCTGTACTGCTGTCATCTTCTGCTCGACCATATAACGAGCTGCTCACTACATGCCCGAACTGAACTAACTGAACTGAACTGAACTGAACTGCTCAGGGCGTCTGGGTCTTCGTGCCTGGCCCTCAAATCGCTGCGCCCCCGTTGCCAGCCAAGATTAAATTTTATTAATTTTCTATAAATAAATAACCTTAAACGTTCTTATTACCTTATCGTTGTTTCTTGTATGTCTGTTGTGTACGAGTGTGTGAATTATGGGAAAATGTATGAATTAGAAAGCTGATTTTTACCATGTCTGTCATGATTTCTCTTCAGGTGCTGTCGGGAAACTCCGATAGACGGCGCCCCCTCTCGGCAATCTCTGCAAGTTTAACATCATTGCCGACCAAGTCATCACATTTTGATTAAAATAAGGCGGCAGTAGCGGCTTACTTAGACTTAATTAATAACAATGAGTGCAATATATTCAACTAGAATTACAACTTGGGTATTCGTAAGGACAAATCAACAATCATGACTAGTTATTGGTCACATGTCTTTAAGACATGGAACATAATATTTTCCAAGTCTTTTGTGACTGAATTACATCTATAAATCAGTTAAATTGCGACTGAAATGTGTTGAAATTACGATTATGGAAATTGTAATGATATTCAATGGTGGTTTGAAATGTATTTAATTTGTTTAACACACAGCAACTAAGGAATCTATTTAGAACGGACGCTATTTGACTGTTGATATCACATAAATATATTATTATTATTATTGTTATTATTGTTGTTATTTTCTTTCATACTTTTGGTTTAATATCTTTATGTGTTGAATTCTATGAATCAAAATTAATCCCTGTTGTAAAGGGACAACTGGCACTTATGGAATTTATCGGATGTAGAATTCTTTTTAGGAATATCGCGGAAGATATCAAATGTGAACAATAGCTTCGTAATATCAACTTTAAGTAGAATCGATCAGATGTAAGGAATCACGTTTCAATATAAATTTCTCCTGAATTTATCAAATGTAAATAATAACCATTTAATATAAACTTCCACAGAATTTATCAAATATAAAGATTAACTGTTTAATATGAAATTTCTAATGAATTTATCAGCTGTAAAGCATAGCCTTTTAATAGAACCGTAACTGTGAATATATCAGATGTAGACAACCTTTTAATATAAACCTGTCTTGGTATGACCTTTTTTTATATTTTATTTTTTTATTGAGGCTGTATTTATACTGTCCATAGCATATAAGCCCGGGTACCCAGGCTTGTTTTCAATGCTGGCCAGTTGTAGTGTTGGTGTTATCTTACCACACAGTGGCTGCTGATAAGGTATTTGATTGCCTGCATTTCAGTAGCAGATAGATAATTGGTTGGTATGGTTAGTAGCCTATGTTAGTTTTTTTGGATTTTCTTGGTATATATGTTTTTATTTTTTCTACTCTTATTACTAGACTAGCCTACTCCTATTTACATATCATAGGCTTGTACGTAGCTGTGTGGTGTGTTATCTGGCTACTTTTGGCATGGTTACCTTCCATTGGGCATCCCGCTGGTGGGCCGTGACATATCACATGCCCCTTTGCAGTGCAGCTTACTGGGGGTTTCCTAGCCTTATTTTGCACAGATATTTTTTGTAAGTTTTTAGGTCAGGAATTTGTCGTTCCTTTACCGTTTGGGCATTCCACAACTTGGCAGCCATTTCCAGCGTGCTTCTCTCATGAGCTTTTATTCGGCTTCTGGTCTGCTTTAGTAGTGGTGCATTATTTGCTCTAGTAGCCCTTTGTGGTTTTGTTAGAAGTTTACTGTTTTGACTATAGCTATATGCTAATGTTTTCAAATGAATTATTCTCCTATTTTCTAGTAGTTTCACTTTGGTTCTTTTGTGTATGTCATAGGTTGGGTGCAGCTTGTCTACTCTTAGACAGATTTTTAGGGCTCTGTTCTGCAGTGTTTGCAGTTTTTTTAGTAGTTCTTTTCTCGCACCCATGTAGTTTACATCTCCATAGTCAAAATAGGGGAGCACCATGCCCTTGAAGATTTTTATTGACATTTCTTGTGTCATGTAGTCTCTTAGCTTTGCAAATAGCCACAGTTTGTGGTTTACTTTTTGTATAATTTTATTTATACATAGGTTGTAGTTTAGTTGGCTGTCCAACTCAAGGCCTAGGTATTTGTAATGGTCTACATTTTCTAGTGTTTGGTTTCCTAACTTACAGTGTAGTTTTCTTTCTGGCATTTGTTTATGCGAGAAGAGTACTGTTTTTGATTTGCTTGTGTTGATGGTTATTTTGTTGGACTCACACCACTCATCTAGTTTTAGTAGGAGTTTATTTAGTTTAGTTATTACCTCCTCCTCTGTGGTGCCATTTGCGTATATGACTGTGTCATCTGCATATAGTTGGAGGCATTCAGTTTGCAACCATTTTTCAAGGTCGTTTATATAGATTATAAAGAGTAGTGGCCCTAACACTGACCCTTGGGGTACACCACATGTGACAGGTTGGTTGTCTGATAGTGTATTGATTATTTTTGTTTTCTGTTGCCTGTTGTTCAGGTAGCATCTTATCCAATCCATAGTGTTGGATTTTATGCCCATGGTTTTTAGTTTTTCCAGTAGTATTTTGTGGTCTACTGTGTCAAATGCTTTGCTGAAGTCAATGAAGGCGGCTCCAACTAATTGTTTTTGGTTCATTGATGCCATTATGTCATTTGTTAGGTTAGCTATTGTTTTTTATGTGGAGTGCAGTTTCCTGAAGCCCCCTTGTCTTTCGTTTAGTATATCATTTTTTTCCAGGTGTTCATTGATGTGTCTATGTAACACTTTTTCAATGAGCTTGCCTGGGGTTTGAAGAATTGATATTGGCCTGTAGTTTCCCATGTTTTGTTTGTCTCCACCCTTGTGAATGGGGGTGATGGTTGCCATTTTCCAGGCTGAGATAAAACGCCCCTGCTCAAAGGAGATGTTGAATAGGTCTACTATGGTGGCCGGGATGGCTTGGAGTGCCTCTTTCAGTATTTTGGTTGGTATTTCATCTATTCCACTTGGTTTATTCGTGTCTATGTCATTTATTAATTTTTTTACTTCTATCATATCTGTTTTGCAGGTGGGGATTTCGTTCTCCACAGTTCCTGATCTGTTTTCCCATCTTTTTTTGAATTTTTCTGACAGCTTTTGCCCTATTGTGGCAAAGTGTGTTCAGTTTGTTTGCTGCATCTTTGTCTGTGAGCATTGCCCCTTCGTTATCTTGGAAGTTTGTATGCTCTTCTTTGTTATTTTTTGGGAATAATAGGTTTACATTTTTCCAGAATTTGTTTGTGTTGCTTCCCCAGTCTTTGTCCTGCTTTATTATGTATTTCTTTTTTGCTGTTCTCACAGCTTTGAGACAGTTGTTTCTGGCGATGCGGTAGGCCAGTTTGTCTTCTATTGTTTACTTTTGGTTGTGATGAGTGTTAGCAGGTCTTTGTCTACCCAAGAGTCTTGGTTTTTTTGTACTTTTATTTTCTTCATGGGACACATCTCATCAATTGATTTTCTTATTTCTGTGATGATGTTGTCCCAATAGATATCAACATCATCTCTGTTTTGTGTGATGTTGTTTATGTTTTGGTGCAGATGATTTTTTAATGTATCTTCTGAGTAGTTTTTTAAGGACCTGCCCATTTTGTATTCATAGTGATTTGTTCTTTTAAGCTTTTTCCTGGTTACATATACTAGTTTGTGGTCGCTTATACCCCAGCTTCTAGTGCCCCATTTTGTGGCATGGTTTGAGTTGGTTAATATTAGGTCTATTGTTGAGCTATTGTTGCTTAGCCTTGTGTTTTCAGTGATGAGCTGCTGCAGGCCTAAGATCTTGATGGTGGTTTGCAGCATTAGTTTATTTTTGTCATTGCTGCTGTAATTCACATTGAAGTCCCCTAGCACAAAGATTTCTGCATTTGTTGATTTTTTTACAGTGTTTATGCTCTTTTCTAGTTCTTCAAGGAATACTTCAATTTCACCTGACGGTGGCCTATAGAGGCTCGCTATGGCTACATTTGCTTGCTTTTCATTTTTTATTAGGCACCATAGTAGCTGTATGTGCTCATTTGAGAGATTTGTTGGTTTTAGCTTTTCAGTGTCTAGGTTTTTGGTGGCTTTGCAGTAAATGGCAACCCCTCCACCTTTCTTTGTTTGGTTCATTGCATTAATGTGCTGTCTGTCATTACGTACAAGCCTATATCCGTCTATATTGAGGGTGTTGTCTTGGTGTTTGTCAGTGAACCATGTCTCTGATAATGTTAGTACATCTAGATTGTCTTTTTTTAGATGCATTTTTATTATGTCTATTTTATTGGATGCACTCTGGCAGTTTAGGTGGGCGAAGTGTGTGCCCCTTCCCAGTTTGCATTCAATCTCTTCTACCATATTTATTTTACTTTAAATAATATTTTTAGGATAGTGGTTGCTTGATTTCGCGAGTTTTTGATTTTGTTTTAGATGTTGCTAGGACATAAAACAAACTATAAACCTTCCCACCGAGTCCATCAGGTGTTAATAACTTTTTAATATAAGTTTTCCCACATATATTTTATTTGATTTATCATTATGTTGCCAGGACGTAAAACTCCAACAACCTATAACTTTATTTGAATTAATATCCAAAGTTCCAAATATTTAACTATTTATCAAAAATAATTTTTTTTTAAATCTCCAGTCTTCTGCTAAGGTGGACTACACGCAATTGATATAATATATTCATATATAACTCCATGTGTCTTATTGAATGTGGTATGTTTAATTCTAAACGATACCAAATGAGCGGCATTCCAGTAAAAGAAAAGGAATTTAGAATTATAATTTCACCGCCAATCTGCTGATAACTGTTCCTGTATCTGCATACTATTATGAATATAATTCAAAACCAGACACGGAAAATCGGGCTAATAAATTTATTAATCAGGCTTAATAAATTTGCACACAGCCTTATAACCTGATACTGCTCAAGACATGACTCCATAAGCTTCCCTCAATAATACAATTGAGACTATTAGCTTTTAACTACTCTAATGTTTCTCAGACAGTACAGTCTGACTCTAGATTTATTTAATATCATTACTTATGTGCAGGACAGATCTGACTCTAGATTTATTTAATCTCATTACTTATGTGCAGGACAGAGAGTCAATTGATGTGTAGTTTTTTTATAGATCGTTACTTATGTGCAGGTATTATTTCTGATGAATATTTGTCGTATTATTTAAGACAAATTCTACTAGAATGCAGGATTCTTTGATGAGGCTTGACAAACAGAAGACATGAGGCAGCAGCTACGGGCAGATCACGGTCACACATTCATCTCACAGCTGGCTCACACACACATTTGACTTTTATCACACACATTATCAGTTTCACATAGGGTAATTAATGGGACCATAAGCTCTCAGCCAAGTTGGGACGAGAGAGCTGATGGTACCTTCCTGAATACATTTTTATTCACATAGTTAAAAACACTATCAGATTTCCAACATCCCAGTGTTCTTATACAGTCCAGAGACATCCCTATTTTTGCATATGCTTGTGCTCCTCCTCGATGTAGACTATGTCCAAAGACCAATGGCCACCATGGAAGTCCAGCTGCTTTTAGCGCAACATGCATGCACTTTATGAAGAGTCGAGCAGTCAGAGGGGCCCTGTTCGCCATCACGAATGCTGGGGCGCCCTCCTGTACGGGGAACTGTTCGGCGTACCTGTTCCACGCATGAACTGGGCAGAGATCAGAGCCTCAGACCCGTGGTAAGACAACTTTGTAGGCATCCCCTGGTCTACTGGTAGGTTTAGTAGACCTGACCGTAATTGTAAGGTGTGTGTCGGGTGTCTTGATATCGCCTTTGAGCATCATGTGACCGTCATCCCCCATTACCTCGGAAGAGCACAGATTGGACTGTCTTAGTAAACATAAGTAACCTATAATTAACACAGCAATCAACACCAATCCATCATTACCAATTTTCATGAATTTTACAACTATTATTTTAATGTGCTCGATTTTCAACGGGAACGCTCTATTTACAACATTATTCTTGAACTTACACATGCCACATTTAATTACTGACATTGGATAACTATCAAATGTTGATGTGTTGCTTCTTAATAATCTCACCCACGTTCTTGCTCCACTCATATAATTCCGTATGGCCCCTCCCGTTCTTAATTTATCATTTAAATATAACGAATATAACATTACCGTTTTAAGCTTGGGTTTTTTAGGGTCATCATTAATTTTACTACAAAATTTCAAGTATTCCCTAAATTGTACCCTCTTATTTTTCCACGTCCCTTCTGCTAGGCCCGCTGTAAAATACACGCTAAGCCTATTCACTACTGCGTGATTTTTTGCTGCAAGTTGATAAAGCCAAGAAAGACAAATTATCAACTAGCAGCAAATCATAAGTACAAATCAAGGACATTTAAGTGATGAGAAACATGTACTTCCGACAGCAGCTTTTCACGACATAACCTGTCAGCAATAATCCGAAATTTCTCCTCAACGAACAGCCGACTGAGGACATCTGCCAGCACCAGATCTTTACCAGGCTTGGGGATCACCTGCACCTCACAATTGTTTAACGCCGCAAAGTGCCAAATCTCGCGTGCACATGACTGGGTCCTTCCCAGCACCAGAAGATAGCACCTGCTGCGACGCCATATTATCTGTATTTATCACAACCAGATAATTATGAGGGACAAATGCTTGAGTGCCATAATTAAATTCAAAGCCTCCAATTGAGCAATGTGAAAATTATTTTAAAGAAAATCGGGGAATATTCAGTGGAGAAAAAATGAGTGCTACTGAATGCCCCTCCTCCTATGAGTGACGAGTCACATTCGATGACCCATTTTTTGGCAGGTGAATGACGAAGCAATACTAGTCTATTTGATTCTTTTGCAAAGCATAAGGACCAAGCAATATCTCTAATTAGTTCCTGTGTAACAGTAATTTTGCCTACAAATGGACAGGATCTGAGAAAATCCAAAATTCGATGCATAAAAATTCGAGACGGCAACACACATTTTGAAATAAACTGTAGCCGACCAACCAATCACTGTACATTTTTACGTGTCACCTGCCTCCCAGAAACCCATTTTCGACATCCTAACAAAATATTTAATAGCTTTTCATCAGGAATCCGAATTAACATATTAATGGAAGAAATCTCATATCCCAACCAGACAATTTTTTTAACAGGAGGACTACATTTATTGATAGCGAGCTGCAAGCCTAAAGTATTTGTCAAAACTAAAATAAACTCATAAGCCTCCTGTGCTTTTTCGAGAGTGCCCTCTACCCCTATGAAATCATCTAAGTAACACAAGCCAAAAAACCCTTGTTGTCTCATCAAGAAAAGGACAGCTGCTGTCGTGCGAGCACAAGCCATGCTTGATGTCCGACATCCAAATGGTGGAGCCGTGTCAAAATAGTACCGACCCCTAACCCTAATGCCAAACAGCGGTACACTCAAGGGGCAGGTACGTAACTGCCTGTACGCCCTTGCGAGGTCTATCGACCAGATGAAACAACCTTTCCCCAATTTTGTCACCTGTTTCGCTAATGTCATAATGGTTGGTAAATTATACTTATAACGTTTACCCTGATAAAACCCTCTAACTATTCCCGCATTAACACTCTGGCCCCTAGGATAGCTCAAATCTACAATGATCCTACGTAATGATAGGACTAATCTGCGCCCACGGGACAAAAGTACAGTAATGTCTAATAGTTAGGCCCGGGAGGTGGATCCGAGGAGCCCTCCACCCTATGATGGAGAGTTGGTGTTTAGGGATGGTGGGTGGGGAAAAAAGGGGATGGAGGAGTAGAGTGTCTGGAGGCAGGAGGGCGAGTGGCCTGAGGCGGCCTCGGGGCTGGTTTTAAGGGAGGGAAGCACGGGAGATTAGGTAATGGCCAACGGCTGGAGGAAAGGGGGGGGGGTCCTCCCTCGCCTCGCATCAACCGCAATGCGAGCATTACGACCGATGCGTGACAAGGAAGGACGAGGAAGCGTGAGTGGATAAAAGTCATTTTATTCAGAAATGCCAAGATAAACATGGATAATTAACAGTCATCAAGCATGAGTATCAGAGATATATAATGGAATATATGAGGCATCAGCATGTAATTAGCAGTCATCAAGCATGAGTATCAGAGATATATAATGTGGAATATATGAGGCATCAGCATGGAAATGAGATATATGAGGTATGAGCATGGAGATATGTAAAGTCAATAGGAGTATTGTCTAATAGTTGGGCACGGGAGGTGGAGGAGAGGGCTCGAGGGGCCGCGGTGGGGGCGAGGCGGGGCACGTAGGCATGCACCGCCTCGGAGGTCCATGTCCCCTGGGCCATGATGTCGGAGATGTCGACGCTGGCGGCATGGCAGGCCTGGGCGGGGCCTCGGTGTAGGCTGTGGAGGGTGGAGGCCTCGGCCCCCGGGAAGCCTCTGGCGCAAAGGGCGCCTCGAAGGAGGGCGGTGAGGGACCGCGGGTCGAGGGGGCGGCCCGAGGGCATGATGAAGGCCGGGGCGTCAGAGGGCGTGGGATGCTGCAGGGCGGCGGCATTCCAGGCGGCGAGAGGGCAGAGCCCGGGCCTCGGGCAAGCCGGGATGAAGAGGGCGACGGCCCCCGCGGGCCCGGATATCGTATTGGAGGTCCTAATGGTGTCCCGGAGGCCCCTGGGGGCCAGAACCACATCGCCGCGGGTGATGGTATGGGGGCCGCCCCAGCCCTCGGGACTCGGCGACAACAGGTTGGACTGTCGCAGCATGCCGAAGTACCCGAGGAGGAGGGCGGCCCGAGGGCCGAGCGAGGCCGAGCCCGCCAGGGCGAGGTGGGAGATGACGAGGGTGAGGTGATGAGGCGTCAGAGGGAGCGCCTGGCGTGGAACATGGCTGGAGGCGCGCTCGCCTCCTCGGCAGACGTCCTTGGCGAGGGTTGAGTCGAAGGCGGCGGGGCCCCCCCCGGCGGCCTCGACCCAGGAGGGCGCTCCGGAGAGGGTGTTTTTGATGGATGCAGGGGCGAGGCCGCCGGCGTAGAGGGAGGCTGCATATGCGGCGACCTCGAAGTTGGAGGGGCCGAGGGGGGTGAGCCCTCGGGCGGCGAAGTATGCCACCTAGTCCCGAGCCTGGCGTCGACGGTTCCTCCAGGTCGCGGGGGCGAGGGAGGCGAGGCGGAGGCGGGCGACGCCGTCGACCTCGGCCGGGGAGAAACCTGGATCAAAGCCCGGGATTAAATGGGAATGCGTCGTGTGAGGGGTATAGGCGGTGGAGCCCAAGGCGGGCCATGCCGGCGCGGGCCACCTCGGCCCAGGGGCCGTCGAGGTGGGTGCGACTGAGGGCATCGGCGAAGACGAGGTCCGCCCCGGGCTTGTGCACTATGTTGAGGGTGAAGCAGCCCGTCGCTGCGAGGAGCCAGAGCTCCCGGGCGTAGGTCCCGAGGGTGGGGTCCCGGGCGCGGCCCGAGGTGAGGGAGGCGGCGGAGGCCATATTGTCCGTGTTGACGATGACGGTGGACCCCGCGGCGTCGTCCGGGAGGAGGGCGTGGAGGGCGACGACCAGGTTGACCGCCTCCAGCTCATGTATGCCGGGGAAGCACGCCTGGAACTCCGAGGTGTACCCTCGGGTGTAGCAGTGCGTCGCAGAGAAGGCGCCCCTGCCTGAGAGGCAGGAGTCGCACTCAATGACGTAGGGGCGCCCCGCCGGGGTGCGGAGGAGGTGGAGCCCGTTCGAGGCGCGGCCCTAGAGGGCGAACCACCTCAGATCCCAGAGGGGGTCGCTGTCGAGGGTGAGTGAGGTGCAGCCGAAGCAGCCGCGCAGCGCCCCAAGGAGGCGACTCATGAACCTCTGGGCGGGGAGGACGCAGCTGCCTACGTGGTTCAGGCGCCCGAGGAGACTCTGGAGATCGCGTCGAGTGATGGCGGGGCTGGTGAGGCGGGCCTCGCAGGAGAGGATGAGGTCGTCGACCTTGTCGGGGGGCGATGCATACTTTCATCGCCTCGCTGTCGAGGGCGAAGCCCAGCCAGGAGAGGCGGTCAGAGGGGGGATGACATTTCCCGGGGGCCACGTCGAGCTCGAGGGCGGCGGCGAGGGCGAGGAAGGCATCAAAGGCCTGGCAGGCCCTGAGGTATGAGGCCTCGCACCCAACAAAATCGTCGACATATACGAGGATGTGGAAACCGTCGCGCCTCATGATCCAGGCGACGGTGGCCGTCACCGGGACACAGGCCGCGCCCGAGGAGCGGCAGCAGAATGGGAGGGCGAGGTCGATGTATATGTTACCGCCCAGAGTAACTGCGTACAGGGGGCAGGCGAGGGGGTCTGCGCGGAGTTGCCGGTAGGTCCGCGAGATGTCAGCCGACCAGAGGTAGGCGCCGGGGCCCTCTCCCACGAGGCGGCGCCCGAGGTCGGCGACTGAAGGGAGGGTGTAAGTGTGGGGTTTCCCGAGGTATTCTCGGCGGGGGATGCCGGCATTGCCACTGGCCCCGGGAGGGAAGGAAAGGTCGACGATGACCCGCCTCTTACCCGGGTCGGATTTAGGGCGGGTCATCATCGGGGAGACCTGAGTCCAGGGTGTGAAGGGAGGGATGGTGAAGGGGCCCGCGAGGGTGCCGAGGGCGAGTTCTGTTTTAATGAAACTCTGTATGTGTGGGGCGTGCTCGGGGGGCTCGCGGTGGTTGGTGAAGGTTGGGCGGGGGGGGGAAGAGGCGGAGAAAAACGAGGGGAATCCGAACTCGAGGAGGGCAGGGTCGGGGTATTCGCGGAGGCGGGCACGCCAGGCGGAGATGTGGTGGCCAGAGGGAAGGGGGATGCGGGCGGCCAAAAAGTTAGGGAGGCCCACTTCCCTGAGTGCGGCGTATGCGCAGGTGAAGGTAGGGTAGCTAGAGGCGTGGGGCCAAATGGCGAGGAGGGTGGGGCGGTATTGTTGAGGAGAGGGGCCGCAGGAGGGGGCGGCGGGGAGGGTGTCTTGAATGTGGGGGACGACTACGTCAGTGATATGCTCACTGAGGTCGTGGGGGGGGGTGGGGGGGCGGGGGGGAGGAGGTGTGGTGAGGGAGGTTGAGGTGGGCGGCGAAGGTGGTGGTGGTGGGGGGGTGGGAGGGGGGGGTGGGGGGAGGGGGGGTGGGTGGAGGGGTGGGGGGGGGTGGGGGGGGGGGTGGGAGGGGGGGGGTGGGGGGAGGGGAGGGGTGCGGTCGGAGGGGGGGCCAGGGGAGTGTTAGGTAGGCTGTGTCGCCGGGGGAGGGTGTAGGGCGGCGGCGGTGTCTGCGGCGAGGTGGGCGCTGGGGGAGGGCGGCGTGGGGGGGGTTGCGGTGTTGGTTGTGGCCGCCGGGTGGCGGGCTGGGCGGTGACCGGGTGCGGGTCGGCCGCTTTCGGGGGAGCGTGGGGGGCCGCCGGGGCGGCAGGGGCGGCTACTTCACAGGCGAGGCCTGTGGTGGGACCGTGGGGGGCGTGGGGGGCCGCCGGGGCGGCAGGGGCGGCTACTTCACAGGCGAGGCCTGTGGTGGGACCGTGGTGTGTGGTGGCCGGGTGGTCGGCAGAGATGAGAGCGGTGTGGCGGTTGGGTGCAGTGTGGCGGTCTGAGGGAGGGTCTGTTCGGTCCCGGCGGGCGGTGGGGTGGTCATGGCGGGCGGGGGGGGGGAGGTCTTTGAAGCCGGGTAGGGTGCGTGCTCCGCCGCGGCGGGGGGGCGGGTGGTTTGTGGTTCTGTGGTCGGGGCGCTGGTCGGATGGGAAGGCGGGGAGATGTGAGGCGCCGGGGGTGGCGGCGGTGAGATAAGACGCAGTGAGATGTGAGGAGGGTCGGTTGTGGGTGTGTGGGGGTCGGCAAGTGGGGTTGGTTGGGGCCGGCTGGGTCCCTCCGGGCCGGGCTGGAGGGGGCGGCGGATTAAAAATCCGCCGCGGGGGCGGGGGCGGGGGCAGGGGCGGGGGCGGGGCCCCGCGATCGTGGCCTCTCTTGCTGAGGCCTCTCTTGCTGAGGCCTCCGAGTGTATCGTGAGGATTTTCCTCACGTTTGCGCAATACGCGCAAGCGTGTCGATACCTCGACGTCCCCTCCCCATGAGTCTCGCCGGCGCTCGCCCGGTCGCACGAGGCGGGGTCGCGGTTCCATGAAGGGCAGGGGGCGCCGTGGGATTCTCGGCTGAAGGGAATCCGACTGTCGGTCTGGGGGCGTGTCTGAGGTCTGGGGGGGGGGTCGGGCTGGGTCAGAGGGGCGGGGAAGGAGGTGATGGGGGTGGTGAGGGCCTCCATACGGACCATGTTAATTGCCATGGGGTCGTGCCAGCAGTGGGGGAGCCTACTGTCCGCGATCCATGTGAATACCGTCTCGGAGTATCGGCGGACGGTAGCCCAGGGGTGTATGAGGTTGTCCCGGTGGATGGTAAGGGCGTGGTGGCTGAGTCCGGGAAGGGAGTGGGCGGGGAAGGTGGGGTGCGCCTCCAGCATTCGGAGGGCGAGGGTGTACTCGTCCTTGCTCGCCTCCCCTCGCTTCACCGCCTTCCTCTCCGCCCCCCGTTCTATTAAGTCACAGGGGAAGATGTAGTGGGGGGAAATACCTTTGCTTCGACCGGCGTGCTGATTGTCGGCCGAGTCGAGTATCTCGCGGACTGCGTCGGCTGCGGAGGTGGCGGTGTGGGCGTGCGCGTCGCGGTAGTGTAGAGGGGGCGGCGCCTCCCCTGCCACAGGGAGCGGCGGTTGAGTCGAGGGGGCACCCCTGGTGAACCTCTCGTACTGGGGGTGGATCACCCCCGGAGCAGCCGGCAGGGGCTGCGGAGGCGGGTGTGCCCCCCCCCCCCCCCCCCCCCCCCACAGTGTGGGGGCGGGGCGCCGGAGCGGCGTAGGTCTGCTGAGGCGGCGCCGGAGGGAGGGCGGCGGCCGGCGCGGCGTGGGCCTGCTGTGGCGTCTGCTGAGGTGGCGCAGCTCCGCGCGCGTCTCGTGCGTCGATCGTGTCGAGTCTCGCCGATATTCGCTCCAGGGCCGCCACTGTGTCGAGGAGGGTGGCCTGCATCGTTCAGCCCCATTCCGAGGGGGGGTCGCCCGAGAAGGGGCCGGCGGCCCTTGGGGGCGCGGCGGCCCTCGGGGGCGAGGAGGGCGTGGATGAGGGCGGCAAGCTCGCCTCAGATATCCGTTGCGCCTCCCTGCGTGTGGCGCGCCTCCCTCGTCCTCGTCCGTTGGGCATGATGTAGCATGGTGTGTGTATGCCAAAGAAAAAAGGGCATGGAGGAGTAGAGTGTCTGGAGGCAGGAGGGCGAGTGGCCTGAGGCGACCTCGGGGCTGGTTTTAAGGGAGGGAAGCGCGGGAGATTAGGTAATGGCCAACGGCTGGAGGAAAGGGAGGGGGGTCCTCCCTCGCCTCGCATCAACCGCAATGCGAGCATTACAACCAATTATACTTATAACGTTTACCCTGATAAAACCCTCTAACTATTCCCGCATTAACACTCTGGCCCCTAGGATAGCTCAAATCTACAATGATCCTACGCTCATCAGTATTCTTTTTTGGACGGGTCATGAAAGGACTAATCTGCGCCCACGGGACAAAAGGTAAGTCATCAAATGGCCCCAACATAGCATGGTGGGACAATTCAGGAGATACGTATCTGTCAATCCAAAATAAATCTTTCTCGTCACATGTATGATTTTAAAGTGAAACTGTAGGAACAAAATCACCTGTAAAATTGGATGGCCACCCAAATTCCAAGTATTGTATTATTTCATAGTCATAATAACTGACCAAAAGCTCTTTCCATTTATCAATAACTAGGCCTGAAGGGACTGGCACTCTGGCCTGTAAATAATTTGGAAGACCAGTTGCACGCACAGCTGCATAAATAGATGCATAGTTTAAAAATAACTGACAGTTATGGGTTAACTCTGGCCAGTTCTTCAGAATGTATAACTTATAATCTAACGGTGATTTTTCACAAAATTCCGGTATCACAGAATTAGTCTCACCAGTCAACTTCATGTCGTTAACTGCAACTTGACCTAGGCCATCTAATTTTACAATGAGGGAAGTACTAGGCAACAAATTAACTTTAGAAACATTTAACTGCAACGCAATTGGTTCAATGATAACAGGGGACAATTTCTTAGGGGTGCTAAATGTACCTTTAGTTCGCACCTTGTTAGTAACTAAACAGTTTGGTGGGACCAGCGGGGGCCCCCAGGCAACTGAAACACAGCCAGAGCCGGTGTCCTTGTCAACACAATGGGGGCATTTAACACCCGAAACACTAATAGAGACAGGATCCATATCCCGCCCTTCCTGAACCAATAACCTTTTGGCAACATGCAACGGTAACACAGGAGCATGCAACCCAGGGGTAGGGCGCTGACTATGAATAGTAGAAGAAAAGTTAACTAAGATAGTGGCAGGACTAGCAGTAGGTATTACTGGACACACAGAGCTATCCATGGTAGAAAAAACACAGTTTCTACTGGTGGTGTTGGAACCACAAGACTGACAAGCAGTATGTTCATGTAATGTGAGTGAAGTGTCAACGTCATCCGATGAGACATCATCAATGCTAGCAGAAGCAGCGTCGTTCTCACGATGAAGTGGACGATCATGATGAGGAAGTGAATGAATCTTTGATGACGAGACATCATGTCTCCACGACATTGAACTGGATGTTTTGGAATCGCTATGACAGCCACGATGTAGTAACCCAGCCAAACACAAACCATCAGTCGGCGGTTTTTGTCAGTCAATCCCACCCAAAATCACTCCCTTATTATCACCCTCTCTGTCACTATTCCCCGCCAACACACATCGCTTTCTCAACGATGAATTAAACCATTTAAAGTCATTAACTGGCCTAAAACAATCTCCAGAACCACAACTATGCAACTCTACACCTAGCTTCCGAAATTTAATGCCGATGCCGCCCCCAACCAATTTATCGGGAAATGTACGTTTCCTGCCATGCATACGATACGACGTATGACGTTCAACAGCAACATCAGAAAATACACCACAATCATTTACTGGCGGGGGATCACTGGGCATACATTTTGAACTTCTCAATGCAGAATTCACAGCATTAAAATGAGGAGCAATTGAACCATGCGAACACCGGTTGGGGGAGTTAGACAATGAGGGTAACAGAGGCAAAATGGGAGAGGGAATTGACAATGACAAAATAACACCACCGACCTGACTATTGCACTCGCCCCTTGGGCCGGCGACAGGAGAAACGACAGTGCCGCCATCTGAAGAGTCAGCTGTACGATGAACGCCACGACCAACAGCTCCGCACACGACATCTTCAGTAATAACAGCTCCTTGCCAGCTGTTACTCAAAAATTCTTGGTACGATCCTCTCCAGCAAAAGGCATTTCCCTCGCACGCACTTTGGTTTTACAGTCAGACTCCTTATGAACATGCCTTCGGCGTAGTTTGTATGCACAATATGAGCAAATGTGCAAAAACTGACTACTGCCCTCTCCATGGTCCCCATCAAAACCACAAGAATTACCCTTATTCCATATTATACACGGGCGCGGCTCAACTCCTTTACGATAGTCAGATTTACTAGCATCCCGCGCAGACTTATCAGATGAAGCCTCCATGTGAGAACCTAATCCACAAACATCACGGCATACATAAATTATTTTTGCCTCATTATCCCATGCATCAGGAAGACGTTTATCAGCAATCATGGAGAACACCTTCTCACTATAATCCAAGCATGTCTGCCATGTATAATGGTGGGCCAAGTCAAGAATCGAGTCAATGTGATTGTCAAGATGCGGCACCCAATCCAACGGCACGTCACCACTCTTTATCATACGCCGTATCGCCGTCAAATATTCAAACCACTTGGCCTCGCCCTGTGCGACCTTGCCTTTCTTCTCATTTCTGATGACATATTTGAGGCAATAATTTCAATTTACTGGACATCCTAGCCTTCTTACCAGCGAGGCGGTTCAGTTCACGCATCATGCCATCATCGCTATCTGATGCATCGTCATCAAATGACTGGCTACAGGACGACCTTTTCACAGAACTTTTACATGCGCAACAACCAGTCGACAAAACAGTTTTTTGATTACCTTTTTCCTTATCCGTACAGTTTTCCGAATCCTCATGACTACACGTACGTGCCAGCTGCACAAGCGTCGCCGCCCTTGTGTGCATAACCGTCACCCCATCCTCTTCGACTACGTCACCATGATGCACAACATGGCCGCTTGCTGATTGATCCAAGCAAGCAGACCGCACATCCTCCAGATATATAATCCTGGCCAGTAAAGGTTCCTGCGATACAGCTAATTTAGAATCAAGGAGACGGGATATCTCCTCCAACGTCGCCCCTTGATTCGACCCAGGAGGCACAACAACTGGGGATGATTGAAGATCCGTCATCCGGTTACGCGATGATGACGGTGGCCGACCCACCGACCTACGAAATGCTGAAGGTGATGCAGAATCTGCTGATAATTCCATGGATTTAAGCAGGGCTTTTGAATATTTGCCTACTTCACTCCTTATACGACCTGAGCGAGACATCTTCCCACACACAATGGTAAGAAATCCGGTAAAAAATTCCTATTTTCAGGGTCAGCGATCCGTTGTCGTTGAAGTACAGGCAGGGAATGAAATTATGCTTTGAATCTTCTACCGGAAGTCACCTTTCGCCCCTAGCGATGCGCGCTAGGAACTGTCTCTATTCACTATATCAGGCCTGTAGTCAAGATTTTGAATTATGCATGTTACTGGCAACATGATTGATTTTGATATTGCACCAGAACATTGCTAAAGCTCCTAGTTGATGATTTTGAAGAAAATTAGTGACATTGAAATATTGTCGACATAGCGTCGAAACGATGACCATGACAAACGAACGATTCTGCACCGAAGAGGTGAAATTGAAATATGACTTTGATATTGCACCAGAACATTGCTAAAGGTCCTAGTTGATGATTTTGAAGAAAATTAGTGACATTGAATTATTGTTGATATAGCCTCGAAACGATGACCATGACTAACCCACGATTCTGCACCAAATAGGTGATATTGAAATATGATTTTGATATTGCACCAGAACATTGCTAAAGGTCCTAGTTGATGATTTTGAAGAAAATTAGTGGCATTGAATTATTGTCGACATAGCCTCGAAACGATGACCATAACTAACCCACGATTCTGCACCAAATAGGTGATATTGAAATATGATTTTGATATAGCACCAGGACCAAGGTCCTAGTTGATGATTTTGAAGAAAATTAGTGACATTGAATTATTGTCGATATAGCCTCGAAACGATGACCATGACTAACCCACAATTCTGCACCAAATAGGTGATATTGAAAAATGATTTTGATATTGCACCAGAACATTGATAACGGTCCTAGTTGATGATTTTGAATAATTTAATGACAATGAATTATTGTCGATATAGCCTCGAAACGATGACCATGACTAACCCATGATTCTGCACCCATGATTCTGCACCAAATAGGTGATATTGAATTATGATTTTGATATTGCACCAGAACATTGCTAAAGGTCCTAGTTGATGATTTTGAAGAAAATTAGTGACATTGAATTATTGTCGATATAGCCTCGAAACGATGACCATGACTAACCCACGATTCTGCACCAAATAGGTGATATTGAAATATGATTTTGATATTGCACCAGAACATTGCTAAAGGTCCTAGTTGATGATTTTGAAGAAAATTAGTGACATTGAATTATTGTCGATATAGCCTCGAAACGATGACCATGACTAACCCACCATTCTGCACCAAATAGGTGATATTGAAATATGATTTTGATATTGCACCAGAACATTGCTAAAGGTCCTAGTTGATGATTTTGAAGAAAATTAGTGACATTGAATTATTGTTGATATAGCCTCGAAACAATGACCATGACTAACCCACGATTCTGCACCAAATACGTGATAATGAAATATGATTTTGATATTGCACCAGAACATTGCTAAAGGTCCTAGTTGATGATTTTGAAGAAAATTAGTGACATTGACTTATTGTCGATATAGCCTCGAAACGATGACCATGACTAACCCACGATTCTGCACCAAATAGGTGATATTGAAATATGATTTTGATATTGCACCAGAACATTGCTAAAGGTCCTAGTTGATGATTTTGAAGAAAATTAGTGACATTGAATTATTGTCGATATAGCCTCGAAACGATGACCATGACTAACCCACGATTCTGCACCAAATAGGTGATATTGAAATATGATTTTGATATTGCACCAGAACATTGCTAAAGGTCCTAGTTGATGATTTTGAAGAAAATTAGTGACATTGAATTATTGTCGATATAGCCTCGAAACGATGACCATGACTAACCTACGATTCTGCACCAAATAGGTGATATTGAAATATGATTTTGATATTGCACCAGAACATTGCTAAAGGTCCTAGTTGATGATTTTGAAGATAATTAGTGACATTGAATTATTGTCGATATAGCCTCGAAACGATGACCATGACTAACCCAGGATTCTGCACCAAATAGGTGATATTGAAATATGATTTTGATATTGCACCAGAACATTGCTAAAGGTCCTAGTTGATGATTTTGAAGAAAATTAGTGACATTGAATTATTGTCGATATAGCCTCGAAATGATGACCATGACTAACCTACGATTCTGCACCAAATAGGTGATATTGAAATATGATTTTGATATTGCACCAGAACATTGCTAAAGGTCCTAGTTGATGATTTTGAAGAAAATTAGTGACATTGAATCTTTGTCGATATAGCCTCGAAACGATGACCATGACTAACCCACGATTCTGCACCAAATAGGTGATCAGTTACTTCATGAAAATATAGTCGAATTACCAAACTGGATAATCAACGTGGATTACCTGGCAGTAAAATATAATTAGTATGGAGTACTTCATCATCAAAATATGACTGGGCATGGTGGCCGAATCGGTGGAGCGCGGGCCTCGCGTGTGGGAGATCGGGAGTTCGGTTTCCGGTCGAGTCAAACCAATGACTTATAAAGTTTACACCTGTCGTTTCCTAGCCTTGATTTCAACATTAATAGTATAGGGCAAGTGCTGGTTAGCTCAGTGTCAGGATAATGTGACTGAGTGGGATATCGAGTCATGGCGCTGGCAGTCTGGTCTCCCAGTGGGACAGCACTATAAAGTTGCCATGAGTGCGGACTGCCACAAGTCGGTACCCATCCTGATATGACCTGAGATGTTACCAGGATGTAAAACTCCAATAAACACCCAACCAATTATGAAAATCTAGTAGGATTACCAAACTGGATCACCCGGCAGTAAGATATAGAAAGGATTACTTCACTGTGACAACAGGTGGAATACGAAACTGGATTTGCTCTACAGTTAGATATAATAAGCATTAGTTCACCATGTAATCATGTGGATTACTAAGCTGGATTACAGTGCACTAAGATATATCAAGGATGACTTCACTGTGAAACCAGGCAGATTACCACATGCCTACCACCATGCAGTAAGATATAATAAGGATCACTTCACAGTTAAAACATGTGGATAAGCAAACTGGATAACCTTGCAGTAGGATAGAGTAATGCCTATATCTGTGTGCAATTTTACAAGTCAGTTAGCTGGCAAAATTAAAAGTAGGATTCTGACTAATTTGTTATCGTTATAAACACTTTATTCTTTGAATAAATGCTTTAGTCAGTGCCAGGGCACTGCTCTTCTAGAGTGTCAGTCCCCGCTGTGTTTGAGTGTCAGTCCACGCTGACACTCAAACACATTTTTACTAAGTTGCGTTGAATTTTGGCCCTGCGCCAACAGTTCTACACTGCAGACAGTATGCACGACCTTTTTACTAAGGTAAAACAGGAAAACATTTTAGCCTTTTTGAGGGAAGCTGGAGTTTACTAAATAGATTCTATCAATTATTAATAAAACTTTTCTTTTTCTATGGGAATTTGTTTCCCTTGACCACAAATATATGATTGTGAGCTTTCTAATTTAATGAGTGTCTATTGGCACATAATTGATTGTCTGCTTTTACATTTCTATGTAAGTAAATGTATATATGAACGAATGAGGTTGTGTATGTATGTATGTATGTACTGAATGAGTATATGTATGTATGTAAAATTAATGAATGAAAGAATGAATGAATGAATGAAGGAATGAATGAAGGAATGAATGAAGGTGAGTTTGATCAAATTGATTATGTTTATTTTGCTATTTGTAAGTGAGTAAATGTATATGAATGAGACTATATAAGAATGTATATATGAATGAATGAAAGAATGAATGAATGAATGAAAGAGAGTTTATCAAATGAATATTAATGCTATAGAAATATGTTTCAATTATGTAAATCAAACTTGAATGAATGAATGAATAAATGAATGAATGAAAAATGAATGGAAGGAATGAATGAAAAATGAGTGAATGAATGAGAAATGAGTGAATGAATGAAAAATGAGTGAATGAATGATTTTTTCACTTTTGCTTTTCAGACATGGTTTACGCTGATGGAATTGTTTCGGGTGGTGGAAGTGGTGGAGGTGTTAGAATGGGGTGGTGGTGTCTGATGGTGGTGGGAATGGTGTTGGTGGAATTCGATCTATGCAATGCATTTCGGCATTGCACCTTTGTTTCAAAAACAACTAAAATCTGTCCTCGCTTTAGCGAGGAAGATCTTTGGGATCTTCCAAATGATTTATCTTTGAAAAATTTATTTTTAGATCACTCCTTTTTATTTCGAATTAATATCACTAGAATACAACATCAATTTCCAAATTAAAAAATTCTTTCCGTTGCGAGGCAGTTGACGACGTTTGATTGTAGCTCCATCCCTTCCGAAAGAGTAAAAGGCGGATTAATCATCGCTTCCGACTGCACTCCGTCTTCTCCCTCCCATTCTTTAAACATAATAAAGACTAAAAAAATTCTCTTCCACGGCCCATTATCATCATCAGTTTTATCATCATCATCTTCGTTTGCATCAATGTCATCAACTATGCCTTCGAGTAAGACTTCTACGACTTCGACTATGGCTTCGACTGCAGCTTCGACTACAGCTTCGACTACGGCTCCGACTACGGCTCCGACTACAGCTTCGACTATGGCTTCGACTACGGCTTCGCTGTCAACTACAACAATAGCATCATCTACCCCAACTTCAACTACAACAATAGCATCATCTACCCCAACTTCAACTCCCTCTCTTACTCCCCATGCTTCTTCTACTTCTTCAGTTTCGATTACACCTTCAATTATAAGTCTTTTGAAGATGAAACTAAAGGAGGCGACTAGAAAATTATTTCTGGGGAGAGAGAAAGGGAGTAAAAGTGAAAGTGGCGATGAGGATGCGGATGAGAGGAGGATTACTGATATAATAGCAGGAGATATTGCGCTAAAATCTGCATTGGGTGCGGTCTGCACCCTCCTGCTATTTTCATGCAGCCTATGCATGCGATACTATCGCCAATCAAAGAACACAGGTAACTTTTTCTGTGATATGATAAGTCGAGTTGTGATGTTATTTTTTCTTGTGCATGAATGAATGAATGCATCAATGACTAAAAAAATGATGTATTTATTTAATTTGTAATATGCTGGAATGATTATGATAATTTTGCTAATGTTTCTATTGATGAATGAATAATAATTATGTGTTTATTTAATTTGTGATATGTTGGAATGAAGTATGATGATGATAATTTTGCTAATGCTGCTATTGATGAATGTGAAAGGAGGTGTTATGGTGTTGCTGTGGTGTGAGTAGACTGGTGTGATATGAAATGAAATAACATAATATGATATGATATGATATATGAAATGATATGAAATGATTTCTTGAGAATGAATAATGCATTGTTTGCTTGTTTCTTTTTTTTATTTGTATGACAGATGCGGATAGAAAATGAAGATATTGATAATGAATGATGAAGATGCTTGATGATAATGATAATATTGATGCAGCTAATTCTACTTTTTAAAATTTGAAATCTTCCTTAGGAAGTTGCTGTAAAAAATTCCGTCAGCATCTCCCCTCCCATTGTCGGATGTTCATGAGTTGCTGTCGACAGAGGATAGTAAATGAAGTGCCAGACTCCACTTTTGGTGAGTTTAGTTATACATTTATCCTTAATATAAGTTATATATATGTATTAATATATATATATATTTAATATATATATATCAGAATAATCATTTTCATCATCATCTTCCCTTTTATTTCATATCAATGTCATTAGTAATATTACTATTATTAATATTATTATTATTATTAATATTACTATTATTAATATTATTATTATTACTGTTATTATTATTATTATTATTATTATTATTATTCTTTTCACAGCATTTTTACTAGGGGAGACACTGCAGGCGTTTGGTGAGTCCACCTCAACTTATTCCCCCACCTTTGACTCCTCCACCACCACCACCACCACCACCAAGGATCTGTTCGAATTACAGGAGAAAGAGAAGGAAGAGGAAGAGGAAGAGGAGGTGGTGGAGGTGGAGGAGGAGGGGGACTCCTTTCACCTACCCAATGCTGATGGTTTCAAAACCGCGAGATTGGTGATTGTAACGGAAGTGGAGGATGGGGTGGAGGGAGGAGTGAATCTGGAGGATGGGATAGAAGCATTCAAATGTTCTACTCCCCTCCAACATCATCATCATCTTCCAAAACTCCAACAAGATTTCCACTCTCCCATTCCTCCAGGTGGGAAATATATATATATATATATAGATATATTAAAACAAACTCTTCATTTTTATTCTGAATGAAAAGTTTTCTCAGATCTATATTAAATGTGAAGTCCAATTTTATATTATTTTCCCATCAAAATCTTGATGTAGAGATAGAATCTCCCACCCAGCAACCTAAACACTTTATGTTTTCAATAATTTCTGTAGACATGCATGCGTGTTTTTTTCAGCAGGAGTTTCACCAAATAAGTTGACCACTCATTCCGTTGCTGAGTAACCTTTGACATTCCCTTCTCCTTCACAATCGTCTTTACTCCACTTATAGCGCTATTACTATGGTCTGTAGACACGCATGCGTGTTTTTCAGCAGGAGTTTCAACAAATGAGATGACCAGTCATGACATTCCCTTCTGTTTCATAATCGTCTTTACTCCACTTATAGCTCTATTACTACGGTCTCTAGATATGCATGCATGTTTTCAGCAGAACTTTCACCAAATGAACTGACCGACTGAATAACCTTTGACATCCTTCTCCTCCACCTTCACCTTTACTCCACTTACAACTTTATTACTACTGTTAACATTCCAGATATCCCACCACCTGCAGGAGACGATGCAGCAACATCAAGAAACACCAATTCATTCTTGGTGAGAAATATTAAATAAAGTAACATCTTTCTAATAAACAAAGAAAATCTGACTAAACAAAGAACATCTGAATAATCAAAATTTAACTAAATCATATCTCTTTAATTGTGTTAGCTGTGAAAAGATTTCATTTTGTGTGGTGTAACAATTTTTGTTTTATTTTTGTTTTTTGTTTAAATCCCCATAGAAGATTTAGTCTTTCACACTCTTTGACCATCCTCCTCAGTCGTTCGCATCATGATTCCACGATAATAACGACATATGTGAATCTATCACACCATAAAGAAATACTTCTCTTATTTAGTAGATTTTTGTATCCTTTTTCCACATCCTATCCTTTTTCCACAACATATATGATTGAATTGTGTATGATTGAATCATGATTCCTTATCACTCCTTATAATCCAGTATACCACACTGAAGCACGTGGAAAAGTAAAACGAGTTCGCATTGTTGAGAATGTTCGAAAGTGATTGGCTGTTTTTAATGAAATAAGTTTAATGAAAAGTATTTATAGATAGGATAAGTACTTATCGATATATAAAGGGCGGAGCGGCCTATTCTCCGTTATTGTTTATATTATCTACTGCGCAGTAGTCAACCACGTGTGTGCGGAAATTGAGTTGGTTTGGCCTAACCTTGTGCACCAACGAAAAGTAAGTTGGCTCGGCCTAATATGGCCTAATGACCGCCTGCTACTGCAGCGCCACTTTGTTCTCGTGCCCTGCGCCCCTCTGTTTGGCCAGTGCGCACCTGCTTTTCAAATTGACCACATCGTCCTGCTTGCCTGGCTGTCAGCCTTAGTTTGGCTCCGGTCATTTGCCGGAGGTTCGTCTGTCAACGCCTTCTGCTGTCACCATTTTGTTTCTGCTGTCGGTTCGTCTTGCCATGTTCGTCGTGCTTGTAGACGACATGGTATTCTGTCGTGACTGCGGAGAGTCACATAAAAAGGACGACAAGGGCGTGTATTGTGGAGCAGCAAAGGAAGCCGACGACACGGTGGTCGACTATGGCAGCGAGAGGAAAAAAGGAGGCGGACGACGGTGAGCTGGAGGCGGTGAACGCTTCATTGACGTCGCTGTCGGTGGACGACCGAGAGAAGAAAGTGGGAGACGAGATAGCCAGGATAGAAGCGGAAATAAGACTGGGGGCGCTTGAGGAGCGCATGAGGGAGCTCCAGGCGGTGCGTGACGGACAGCTTGGACGACGACTGCAGTGGACGGAAGAGCGGACGGTGGACCACGCGGACAACGGAGGGCTGCCGGCGTCTGCGTGGAATGCGGGTGGCTCAGCACAGGTGCCGGTGGACGCATTGAATGCATTTTCCATCTATGGCCGCTCGTGGGTGCGTACTCGTGAGCAAGGTGGACGACGACGAACACGCAGCAGAAGTGACAGTAGCTCCAGCAGGAGACGACGCAGTAAGTGGGCGCTGAAACGTTACACTGTACCAGGAAAAGAGGTGCGAAAATTAAATGGTTATGAAGTGTTAGCTGCCACTGGGGCATGGGTGTTGGACATTGCTGAGTTGAATATAGCTGATTATAGAGCAATATTGGAGCACATTGTGTTCATTGCGGTGCGTGCGAGGGACGACTATTTCAGGGATTCCACACATGTTGACTATGCTTTGGCTGTGCGGAAGTCGGCAGAGAGGATTGGCATGGCAGCTTTTGCAAAAATAAATTCTGGTGAGAGTGCAGTTCATTATGGCGCACAGAATGCAAAGGTGCGCAAAGCCGGTGCGGGAGGTGCTTTCGGAAGGAAAGCAGCGGGAGGCAGTCAAAGGCCAACTCGCTCTTGTTATCAATGGAACGGGGATGATGGTTGCTCTAGGACAGAGGAGGAGTGCATATATGAGCATAAATGTTCCAAGTGCGGTTCAAAAGGCCATAAAAAATATAAATGTAAAGAATGAAGGAGCAAGGTGCCGATTTTGTCTATAGCAAGCAACCGGCATGTGCGTCGTTTGACTTCTAATTGTGCTGATGCCCTATCTAGTTTTAATTGCCATAATGTGACCGGCGGAATGCCGGAATTGGGTGGTCTGGGGGGGCGTGGGGGTGGGGGGGCGTGTACATGTGGGGAGTGTTACATGTGACCCCTCAGTGTCTCAGAACATTCCAGACATTCCGGAGACCCGGGTGGTGATAGACTGTGTGGGTGGGGGTGGGCATGTACATGAGGGGGATGTTGCATGTGACCTCTCGGTGTCTCAGAACATTCCAGACATTCCGGGAAGCCGGGTGCTGATGGACTGTGTGGATGGGGGCGGGGGGGTATGGACAACCCCGAATATGACATTCCTTTGACTTTGCATCCAACAATGATGAATTGTTTGCTTTGGACTTTCCCTTGTGGTTTGGGGAGGGAGACTGATTTTGTTGTTGAAAATTGTGATGGTACCCTGCTTGTTACTATTGTTCATGAAGATTTAAGTTCTGTTCGTTTGCTTGTGACTATGGACTGTTATAGAGGTATTTGCACTTGTACACATTTTATTGCAGGGGTGCCGGCACAGCTTCGTCCGTGCAGAGTTTTCATTGAATGTTTCTATTGAGGAGAGGTGGACCCGGATTGGCATTTTATGTTAACGGGTGTTGCTTTTGGATTCAAAGTTATTAATAACGACTGTGTTTTGAAATATGATTTAACTAGGAAAAGTCGGTGTTCAGTTGAGCACAGGAAATTGATTACTAAAAGATTTCAGGAGGAGTTGGATGCAAATATGATTTCTGAGGCCTCTGATCTCCCATGTTGTACCCATGGGGTTTTTGTAGTACCAAAGTCGGATGGTGGAGGGAGAGTTGTTGTTGATTGCAGCAGGCCAGATTATTCGGTAAATAATGTCACGGATGCAGTTGCTAAGAAATTTTCTTATAATTCAGTCGATGATGTTGTCCGCGTTCTGCAGCGGGGAGATTATTTATGCACAATTGATATCAAGGATGCTTACCGTGCTGTATCTATACATCCATCGGATAAGATTAGGCAGGGCTTGTTAGGTCCTTCACTGGTCAGTCAGGAATATGTTTATTATTGTGATAATCATTTGTGCATGGGGCTTTCGTCTAGTCCATACATTTTTTCGCGTATTTCTGATTTTGTGGTTAGGTGTGCCGCTAGGGAGGGCGTAGAATCACTCATTAATTATTTGGATGATTTTTGCATGATAGCTCATTCAAAGCCCGAGGCTATGAGGAGTCAGTGGACGGTGATTTCAATTTTGCGCAGAATAGGATTCTTTAATAACTATAAGAAGGTGACGGCAGCTGAAACTAAGGTTAGGTTTCTAGGTATATTTATTGATAGTGTTGAGTTGGAGCTGACTCTGCCGCAGGATAAGTTGGACAAAACGATCGATATTTTGTTTAGATTGCAAGGCAGGAAAAAGGCTAGTAAGAAGGAGTTGCAGCATGTAGAGGGTCTACTTGCTCATTGTTCGAAAGTGATCAAGGGCGGGAGGACTTTTTCTCGAGGAATTTATGACTTGCTAGCTCGCCTCAAGAAGTCACACTATAAAATTCGCCTTAATAAAAGCATTAGGGAGGACCTTCATTGGTGGCTGAACTATGCTAGAAGCTTCAATGGCAAAGCTAAGATATTGCAGAATTTCGCTCCAATAGAGTCGGTTTACAGCGATGCCTCCAAGTGGGGATACAGGGCGTTGTAACTTGTATCGGGCTGATTGGTTGGTTGGGTCTTTCCATCAGGCGGATGCCGCAAGGTTGCGGAATTATGCAGGTCATCATATGGTAGCCACTGAGAAAGGGATTAGTGAGGACCACATTAATGTTCAAGAGCTTTACGCTATTTATGCCGCGCTGATGCATTGGCAAGTGGAGTGGCGGGATAAGAATCTGTTGTTTATAACTGACAATACTGTGGTAAGCACAGCGCTTAATACCGGGCGTTCAAGGAGCAGCCATATTATGTACTACATTAAGCGCTTATTTTGGTCGTCAGTGGAGAATAATTATTCCATCCAATCGATATATATTAAAAGTAACTTGAATAAATATTGTGATGCTTTAAGTAGATTGAAGGAGCAGAGTAGCCATAGGAGGCTATCGAATTTGATCATGAATGACTCTTTTTGTTGTGCCAATATTTTTTCCGCTCCTTTTTGATTTTTTTTTCCAGGCGGGCCAAGCTGGAGAATGAGCAGAAGGCATTTCAATTGCGGAACTATGTGGAGAACTCGCTGGTGACCCGTTCTTCTCAGATAAACAAATATTTAGAGTTTGTGGAAGGTTTCCATCCTTCGTGCTCGCCCATTCCTTGCTCAAATGAGCAAGTGGCGATTTAAGCAACCTGGCTAGCCAGGTCTCTTAAGTACTCATCAATTCGGAATTATTTGAGCGGGTTGAATTATTTCCTTCGTTTACACTCGGAACCAGTGATAGACTATACTAATTTTACATTAGCATCAACTCTGAGAGGTATTCGTAGGGTAAAGGGGGATACTCCGGTTAGGGGTATTCCTATGCTTCCTCAGATGTTACGTTTGATTTTCTCTTTTTTGACGGCTGGGCGAGGCCATATAGCATGGTGAGCAGCGATATTGTGTTCATTTAGGGGTTTGCTGAGAAAATGTCAGGTAACGGAGTCAGATTCTTCTCTCCGAAGAGAGGATTTCCATTTCCATGATTGGGGGATGGTCTTAACCTTGCATCATTCCAAGACCATTCAATTTAGTGAGCATAGATTGGAAATTCCTATTGCTAGGTGACCGGATATAGCTTTATGTGCGGTGCACTGGTCAGAGGTGCATTTTGAGCAAGTGCCGGCTCCCTTGTCCTCTGCAGCTTTTCAAATACCAGTAGGGAAAGATCGTTGGTCTCCTCTAGATTATGCAACAATGTTGAAGCTTTTTGCCTGTAGGGCGGGGTTGGATACCACCCAGCTAAGCTCCCATTCGCTACGTAGAGGGGGGCTGCACGTTTTTGCACATGTCGGGTGCAACAATTGAAGAAATTCGGGCTAGGGGGGACTACATTAAGACTCCCCTTTCCAGCTGAATTGTGGATGATATGCGTGTGGCCGCAATCCTGTCGGTGACTCATGACTAGTGGGTTGGGGGGAACCGTGGGCATTTCCTTTTGGGCAGTTAGCCTAGCCATGAGACTAGTATTAAACTGATCAACCCATATTCATGTTTGTGTTTGTGTTTGTCCAGAGCATAGCCTACTTTATAGATAGGATAAGTACTTATCGATATATAAAGGGCGGAGCGGCCTATTCTCCTTTATTGTTTATATTATCTACTGCGCAGTAGCCAACTGCGTGTGTGCGGAAATTGAGTTAGTTTGGCCTAACCTTGTGCACCAACGAAAAGTAAGTTGGCTCGGCCTAATATGGCCTAATGACCGCCTGCTACTGCAGCGCCACTTTGTTCTCGTGCCCTGCGCCCCTCTGTTTGGCCAGTGCGCACCTGCTTTTCAAACTTTGTGACCAGCTGGGCAGTTAGCCTAGCCATGAGACTAGTATTAAACTGATCAACCCATATTCATGTTTGTGTTTGTGTCCAGAACCTACTTTATATATATATATATATATTTATATATATATATATATCTATATCGACATTTACTTATATTCAATTTACATACTCTAAATAAAGAATATTTGCAATATTCACTTCCTAATATATAGGATTGGGAAAACTGAATTGAAGTGGATGTGATGTCGGATATGCGAAAGTGAGAGAGTGGAGAGTGAGTGTTGTGAGATGTGGAGTTTAGTATTTAGAAAGGAAGAGAGTGAAAACCTCCATTTTAACAAGTATATAGATATATATATATATAACTTAATTTAATTATTTATTTATTTATTCATCTTTAGATATATATATCTATATATACATACACCAATAATATAAAAGAAAATACTAAAGTAATACGAGATTCTCACTCTCTATTCGAAGGGAATCATAACAATGAACAGGAGGAGGAGATGAATTCGAACTGTAAAGAAAGAAGACATAACTCCAGACATTAGACGATGGATTATTTTAATTTCACATTTCATCATATCGCATCATGATACATCACACCGCAAGACATCTCATCACATCACATCATAATACACCGCATCATAATACTTCCACTTCACTCCGCATATAAAATTCGCTATCAGCAAATATCTACTGATAATAGCGATTGATAGAAATATTTTGCTCTTCACATCTCATTATATACAACATAATAATAATATTAATAATAGTACTAATTCTAAACATTCATTCACATTTCTGAGGATACTCATACTAAAACTAACATTATATGTATCCTTTCACTTTTCTTTCCTTTCTCTCTCTCTTTCTCCCTCTCTTCTTCTTTCTCTTTGTCATTGATTTACTGTTACAAGTCTTGATTTGCTAATAGTGAAATCTCCAATGACCTGTGCTGAAATGATGGCGACCATCGAGTTGGGTAGAGCTTCTTTAAATGAGAGACATATTCTGGATGATCCGCGCTTCAGAATAGGATATACTCCCTCCATATCAGTTCCGTAGGTAGACTCCTCCACATTGAAACAGAATACTGTCCTTCCTTTTTGAAAATCATCAGGAGTCAATGTACATAGATCTGGATGTCTATGAGCTTTAACCATTGCGTGAAAAGATTCAATCACCTCCCCAGTTTCAAAATTAGGGGTTAAGGGTCTATCTGGAACACTTCGTCCATCTATTTCAAAGGAAATATATTCTACTTTACAATGTTCTAAATTGAAGGGATTTCTACTGTAACTTCCTGAGTATGCTATATCATTCACAAGTGTTAATGTGAGCTGATAAGGGATTTAATCACCTAAAACACCTGTAGCCTCCCATGTTTTAACACCTGCAGGAATTGTGAATAGTCTCATCATGGTTCGGGGATAAGTGAATTGTGCTACATTAAGCCCAGAATTCTGAGCAAACTTCTCTGAATGACTTAGTAATATCTCTGGTCTAATGCGAATATAGTTTACAGTGAGATACATCTTAGTGATTAGAAGCTTATAACTTGCGCCTTCTGTAGGAGAGAGAAGTCTAAAGGCATCACTATGCTGTTGAAATTCGAAGATAATTTTACATCCGTTCACTAAAATCTTATCTAAATCATCGATAAAATCTAATCCTAGAGGACCTTTAAATTCTGCTACTTGCCCCTTATTGGTGAGTTTATGACGCGCATTCAATCCCGCATTAAAGGAAGGGGCTGATTCTTTGGGAATAATATTCACCAATTCAACATGATCATCATCCGGAAAGTATCCTTTCATTCTATTATAACTAGAATTCAACCCCTTATTTTTTCCAAATAATGATTTATAGTAATTCTTTTGAGCATATAAACCACCGACATCGGAGTTGATGTAAGAATTATTAATTGTGGCATTCACTTGACGGAATACACTATACAGCGGCTGATTTGTTAGGGTGACATCATCAGTAGTCGCCACTGGGGAGTTGTCCGATTTAACGATTTTCATTGAAATCGTCATCTGTATATTCCTTGTATTGAGATATCCACCATTCGTTCCATCTACTTTGAATAGAATCGATCCCTCATTGGAAATGGTGGACGTAGGGTGAATCTGAACATAATCCGAGTACAAGACCCCTGCATCCATACGTGGTTTGGAGAAAATATCCAGTCTCTCGGTATATCCCTCAACCGCATCCTGTAGGAGATATTCCTGCTGCATTTTATAATTTTATTAATGAAATTGTGATCATTCACACTCACTCTCTCTCTCTCTCTATCACAATCTCTCAAACTCACAATCTCACTCTTCTACTTCGCACTTCTCATTTCTTATTCTTTCGTTTGAAATGTTTAGAATGTTGGGATTGAGATTTGCGTTTCGTTTGATCCTTCTTCTTCTTCTTTTTGTTCTTCTCTTCACTGCTTTTACCTTTTATTCCTCCATTCGACTGACGCATGCGTTCCTGCATCAATCTACTTATAGTAGATTGATGCATTTCTCTTCTTCTTCTTCTTCCTACTTCCGCTTTTCTCATCTTTTCTCTTTTTCTTCTTAGAGGGAATTGTGCTGTGATTGATCTCCCCCACCATGTTTTCTGTCGTTAGATTTATTCGCTCCTGCTTCTCCTTGGTTTGCTCTAATATATGACTAACTGGTGAAACCATCTCTATTTTGGGTGAATATGTTTTAAAATGCTTCAAACTGGAAATAGTTTTAAAGCTATTCTTAGGTTTTTTTAATGCTGTGATACACTTAGCATTAGAATGAAGCACCCAGCTGTTAGAGCTTGTACCTAGTGGAACTAAGGCCATAGTCTCTACAAATTTGAAGAATGCAACGAGTGACGTCAGCTTCTATCAAAGGGATTTCTCCTCGTTCGTCTCTGATGGAGATCCTTATAGAATTCAAGTATTGAGTATTGATGGGTTGGTGTAACGGAGCAGATGGTGTCATATGATATCCTCCACTCCCACCACTTCCTTTATAGCTGTAAGCTAACACCCCTTGCGGAGAATCTCCTATTGCGACAGGTGTAATGAGATTACAAAAAACATACACATATTTTGATGTTATCGGTGGTGAAGCTAACGATGCTGAAGACGATGGAGGAATGGCTTCTTTTTTTTCTTTTTCTTTTTCTTTTTCATTTTCCTCTGTCAAGATTTTTTCTGGAATACTTTCTTATTCAAAATCTATTTGAAGAAGGGATATATACCATCCCGCTCCCTGCTCCAAATGAATGGGGGGATTGATTGAGACTGTAAAATCATGCCAAGTGTTATGTGAACGAAGTTTCAAATCCATTAATGAATTCAGACAGAAGTTCACCATGTTGACAGTGATGCAAACAAAATCAAAATGAGGAAGCACATAACATACACACATATATTATTCCGATCTACACTCCTAGTTTGTGAATTTCACTTGATAAAATCCAGCTATTGTAAGAGGAATCATATGATTTCCATTTTACCAAAGAATACTTTTTTTAATCTTTAACAGTTTCAGAAATAATGGTTTCTATCTCAAATAAAGTATCATCACTCACTCCAACCTTTTGCAATTCTTCAGGATAGAACCATCCTTCAATAGGCGAGTTATCCCATGCCTTGACTTTATATTTTTCAAACCCTTGTTTAATTTTACGTTCTGTTACAATGAAAATTTCCTTTGTCCACTTTTCATCATAATGACGTGTAAATGGAGAACTTAAATATGAGAGCTTCACTCGATCGTTGGTTTGAAAATTAAAAATGCTCGCTCTTCCTGTGGTAGTTGCTGAATCATTTCTGAGATATTGATAATGCCAAAGTTCACTCTTATCCTTTTCACAGAAAGCTTTTCGTGGAGTAGTACCAATCCCTTTATGCTCACTATCATTGTAGGCTGCTGTTACCGCTTGCAGTGAATCACTCCAGTTAAAGCTATGAGTTGCTTTGAATAATCTAGCCAAGCGAGCTCGAAGTGTTTGAATCACACGTTCAGCCATATGTGCCTTAGTCTCGCTATTTAAGGTGGTGAAATGATTGATGTTTAGGGATTTAAAATATTGCTGCATCATTTTTGCAATGAACTCCGATCCTCGATCACTGCGGATATTTTTAGGAGGAGGGGGATTACTTTTTAAATGTTTTCAAACGCTTCTTTAACAGAAGAAGCTTGAAGATTGAGCAATGGTCTAGTTATTAGATATCTTGTAAATACATCAATGCAAACAAAAATATAACCATAACCAGAATTATGATCTTTATAAAACATCATGGAGAGGGTGTCAACATCAAATTGATAATGTTTATCAGATATAACTAATCGCTCACGTTTATATCTACGGGGAGCTTTCTTAAAAGTTGAAAAACTGTCTTGCGATTCTAGCCATTCACGTATTTTGCGAAGAGATATTTTAAATTTCTTCTCCTTTTTAACTTCAGTATAAAGTCTATTGATTCCTGATAAACTTCCAGGATGACTAGGATTGAAGTATGTATCATGAAGATATCGCTTCTCTTCCTCAGTTAACGATGGGAGAAGAACTTTCGCCATTCTTCATTCACTCCTTTTCTTCTGTTTTGCCTTGTGATAACACCAGATGAAGTCTGTTGTCTAGTGGAGTCAGCAGGTGAAGATTTTGTTGAAAGTGAATTTAGCATCAGTGATCTAACCTTCTTAATCTTTTCCTTATTGATAATCTTCTTCTTTTTTTTCTCTTTTTTTTTTTTTACACCACTTGTTCTCGGTATTCCAGGAGGAGGAGGAGGAGGAGGAGGAGGAAGATGAGACGATGGTGACGTCGTCGTCGTCGTCGCCGTCGGCAAAAACGACGCCCTCTCGTCGATCGCGCCGTATAGAGGAGGAGCAGAGACGGCAGGATGTCTCAAAGGTTGATCTTTTTTCCTTGACATTTTGTTCTTCTTCTGGTGTGGATTTTTATTGATAGCAAATTTATCAATAACATCTTTATCAACATAAATATCAATTGCATCATCATCATCAATAAGTTCACTGGGTGTTATGGTATTGTTTTTATTCCCCTCCTCCTTCTTATATCGAAGGTAGGAATCATATGTTATGGTTACATACTTCCTCATGATAAAACCCCTAACAATCTTGACTTAATTGAAATGAAAATCGCATACAGTTTTTTATGATGTAGCTGAAGCAGGCGTAATCTTGCGTGTTCATTCAGATGAATAAGATTGTGAATTAGTTTCTTATGCTTTTCCAATAAACGCTTAGTATTTCTGGAGATGGATAATTTTGATAATGCAACTAAAATCTCAGCAATGCATTCAATCTGTTTTCGACTCGCCGTCACCAATAAAGCTTTAGCCTGCTCAGGTCTCGACTTCAACAACAACAAAATAAACTCCTTGCAATGCTGAATATGTTGTGATGACATGATGTATGTGCAAACAGTTTTTCTTCCCAATGAATGAAGATCATCAGAATCAAAGGTATAAATAACTAAAATGTGGCTGTATGAAAAAATGAATGAATGAATGAAAAAATGAATGAATGAATGAATGAAAGATTGTGTATGAAGCCCCACATACACTCACATTCAATTGCATAGAGACTCTCATGCATCCATAAATATAATCCTTCATATTTTATTTTATTTTATTTTATTCACTAAGGTAAATAGGAAATTAAATCCTCTCCCAAAAATATATTAGTATGGAGTTTTGATCGCAAACGAGTAGATGCGGAAATATCTACCACATCGCGTGGGTGTAGACAAATCAATAAATATCCGAATTTTTTAGACTCAACAGCATCCTTATAACTTTCCAACAGCAGTTTACCCAAATTTGTCTGAGTCGCTACTCGCTGAATTTGTCTCATATCTCTCGAATTATTCATTATAATCATATATTGAACATTCAGAGAAATGGTCCGTGAACACTTCCCCTGTTCATAAACATTATGACTAACCATAATCACTGAACATCCTCGATGATGACTAAACTTACTAACTAGATGTTCTTCTCCGTTTCTTGTCCGTTTCATGTCCGTTTCATGTCCGTTTCATGCCCGTTTCATGTCCGTTTCATGACCGTTTCTTCTCCGTTTCATGCCCGTTTCATGCCCGTTTCATGACCGTTTCTTGTCCGTTTCTTGTCCGTTTCATGTCCGTTTCATGCCCGTTTCATGTACGTTTCTTGTCCGTTTCATGTCCGTTTCATGCCCGTTTCATGCCCGTTTCATGACCGTTTCTTCTCCGTTTCATGACCGTTTCATGACCGTTTCTTCTCCGTTTCTTGTCCGTTTCATGTCA